>OU015492.1:133252943-133460443 GCA_907164885.2 Dolomedes plantarius
CTCCGATATTCAGAAGAAAAGTATTCGTGTCGGAAAGCTGTACAATGTTATGTGATGAGTCCTCGAGATGCAGTTTACCTGGACAGAATGTGGTAGAACAAAAGAATGAATAAGAGAATGAATCCATTTATATATGAATGAGCACAGAAATTTATTAGTGATTAGACAGAACCGCCGACTTCGCAGATCCAATTAGGTTGTGTAAAAATGAAATATAGAGCAGTGTGATTATGTGTGCACGTCAAGTATTATTTATGACGGGCAGTGCGATTCTCAAAGGTTCTGATTAGCCTTTGATGTGGCCCTAAGTGTCATCGAGCGACGAAGTGTTATTTTTAGTGTTTTGTGTGTGTGTGTATTTGTGATCACGTTGAGTGATGTGCTCATCTCATAGATTCTCACTGCAAAACTTTAGTGAAGTGCATAGCAACCAACTATGTTGTTTAGAGAATCCGGAACACAGTGATTATAACGGACAATTCATAAAAACAGTGTTACCGCTAACAGTGCAACAAACGCAAGGTAAGATTGTTATTGATAAAATTATCAGTGTATAAGCTACTATAGGTTTTCTAACTAGAACTATTAAGGTGTATGTTATACAGTAGATACCCAGTTGAATCATATATTATCTTTACCACATATGAAGCTATTTAACCTGAATATTAAATTAAGTGATTGTAGTGTCATCTTTACGTCTGTTGGATTCCGTTAGCAGTATGTTTTATTATTATTATTAACTTAAATTTGTGAGTAAGTGTTGATTTACTATTTTTCATGCTTATGGGTAGTATTTGTTTAGTGTGTTGGTATATAATTGTTTAAGTGACATTTTATTAATTTCAATTTGTGAGTAGAGGTTAATTCAATACTTTTCATATGTGTAATTAGTAATTGCGTAGTGTATTGGTATATAATTGTTTAATTGGTATTTTGTTAATTTGAATTAGGAGTAACGTGTATTGATATGTAGGTCGTGTAAAATGATAAATGAATATTCTGATGATAATAACAGTGCTAAATTATATTATGGTCGTATTGAAAATAATTGTGATGATATAATGTTAACGAATGGCAATGGAGAACATGAGCATCTACAGACGTCTAAGCAAATCAGGAAGACACTTGATTTGACTGAAGACCCTAAGACTCAAAATGCCATTCAGGATAAATTACCCGAATTTGCTTACATGAATCTATCGTCGGAGCTCTTTTCTCTATAGTCATCGTTTATTGGTATATTTGCTAAAAGTAAATATGATATTGGGAGAGTAAATATGGAGCCTGCTAGAATTTTTACCACGTCAGAATTACCTATAGCTTTGAGGCCCTATAGAGCGTCGCAAAAAGACAATTTAGAAATTAAGACCCAAATCGACGAATTGTTAAAACTTAAAATAATCAAGCCCTCACATGGACCTTACAGTAGTCCCGTCACCCTGGCCCACAAGAGAGGAGAAGGAAAAACCCGAATGTGTATAGATTTCCGAAAACTAAATAAGATCTGTAAAACGGACAGAGAGCCAATACCCCGAATTGATCACCTTTTGGACCAATTGAGTACAGCTAGGATATTTTCATCACTAGATATTGCTTCGGCCTACTGGCACATTCCTTTAGAGGGGGAGGTGAAAGAGCGAGTCCCCGATTCCTTTGAGTGTGTAAAAAGAGACGAATAATAATTATACCTTAACCAAACTAGCTGAAGTTGTCAGAATTATTTTATTTCTTTATATAAATTATGAAGTTAAGGAAGAAAATGGAAGAAGGAAATTTGTACCTTTCAGTAGAATCTTATATTCATTTAAATAGGACAGGCTTATTCAAAGACAAGCTATCATGAGAAATTAGTACTCTGATTAGCAGATGTCATCATAAGTCAAAACACTACAGTTAGGTTAGAAGGATAAGGTAATGCAAAAATTGAGCTTGAGAGAGATGAACACTGGAAGGGTGAAAGGATTAATTTTCGCTCAATGTAGAGATCTAGAAGAATATAGGAAAGAGATTTTGAGATTAAGAAAAATAGAAGTTATTCCTCTGTATTAAAGAATATAGTGAATTAAAAAACATGAGAGAATTTAAGTGGAATGAAAGAGATGAATAATCCAATAATTGTAATAACATTGTGTTCATATGATATATTTGTGTCTTAGTAAGGATTTTATTATATTATGACACCTGTTATTTCTTTTTCATTATTACGCACTATTATCATATTATCTATTTTATGATCAGACTGGCGATATTGTAATTGTATAAATAGTAATTATTATCCGAGTAAACCAGTGCTCTAGAAGTGTAAATAGTATTGAGTTATATTTTTCTGAATTGAACTAATTTAGTGCGTGATTGTCAATATGCCTTCATATTTGATTAATGTTGAGTAACATTTACCTGAATTGAACTATTTAATGTTTGATTTCTGTGTATTGATTTAGCTTTGATTTACAAGTATCAGAATTGAATTGTTTTTGTGTATGATCTCATGTAGATTACTATTGAGTTAGAACTGATTTTCGGTATAATGTATCTGCATGGAGATTCGATTAAGCCATATGCATTGCTATTTCTATGTTATTTTTTTCATGAGTTATACCATTATATTATCTTATACCTTATTTTATTCAGAATTATTACCAGACTATTGATGTATTTGCAGAGAGATTCAATTATGCCATATCACTTGCCATTTCTATGTTATTCTTTTCATGGCTATACTAGTATATTATCTTATTACTTAATTTATTATCCCACTAATATTGTTATAATTATGTACGTACATATATATGTATAGATACATATATACATAATACATATATACATACAAAAGAGGTAAGCAATGATAAGTAATCCTACGTTAATAACCAGCGGCAGCTTCGTTAGAAGAGACTACCTGATTTTTTTTGTATTTATCGGAAACTGTGCAAAAGCAAGATAAACGTAGACAAACACACATGCACATGTAGCTACTCGAAGACATCGAGTTGAACTTAGATCTTTTCTCTGAATAAATCGCTCCAAACACCGAATACAGTAAAAATTGTAAGAACACCGGTTATAAGAACATATTGCTTTAAAGAGCGAGATTATTAGTTCCCGGCTAATTCTCAGGTGTAATGATGGATACAAAATCCGGTTATAATAACATCGTTAATAAGAACATATCGATTTTAGTAACTTAAAATTAATTGGTTTCTGGAAAACTAAATTCCTTATAAGAACATGTTAATAGTGACGGACGGGAAGTAGCAGCACGTTGTTCTTCAACCATTTTATTTTATTCGAAAAAAAACAGAATTACATGTACAGCACATCTGGCGGCTTATGTGCGCCCTCTTACGGTGAGCAAAAAAGGTTTGTCACAGTTGTTCAAAAAGTGATGTACATATTCATTGACGAGTGAAAAACGTAAAACTTTTACGGTTGAGGAAAAAATTAACATAATTTCCAGATTAGAAAAAGGTGAAAAAATGGAGCATTAGACAGCGAATTAAAGATGATTCATGCCACGATTTCAAATATTTTTAAGAATTGAGAAAAATTAAAATAATTTGAAAAAGACCGGACTAAAATTAAGAAACTTCGAAAAAGTCAACATGCTGACATAGAACTATTTTGCAATGGTTCAAGATCCATTATGGATCTTGAACCATTGCAAACCACTGCACCTATCAAAGGAGTGCCAACATTCCCCTAAGCGGACCGATTTTACAAGCGAAAGCAAATGCATTTGCGAAGCTCTTTAAAAAACATGATTTCGTTTGTTCAACTACGTTGATCCAGAGATTTCGGGAGAATCTGTGGAGAATCGAAGGCACCAGGAGTTTCTGATAACTGGCTTAAAACCATTTGGACTACGTTAAGAGAAGGTTATGAAGACCATAAAATCTTCAACGCTGATGAAACCGGCCTATTTTATAGGATGACCCCGGATAGGACGTTGAGTTTAAAACACGAAAACTGCAGTGGTTGGTATGCTTTCATAAAAAAAAGGATAACAGTTACGGTTGCTGCAAATTTAATTGGAAAAAAATTGGAACTTTTAGTGATCGGAAAATACAAGAAACCGAGGGCATTTAAAATATAAAATCGTTGCCAGTTCATTATCATTCGAATTCTAAAGCTTGGATGACAGGAGAAATCTTTAAAAACTGGTTGCGGAAGTGGGAACAAGAACTTATTAAACAAAATAAGGTAATTCTTATTGTGGACAATTGCCCAGCCAACCCTGCGGTTCAAGGTCTTCATACCATTAAATGAACTTTTTTTCCCTCTCAACACAACCTCCCTATTACAGAACTTTTTTTCCCTCTCAACACAACCTCCGTATTACAGCCTATGCACCAAGGTGTCATTAAGTCCTTAAAATTTCATTTCAGGAAGAACTTGATTCTACAGATCATCGACGACATTGAAAGTAAGAAGGAACCGAAAATTTCAGTACTTGACGCTATCATCATGCAAGAAAAGGCGTGGAATAATGTTAAACCTGTAACGATAAATTGTTTCCGGCATGCTGGCTTTCTTAGGGTTGAAAAAGACCCTCCCATTTTTCAAACTTAAGACGCTAGAGATGAAATGCTTCAAATTGGGCTCGAGATTTCCCAAATGAAAAAGATTCATTTCGGGCATATGAAGACAGAAAAAGATTCACTTCAGGAATATAAAGACATAGATTTGGCTCTTGCAACTCATGGGAATGTAACGGATGAAGATATTGTTGTAGGCGTAAATGCAGCGATTTCTGGCAGAGATGATGATATTGACGGCAGTGCCAGTTCAGAAGATCTTTTGAGCGAGTTTTCTTGCCGAGTTTAAAAGAAATGTTTTCAGCTACCAATACTGTTAATAAATTTTTAGCTTGCAACGACTATTTTGCAAATGATCCGATAAAAAAAACTGTCAAAGAACTTGTTGCGATAACCGTCTTTTTGTTTCCTTTTTTTTTTTGGGGGGGGGGGGGGTAAATTAAAAGCTAAACAAATATTACTATTTTTCAGAAAATCAATAGACACGTTAAAACAAAATATTGCATTATGTATGTACATTCATAATAGCTACATAATTTTATTTCTTTTTCTTTTTAATGTTTTTAGAACTTTGTATTTATAATTTAAAAATACACACTGTTATGAAAATAATTAGTTTTTCCTTGATTGAATTTGAACCTTTTAACCATTTTTTAAACGTCAAGTTTGAGGTGTAAATAGAAATTACGTGACAATGAATTTGACATTTACAGCAGTTTTAAATTATCTATCGGATATAAAAACTATTGATTATAAGAACCAGTTATACTCAGTATATTCAGTTGCGTTGATCGTTTAGTCAAGAGTGTGCTTTTAGAAGACTAAAAATTTGAAATGTAATATCAAAATATAATAATGTAGTTCGTGAAACGTAAAAAGAGGGCGTTTTGTTCCCCTTGTTATGCAGCCACTCGTGAAATTCCGGTCCCATTTCCGTAAGTATGATAAATTTATAGCAGCTTATACAAATCAGGATACAAGGCAATAACATACTTATTAGTGGATGATGTTTGTGAAAAGGCACTGAATGCGTACTGACAGAGGTAATTTTTTCTATACGCGGTTAATTCCATTAAATATATGCTGCTTGCATAAAATAAAAAAAAAATTTCGACATTTTAGAACAAGCATTTAGGAAGAAATATACCACACTATAACAAGTAGCTATTTGTGGCTAAGTTCCGAAACATTACGCAATATTTACCAAATCAGGGTGAATTACCCAACATTGAATAAAATTTGCTTACCTTAAATTAACTTTAGCTGGCATGGGATTAATATCATTAAATGATACCGTTCTTTAGGTTATTTTGTAAAGTCCTGACAACACTTCCTGTTGGACACCACTACTGGCGTAATAAAGGAATGATCATATATTATATTTTAAAGGTTTAGTTCACAAAAAGAAAGAAAAAAATTACAATCGTATAACTTTTCACAAAAAAAGAGACAGCTAAACAATAACATCACCATCAAAATATAACTAAACTGATAATCGCAAAAATCCAAATACATTGAAGTGGAAATTTAAATCCATTCAGTAAAATATAAACTAGAATAATTTAGATGGACGACATGCAGCAATACAATTTACAACTTTTTCTTCACACCCCTTTCAAAACGCCTATACGGCCAAAGAATGAAACCTGGGCAGGCCGAAATCTGTAAATAACTGTAGGTTGTTCTATTTAGCCCTTGTGAAACAAAAGATGATCGCATCGTTATGCAATCCTTACGAACACGTACTAATGAGATTGGGGTTTAGATGTGCCGACTAAGGTGAGTTCTAATTCGGTTTTCAAGGTCCGAGACCGTCAATTGATAGACACAGCCTGCTGAGTTCAATAGATTCTGCGTGAACTCGAGTATGCCCGCGGATCTGAAGATTATTTCTGTGATCAGATGATTAAATGTTATAAGAAATTTACGTGACAGCAATTCTAAGATTCAAGATGTCATGAAAAATCAGTAATTTGTTTTACATGAGCAAACATAGTACCAATGTTTCCCTATGTAAAAATAGTTGGCTATTGCTTACAGTAGTTACAGTAAATAGAAAATATCGGCGAACGATAATACGGAATGTGAAAAACTTAAATTTTTTTAAGAAAAGTTTCTTATAACATTTTGCCATCTGTGCACGAACTTTATCTCTCTTGAGGTTGTGTATTTTAGAGCGAAACGATATTTTTAAGCGATTTAAAAAAATGAGTGTTTTTTTTCTAAATATCTTGATAACTTTTTTATTATTTACAAAATGCTACATTTATGAATATATTTTGAAATTTTCAGTCTATTCTATTTTCTGAACTCTATTGGTGTGTCCCGAAGTCTTTAAAATGTAAGTCCAAAACATGAGTCGATTCCGGCGACTTCAGAATAATTTGGTCGATTTGGCAACTTCAGAATAATCGTCTACTACTGTTTTGTTTTGATTGGAAAGTAAAATAAGATTTATTTTGAAAATGACTCCTAAAATTGATAGATGACTCGAAGGTTACGTAACTGCACTTTCCAAGGAGAAATATTCATATCAACAAACTAAAAAGCAGTGTAAAAATCGCGGTTATGGCATTTCAATAAAAGGTATTCATAATATATTAAATTTTAAAGGGGAAAAAAGTCTAACTGAAAGTAGAAATGAAAACATGACCGCGAAACCTCATCCTAAGCCTGTTCGGACGCAGGTAAATATCAAAAAAGTGAAGTCTCTGATCCTAAAAGAAAATCAGCCGAATCAAAGATCGATTGGGTCGAAACTACGAACGTCTTCTGGCACTGTAAGTAAAATCATTCTTAAAGATTTGAAGTTAAAAAAGATGTTTAAACCTAAAGTTCGTCTGCTTTTCCCAAAGCATACTGCTGAAAGAAAAACAATTGTAGAAAATTATATGAAAAACACCTATCTTCTGAAAAATGGAAATTTTTGGTAACACTCGATGAGTCATTGGTGTATTTAAGTAACTGTAATAAAAAAAGAATCAATTTTTTATTGCTCAACTGACGGGAATGACCGTACGAAATGGCTTAGTCAGTGTACAGAAAAGTTCCTACAGGGATTCATGATAGTTGCAGGATTTTGTTACAACGGCAAATTAAAAATTAAAAAAGTCTCAAGTAAAGCCAAAATTAATAAACTCTACTATCAGCAGAATATTTTGGAACCAATTTTTGAAGAAGAAATTCCACCTTATATGGAAAGGACATTGATAAAGTTGAGCTTTATATGGACAAAGCCGCCAGTCACACGTCTAAATCAATTGCCTCTTATTTAGCAAAGAAAGAAAACACGGAATAAAGTGTATCCCATTTAATGAAATACCTGTAAAATTACCTGACGCTTCTCCAATGGACTTTTGCGCTTTCGGTTTATTAAAACGAGCCTTAGGAAAACGTCATACAAGAACACTGAACGGGAAAACGGTCCAAGAGGAATGGGGTAAAATTGACATGACAGTACTAAAATTTTACTTTGGTGGAAAATTCGAGCTAGAGCTATAGTCAAGAACCATGGCTATCAGATAGAAGCCAATCACCGCAAAAAATATGGCATTTATACATAAAACCTAACTATCAAAATCGTTTCCATAAATTGCAAACGACCTTCTGTATTAAAAGACTACAAAAACGATGGAACCACGGCTGAATGAAATATACGCGCTGAGACGAGTCAATGAGAAATAATTAAAAATCTCTCTCGTACTTGAGAAACTATCTCGCTGTTCAGGTAAGAAAAGCTTGAGGTATCTCTGTCATCAATGTAAACCGGCTGAAATGATAATAAACACAGTACTGGTTATGTCAAAACAGCTCAGAAGGGAAACATCCAAGCTCCAAACATAATAGAGTTTAGATTGGTGACTGATACAGTGTTCCTGGGCTTTAAATGACTTGAAATTAGTGATTTGAAGCATCAAATTTTACTGCTCCCATATTATTAGAATGATTTATATTTTCGTTCAAATTGTCGTCAATTAAACACGATATTAGTTAAAATCGGCAAGTGCATCTCTGAAACCAGGAAGAAGCAAAGCTAAAATAAATATCTTTTAACGTAGGATTACATTCCTCAATAACAGTCCTCCAAGAAGAAAAAATCGTCCGTGGCGAGTTATAATTTTGGTAGCGCACCAAACCCAGTAGCAGTAAACAGTTAAACAGAAAAGTACCAAAGTGAGTAAAGAGAGAGAGAGAGAGAGAGAGAAGGAAAGAAAAGAGGTAAGCAACAATAAGTAATCCTACGTTAATAACCCGCGGTAGTCTCGTTAGAAGAGACTGACTACCTGAAATATTTTTCCTCTTCTACTCTACAGCTCTGATTCCTTTGTGACATCTATTATTTTGCCAAAAGTTACCATTATTGACATAAGAAATTGAATCATACTCCACACACTCATTAAATATACCACCATTATCCAGAATTATAGACTTTTAATAGGGCACACGGTTAGCCTTTACTCAAACAAAAATTCAGAGGGAACATAAAAATTCTCATTCCTTATCTTGGAACCACACGAATAAATGCATTTAGTAAGAGCTCAATACCGTGTAACTGAAGTTATTTGGCATTCTTTTCAAACAAAATTCTTTTCGGGAATTTGAGAAATTACCGTATAATTTTCGAAACGTATAATCAAGAAACCTGCATAAACGACATTCTACTGCATTAGGAAATTTATTACAAGGACAGCGGTTCTGCTCCCTCCGAACAATTCATATATTTAAAATGACAATTTTAATCTTATTATCCTGTTTTCCCTTTCAAGACAAGAATTTATTCAAACAACTTGAAGATGAAGATGAATTCGTTATCACATTTCAAAGGAATCGTGAGGAGGAAGAAACTTAAGAGTAATGTAATCAACTATTTTTACCCAAGAAAACTAATCAAAAGATTAAAACACCAAGCAATATTATATTAGACGGTACCAACAAGTTTTCAGAGAAATGTCTGCGGGGTTTGGAGAAATATAGTACTAATTATACAACCATAGATGTTAACATTAAAAAATTATTTGACTTTAATCTTTAGGAAAAAAACCTAAAATAATAAGGTAGAACTCACATATTGGGTGTAAATCGTGTTATTAAATAAGTTTTCGTTAAAAAGAAAAGATTGAATATATCTTATCCGAAAGACCGGGATCTGAACAGTTTCTGATTTTGATATTTTTTCACCTTCAGAACAATATACATTATTGTAAAGAAAATCATGGGGACGGGACCCAAATCTCAACACAACATGCATTAAACCTCTATTTAGACGCTATACACTAAGTCTGGGGTAGTTTTAAAATATTTTTCATAATTTTTATTGATGAAACAATGACTGTTCTATGCCATCAAAAAGTGTAACAGCAATAACTATGATTTGCTTTCTATTGTTTTAGACACTAATTCCTGTACAACTGATAAACACAATCATTTTTCTCACACTTATTCATTCACAAGTTTATACAATAAAAAATTCTATGCGGCATCCACACAGTAAGGCCGAGCGCAAGTTGAGACGCAGCTTGGTGAGGTGAGATGAAGCAGGGAAGCAGGATTCAATCAACTGCGCGCAGGGAGAGCGAAAATTGGGAAGCAATTCTATCTCAACTGCGTGCCAAAAACGAAAATGTGCGCGATGGCAATGTATATACAATCATAACTAAGTTCGGAATCTGATTCCGATGAATTCGAAGACCAAGTAATTTCAACATTACTTCGTGAAAAGCTTCCGAAAAGCAATTATCTAAAGTAAAGAAAGACGCACGGAGAATTCATTCTCAAGAATGAGTTTTCTAATGAAAAATATAGAAATTATTACCGTGTAAACTATTTCGCGGGATAGACAAGTTGTGGAGTGCTCTTTTGGTATTCTTGCTTCGCGTTTTCGTTCACCTTTTGAATGTAAAGTAAGCACTGTAGTAAAAATTACAAAAGCATCTTGCGTACTGCACAACTATTTGAGAAATTCTGCAGTATTGCAAACTGGAGGTGATATCACCGAACAGGATTTGCCTCAGTACCAATTACGTCCACTGCATCAAACCAATGCACGAAGTGGATCTTTAGCGTTTTGGATTCGTCAAAAGTTCACGGAATACTTTAATTCACCCGGAGGTTCAGTTCCTTGGCAGAGAGATTGCGTGTTGAATGGAAAGTACTGAGAATGTATAATAATTAAAATATAAAAATTAATCTTTAAAGCATTATATATTTATACTTTTTAATAAATATAATACATTTTTAATGTTGTAACACCTTTCTTTTCTCAATCATTTAAATTTAAATTAAAGTTACTTTTAAAATTCCGGTTAGATAAAGTTTCGGAAAAATTTTAATACCTACCTCCGAACGGAAAAACATGTTAAAGGGGAACGTAACAGGTAGTTCCTAGTAAATAAAATCATTCCGAGAAAATGCATTATTTCGAATCGTCTGTACGGAACATGGAGCAATGATATTATTTTACTGTACATGATTATAAAATATTTGTAGAAGTTGAAATTAAAGTTCAAGATTACGTGTTCATTTTATTTTTAATTACAAATCTACATCTTTTCAACTAAATAATCTTTGTCATTTATTATACTAACTATGACACACATCTGTATAGAAAATAAAGAAATATACCTACAAAGCAGTTTTGTTTTCGCCGAAAATCTGCTGTCCATAAAATGTTATCTAAAACAAATAAAAGGTGCAGCGGAAATCGGTAGTAGTCCAAAAGGATGAATTTACACGAGAACAAATTGAATACATTGTAAGCAAACTAATTCAAGAAACACTTTTAATTGAAAAGAGCAACCGTTTTCCCATGTACACTTCAAATAAATTAATCTTAAGTAAAAATATTATAAAAACTTAGCAGATTTCATTCCAATTTCTTGGGCTATTTCTTCCCAAATCAACAATTTTAGTCAGTATGTGACGTATCGTATAGTACTGTTCTCCCTCGAACTGCCTATATTAATTTTTCCTCCATCGGGGACTTCACTTTCAACGCAACTTTTCACTCGCAGGTCGTAGTCACTAGTGACAATCTGCGTCACGAGCACAAACCTTCGCAGCTCACGGGCGCTCTGAAACTGCGTCACCGGACCCTGCTTTCGAACATCCGGTGTAGTATTCACTTCTTTGTTTCACAGAATCTCACGGTGAGTCACCTCACCAAGCTGCGTCTCAACTTGCGCCCGGCCTAAGAGAGGTTAAGTGTAGAATTTAAACTTGTGGCGTCATTTCGGTGTTTTAAAAGAATTGGATTTACGGAGAATAAAATTCTGACAATCAGAACTCTATCGGGTACGCTATCTGTATTTACTTAAAATTGAAATTTATTTTGAAGTACCGCCTATATGTTCCTAATAAACGTTAAGTTTCAGTACAATTTTTTCATAATAGCTTGTTTAATATAAACAGGAATATAGTATCGAAAATTCTTATTAAAAACACTTATCAAATATATTAAATTTTTACTATAATACATATTTGAATGGCCTTCAGGAATACAGTTGTGCTACAAATAAAAAATAATAAATATTTAACCCTTTAGGTACGATTTAAGTGGCGGAACTGCCAAATATTCAAAATGATTTACTCAGTGCTCTTATGTACATTTACTTTTACAAAGAACCGATGCAACTCGTAAAAAATTGCGAAGGCAGTGTGTTAAACACTTAGCTAAACTACAACATCAATAACGGCGAGAAGCAGCACGAAAAAAATCTAAAATTGTTTTCATACTCTGCAACCAATGCCATGGCTCCCCGCAAACGTGTTTGAATTGCTTTAATTTATAACGTAAGTAAGTCGAATGTGCCGATGTATCATGAAATTAAATAAAAAAATACCTTTTTTTACAAGGTTATTCAACTTGTATAACTAGTAAACAAAATTCTTGGATTAAATATTTACTAATCTTATCTATTAATTTACATAAAACAAAATAAAACTCCATTTTATATGAATTTAATGTTACAAATAATAGGAGATATATATTTTTAGCTGAATGTACCCGTGATACATTTATGAATGGCGCGACCCGGAAGAAAACATCGGTGTCATTCTGATATGAGTGATGAGCACGCAATGTGATAAAAGCTGACATGCTCTCCACCTATCTATGGCTGAAAATTACCGGAGATACTGCCGTCTACTTATTCTATCGCTGAAGTGAACATTGCGCCGCATTGGTTAAGTTTCTTGTTGCACAATAGATCCAAAAAAATTCAATCGGCGGACAGTTTAAAATGTGAGATTCCTGATCGTCGCAAAGCAAGCTTCTAAATAGGGGATTCCCAACTTTTTTTACATTTTCGACACCCTTGGAAATGAGATATGAGACTTGGGGCATCCTTGTTAGAATTTAAATTTTTTCAATTTTTGAAACATTAAAGTAGAATATATATCATGAACATGTCAAATTTAAGTTCAAATAAATATTTACCCCATTGCTGATTTTATTCATTTATTGTAAGCTGTACGTAATAAACACTAGAATAGAATATATTAATACAGTTTCTAAAATAGCCATGAGATTTAACATAGTATTAGACTAAAGGACTACAATGGCAATCAATAAAAAAGACTTGTTTTATTAATGTGTGACTTGCGATTGATGCTTAGGGCACAAATATTTGATAACTTAATATATTTTTATATTTTCGACTAGTATTATTTTTCGTTATCACAGAGAAAGAAAAAAAAGGATTTGGGGGGGGGGGGGGGTTATCTCGCGGCACATTGGTTAGGAATCGCTGTTCTAAATCGTTCGCTTCGGCGTAACGCAAAAACAACAAAAACTCACAGGGAAAATAAACAAAACCACAACTCTCACAGACCATTTTTTTACCCGATATATTTTAATTTAACCATTACATGATTTGCTAAAGCCGCAAAGATGCCGAACGTTTTCATTTATAATAAATATTAACCACATAATGATGCCAAAATGCACGAATCTATTTCCTAGTGGTCAACGCATATCGGGAGCCAACTAAATTTAGAGCAAGCAGAGAGCCGATAAAAGAAGGGGAAATGATGTTTCTAAATTTCAGCAGCTGAGCCGATGACAAACAATTTATCGAGGTCACAGAAATACATTTCTGAAAACGAATTACATAACGTATTCAGATGGAGATAAGCATTTTTTTTCATTAAAATGATTTCAAATATCGGTGGGGGAATAAAAGATGGATAATGACTGTTTATACGGAAGATCATACTACAAGTGTTAATATGTAATCAGGAAGATGCCACCGAGTGGTAAAATAAACTTTAATAAACGACAAGTCCCCAATAAACTCGAAGGAAACTTTCAGCTAATTAACCGAGAGATACGTGGGAAAAAGAAACAGAAGTTCTTTGAACCTTAATGACAGACTCATTAACTCTGCGATACACTGAAGACAGTAAAAAAAACTTCCCTTGTTAATTTAACCAATGCAACAGTATTAATATAAGTTTTGATTAATGAACATATATTTTGTATGTCTATTAGCCAATTTTTTACGTATGTCTCTCTAAATAACATACTGCTTTAGTTCAGTCAGAGGTTAATAGGTTTGAAATATTTATAAAATGATTAATTAAAAACAAAATTAAGCATTTTAGGGCCTCAAAATAAACAAGAATAGTAGTTTTAACATTTACAGTTACTAAACACAAATAGTTATTGTTGGACCTTTATTTGGTTAAAAAACTAATGTTCACGCACATTGATTTCCTCGTGTAAACGTTAAACAACTGGATGGCAATAATGAGATACAACTATTTGTGTCGATCGGAGACAAAAATGAATGTTCTGGGCAGCTGTGTTTTAGTATATCAGATCATTAGATGCTGTAGAAATATTTTAGAATATTCTTTTACACAAAACACTGCCTCGTTTGATTGTTGAAGATAGGAACATTTGCATTAAACTCTTTCCGTTGCAATTTTAATGGGTTTATGCACGTTTGGATATTAGTTCTTTTTAGCCACTTTGGCAAGTGAATAGAATTAATACGAGACTGCTAATAAAATTTTGTTTAAAAACTAAGCTCTTTGGGTCTCATTTATAATGTAGAATAGAGGCGTTTCAACACAAGCCACCGCACTCCTCACAGAGTTAACACAGTATCATTCAACGAGCGCTCGTTATTAAGGCTGTTATGTACTAACCCTATTGGATTCGCTCACCTCAATGTTAACCTATGGAGAAAATGTGTCCAAGGGTTGCCGACTTGGATTGAATTTTTTTTTAATTGTACTCTGTAACAGAGAAAGAAATTTTACACCTTGGGGCATTTTTCGTTTTAAAAAATGCAAATATTTTAAAATTTAAATTATTTGGGGGGAAATCTGGTCTAGTGTGTTTTAAACTCTCATAAATTCCTTTGGTGGACGAAATTTATAAAATGAATCATGTTGCAAGGTGCAGAAAACTACAGGCTATCTGAAAATACCATTTTTATAGGATTATCAGCATTTATGTAGCTGTGAATAAGTAGACAAATTTTCTTCATAGGTTAACACTGAGGTGAGCGAATCCAATAGGGTTAGTACACAGTGAACTTATGAGGTTACTTACTTTTCCATTTATTTCCCTTCCAATATCTACATCTTAAACATATAAATTAAAAAAAAAAATTTGATATATATTTTTTTAATTATTCCAGCTGTTCGTTAAAGTATCACATATTATCAACTAGTGACATATTACTTCTATCTGACCATAATGATTGCATCTCTAAAATGCTTACATACAAACCTACTTAAATAGTCTTGTCAAAAAATATTATTTACTACTACGCTTAGGAATGATTTCACACGAAGGCAAACTCTTGGGAACTCAAAAGTTATATTAAATAGTCCTAAGGTATAATACATACAAACATTATACGTACAACACATTAAATTGCCGTTGGCATGATACAGCGGTAGTTAATTTAGCACCAAGATGTGCTTACAAAATCTCTTCACGAAGAGATTGTTTCTACGCGACATTCGTGTATCTCCACACAAGACTCAAGACAAAGGGAGAATACTGGGGTGACGCTACATACAAGTGTACGAGTGCGGGACAGTGGTCAATGCAATCCTGTGATCACGTGATCCACCCTCAAGGCCCCGCCCCCGATTCAACCCCAAATATTTAACAAGCCGTTTCTGATTATCTTCCACGCATTTTTGATAGCCGAGACAGAACTGCGCTTTTTTTATATTTATGCAGATAAATTACTTAGTTAAGACTTAATGAGAAAGTGAGACTCATTTGCTTCCAGTTATTACCTCCAACAAAGTTTATTACACAAAAAACATCACTAGAAAGGTTTTTAAGTCAGAATCACACTTTGGCAAGTATGTACGCTCAACGAAACGTGAGGCGCATCTACACACAAGCTAATCAGCTCTCCCCGTCACCTCTTGACACATTTTGGTGTCTATTAGTCCCCCCCCAACGTGGGGGAAGTATTTCGTCGCTTTGATCATTCTACTTAAAACCGCTCTCCGGGGCGGTTTGAATACGAATGATGAAAGGCACAAGGGACGCCATAAAACCTCCTCTTGGCAACGGGACCAATAAATCACTGCTTTTCCCTACACTTCGCTCTCTGTTTCGCGAATGTGTTAGGCTTAACAAAAAAATAATCGCAATCATAATGTAATCGAATGGCAAAGTTTTGATATCGTTTCACGAACTGTCGTTGAAACAGCATCTAAAGTATTGCGCGTGCTTTGGCAAGATTGGGAAACAAGCTAAGGCTCATACGTCAACCTAGATATATTTCACCCCCCAAAATTTAGTCGGTACGTCGGGCCCCGTCTGGTAGAAGTTGCATAAGGAGTTGCGATGAAGTTTTGCGGCAAGAAAGGAGAATAGAAATAGAATACAAGAAAGTTGATAAAGATTTAATATGCTAGTAATACACGCAATACCTCAAAACCTCCTAATAAAAGATAGGAGGATGCATGTTTAAGTACTGAGGATTCCAAAGTAAGGGCCTGTTCACATAGAATCCATAAGCGTCAGCGTTACTCGTATTGATATATTTTAAACCAATCACAAACCTTAACAATTTTGTGGCTAATCATTTGGAGGTTTGAAATTGGTTAAATATATTTCAATACGAGTAACGCTCACGCTGAAGGACACTGCGTGAACAGGCCCCCTAAGTTTACTACAACAATTAGATATTTGGAAGGATAAGCATCTAACTGTAAAGAATTTTTCGTTAGTCCTGGCAAATTGCTACCCCAAAAAATACTCCCAACGTAAACTACTCAAAAAGGTATGACCTTAATTAAAAGCTTTTCTCCGTATAAAATAGGCAATGAAAAACTGCATATGTCCTCTCATATGATAGAAAAATATAAACAAGATGAGCTACATACATCCCTTAAAGTACTGTTTGCGAATAATAGACTTATAGTATTGTATTTCTCTCGGAAAACAAAACGGAAATGCTTTTCTTCACCTAATAGACAACTTTATCTTGGAAACGTGTTGAGTATAAATAGAAGAACGTCATTTCTAGTAATTACCTACTGAATGAGTGGTACTAAATGTAGTCGTAAAGCGGAAATTAAAGCGAGGATAGGGAATCCATACATCCAATTTGTACGTAACAATGTTACCAATCAAGACCAAAGCTTTTTTTTATAGGCGTATTTTGTAAGCTATTTAGATGATAGCGAGCCTAACATTATATTCGATTTATTTTTATTTCTGCAACATAATACACAGCTAATTTGTATAATAACTAAAACTGCGGGATAAAATACGTATATACCCTCTAGAAGATATTTTATTACATCTTTTAACTTATAGAATTTAAGTGAAGACTGGTAATTTTAAGCGGTTATTTCTTTTAAAGCAGTAACGGTTATCCAAGTGTCACAAATAAAACACATGCAGAGTAATTTTCGTAAGCGATATAACTAAGAAATGACGATATGATTCTAATTTAAGCTAAACCGTTCTCCGTTAATTTTAATTTTCCTAATTTATATAGAAATGTTTTAAAGAAAATCTAATTTAAAAGTTCAGCCATGTGAAATTTATAACATTGGATCTCATATATATCCATACCAATAAATTTATATCCGCCATTCTTAAATTTATGAAACAGGATTGACAATTTTTTAAATAAAAATTGTGTTACTTCACAAGTTATTATGAAATACGGACCTCAGATTATTTACTGGATTAAAAATATACAGTAAATGGGAAAAAGGGGCGTAGATTACTATTCCCTCTCACTGAAGTACATTTAATTTGTTATCAAGAAAATATTCTCTATTTTTGACATTCCGTAATAAAAAAATAATTGTTTTTATAGCTTTTTAAAGTTTAATTCTACGTCTCTTAACATCATTTATGCACTAAAAATTCAAATGGTAAAAAATAACCAAACATGTATTAATCAACATATTTTTATCCTTGGTGCAAGTGCATTAATTCTAATAAAAAAATAAAATCAACGAGATACTATTATATTAAATTACAAGCCAAGTTACAGTTGATGTTCAGGTGGCACTTTGTGGAGAGTAATATTTTAGTCAATTAAAAAAACTTACGAAGATGATATACAATTTTTTGCTCACTCCTTCAGAAATATATTTTAAAACTAAGTAATCATATTCTAAGAACATTCACTTGTACCTAATATTTCGATAGACTGATATTCCTCAAAAATGCGTACAGGTAAGAAATGATTGGTTGATTTGATTTTTAAGGCGCTGAGTCATAAATGGAATCCGCGCCAAACAGCTATATTTACAATACATACATAACCCAAAAAATTTTTAAAGACAAAAAAAGACGAGATGTATAGGGTCAGGTAAAATACAAAGCACGCTGGTAATACTCCAATCTCACAGTAACGAAACACGCACGTATTGCAATCCGGTGGGATTTCCCAGTAGGATAACAAAAGCGAATACAAAGAAGTCAGCGAAATGCTACTATGCACGATATACATATTTAGGAGGATATAGGTGCAGGAACAAGAGCATTTGACATGCATGTAATTGTCTGTGAAATAGCTGACATAACAAAATTGGGCGAAAAAATTATCAAAGACTTCGCAGATAAGATGTTAACGCTTTTCCCGTCGTTACTTACAACAAATATCCCGATATCCATACCAATCTATGCACAGGCGTGAACGGAATCCAAAAAGCACGGGTAATTTAAAAATGGCCCTGTGTACCTGTATAGAAGGAAAAACACGCTATTCAGTGGTTTCAGCACGAATTTTCTGCTTTTCTTTTGGAAAAAGTCGAAAACTCTGTTGTACTGCTTTGTACGGGAGCCATGTTGACAAGCACTCGCCCAAATCAAATTTATCGCTACCCTTTTCCTTTTGAGATGAAAGGTTGTTTCGCACGCAAGTAATCTAACAAGAAAACGTGTGTTCGTCCAAAAAAAATTTCATTTTATTATTTCAAAAAATTACTATTTATTATACAAAACAATTTCATTTTTTAGCGATAGACTTCAATAATATGATTCTAACTACTGAAAATCCTAAAATTTTACAATCTACGCGCTCTGAATCTAGACATCCACCTTCATATGCAGAAAACAAATCGAAAATATGCGTTTGCTCATTTGTGATTAGAAAAATACAGATAGGAAAATTCCCATAGCTTAACATGGGGAATGAAAATCTGTGGCATGAAAAGGTACTGACTCAAGAAATACAGTTAAGTTAAAGAAAACAATAAAATTTCCATTTGTATTTAAATGTTCTAACACTTAAATCACTATTCGCAATGGGTTTTTTCCAACCACAAGGAAACGGAGGTTACAGCACTAACCTTCACGCCTCGTGACTACACTACTCCGTACCGCGAACTTCGGTTGTTTGTCAGATCTCCAGATCGCATGCTTTGTAAATATTTCCAGGTCAAATAAGTACAATGTTTTTTACCACAAATTATGCATCTGGGTTGACATTTAACCGAGCTCCAATACCTTTACCATTTAACCGCAAAATTAACATTTAAAGCATCCGCACATACATTGACGGTACTTATTAAATTTTTCAAAAAAATTTCAGTGCCGTTAAATTGTTTTTAACATCATAAATCTACAAAATTATGTTTGAAAAATTCCACGCTCACCCTTTTGATCATCTGAAAAATCCAAGCGTTCGTAACGATATTATTCCAATATCGTCTTGGGCGCTAATGATTTTTTTAAAGCAATATGAAAGCAAAAATAACTTTAAAAAATCAGAAATCAATGTACGTTTGAATGAACAAGTATATACGCAGCCTTGGCAGCAATGAAATATATCCTCCGGCAGTCTAGACATGCAATATATTGCCCAAGAGGAACTTTTTTTGTAAAACATCCATTATATTGGAAAAAGCCAAAGGTTTCAGCTTTCTTTTTCACGTGTTTGTGCACCTATTCAAGACGGCTGATTCCAAAATTTTCCTCTTCAATATGACAAGAAAAATATTACTTAGCATACATAAGCTTAGTTTTTCAATCATTAAAAAGCAAGTAAAATCGCACTTATTGCACAACAATCCTTAAGTCCCAGTCAGTTCATGTGCTAAGAAACTGACCCAAAAGAATGTCCGATTATATCCTAACGAACTGAAGACTGCGGACTGAGTTCTGCTACTGCTATCGATGTTTGTTGCCGTTCGGAATAGGTTTTAAATTGTGTAGGGGTACGTCTATTCAGTCAGAAATAAACAAGCACAAGACCAACCGAACTAAATATGTGTACGCAATATCATATAAGTATTTTATTGTACACAGTTTATTTAGTATTCGCCCTAAAGATAGGTATCCTTAAGTCGAAAATTTTGACCTGAAGTTATAAGTTAAGTTGCCCATCTCTGCTTTATCATTTTGTTGTGAAGTAAAATTGGCAAAATCTTCCTATGAGCTGTATTGAGGAGGGCTTCCTAAGAAAATTGAGTCATATTGATGCACTAAAGCATGATATTATATGATATTATATGGCCCAGCTGGTACCTATGTAATTTTCAATTGCGACTCCCGGCATCTACCAGCGAACAACGATCATACTGTTTGGCCTTATATTGATTCCATTGTTTATTGCAGTTTCTCAAATTAATTAAAAAGATATCACAACGAATTTGGGCAAGCACCTTTTCGAAAATTAACATATTTACAATGGCATTAAGATCTGAAAGGCAAGCCTCTCGTATCAAATTTACCTTTATTCCTTATTATACTCCGCAATGTAAGTGAAATAATGGATCCTAATTTTGAAACTAAAAAAGTACTTTAATAAAAAGTCACTCTTTTCCATATGGTATACAGTAAATTACTTGAGTGTAAAAGCAAGTTAGACGATTCCGATATACAGTAAAAAATCGAGTAAACTTTTTATTTTATTAATCTAATAGGTTTCACTCTGTCTAAGGGGATATTACGGTGCTAATGGATCCTTTTAAGACATGGCTGGTGAGCTACGTGGACTGATTGACCACCCGAAGATTTCGATTTTTCTTTTAAGACCGCCACAAAAATTCTTTTTGCCGAATATTTACTGATTATTATTTTATTAAGTCAATTAAGTAGCATATAGGGCACGGTGGCCCAGCTGGTAAGGGCAGCGGGCTAGTGATCTGAAAGTAACTGGTTCGATGCTCGTCTCTCACAAATCCACTGTCATGTACACTAATGGCGGCTGGTGCACGTAAACTCTGCCGTGGCTGCATGTCCTCCAAGTTCTCAAAATTACCTCTGGAGGTGCGGGGTCAAGTGTTCTGGTCTCATCACTTGACTCCGTTCAAAATTATGGGACTGATCCTTTGGCCAAGTGGGACTCCGACCCTTGTGGTGCCAGTCAAAACAGGAGCCGCACCTTCATCGCCCATAGCCTTCGGGACTTGATCTAATGTTGGTGTCGGTCAAGTGGCATAAGCAACAACAACAGTAGCATTTAAGTCTCAAACTATATTTGTTATAGTTTGTTTGGGATTACATAAGATGACTTTTATGATGGTTTCCTAAAATGAACCAATGTATAATACTATTTCATGTCTTTAACGTAATTGTAAACTAAACTAACAGTTATCTAGAAATGCATTTTCGCCACTATGATCAAATTGTCGTATATCCTGACATTTAACCTCCGTATCTATTAAGAGCTAATTGTTCGTTGCTGTCATTTAGAATTTAGGTAACAGAAATAAGGCACATCTAAAGATTTTTTTTCAAGTAAACCTCAAAAAAACCTTAAGTAGACATTTGACATCAATTTCAAAAGATCCTTAGAGTAGCGGTGGCCAACGTGTGGCACTCCAGCTGTCTTCAAGTAGCACACCATTCATTCTTGATAAGCGAAAAAAATCTGAAAATTTGCTCAAATCCAAGTGTTTGTAAAGGTTTTATATTGGCGGGTTTTCAAAGCTGTTCTCAATTTGATTGGGGCACACACGCAACAATGATTAACATATTGTAAAATCAATCATTCTAACACTTTCAGGCGAAATAAATAAATTAAAGACTAGAACCAATAAATAATACATTTTTATGGTCACAAAACAAAATTAACTCACTGTATGCTATAAAACTTTTCTTTCGTGTTTGAAAATGTTCTACGCTCAAAATATAATTAAAAATAATTTTAAATATTTACTTCTGTGTGTCTGTACTTCATGATTATTATATTTTATTCAAGTTATATTTTGAAATTTTAATGTATGTTCAAGTAAAGTTAGTTATTCCTATTACAATTTATTAGCCACTTTTTATAAATCTATTTTTTTACTTGAAAATTAAGCTTGAAAATTTGATTACAAGAAAAATATACACACAAATTTACATTGATGTTTTATTTTTAGTAAACGAAATCGTTTTGAATTGTGCAATTTTTCGTTTAAGTTGAATAATATTTCATGACATGCCACAATGAATATATACCATATGAATGTATACTTACTACACAACACTTCTACAGTATATTTTCATTGTGGCACGTTGAGTTTTCACACAGTTTTGATTTGGCCACATACACTAAAAGGGTTGACCACCACTGCTTTAGAGTGCATTTATTTATTCCATTACATAGTCCAACACTGCGTCCACTTTTCATAGTACACTTGCTTAAACATATCATTGATTGTAAAAGTAACAAGTAAGGAAATTGCACCTTCGACATTTCAGTCACAGGGATTTCAATCATACATTATACCTCTATTTTCTTTTACTGATTAAAAACTTGCCAACTTCGAAACGAAAAAAAGGATTATTTATAACAACATACGAGGAATTCTAAAAATTAGGAATTTCAGCTTCACTTAGGGAAAGAAAAGAATGGCACCAGACTAGCTTTCCTAGCAATAGTCACAAAGATCGGTCAACAACTGATGCAGAAATGGCAACCAAACAGCCGGTGACCTTTACAGCGAAAAGAATATAAATTATCATTCAACCTACACTCAAATTATCCCTGTGTGCGTGGTTGCCATGAAAGTGTCCTTTACTTTATCAAAGGTCTCACACAATGAAACCTTAAAAGAATAAAGTTATCAATCTGATCACGCTTTTCATTTAATTTCTTTAGGAAAGCTTCATCCCAAGTGAATGCATTTCGAAAACAACTTGCAATCAAACGACCAAATTTGTTCAAAAGTTGGTTTATGATAACTGTACACTGTCCATGACAACCTTTCAGCAGTTAGCTGTCCGTCCTCAGCAAACACGTATACACATTTTGACTTTCTTATGTTACGGGTTTTAAACTGGAATTCAAAATTCGCTATTGTATTTAAGAATTCCATGAACATTTAAACCCCACGGTCGACGAGAGCGGGACCCGTGCGGTCCAAAGATATCACTGGCCCCTTACACTTGGAACTTCTCTTCGTTGGGGGCTAAAATACCGGTGGCCAGACTCGTTTTTCAAGGAATACGAAGCACATTCATAACACACCACTAATATTGATAGGTGTTTCCATTATTTTGATAACCACCTGTACATATATATAAATATCGCAAAATAAAGGCTTCATGAGTTGAGAGCATAGACGAAGTCAAGAGTCAACGAAAGTAGCCGTTGAATTTGAAAATATTGAAATAAGATTATTACAAAGGAATTTAAAGTCCTTCGGATAAATAATAAAAGGGTAAATGAACTGACAACACGGAAATTTATAAAAGAGTGATTAATTCTCAGTCAATCGAGAAAAACCTTATCTTGTATGGCAAGTTATTAATTCGCTACATTTGCATTCAGCATCAACACCTGCGAATGACGAGTTGAAAACCAATATGGATGAAAAAAACTTACCAAACGAGAATTCATTTAATACATTTAAAAAAACTATACGAAAATTTAGTGTCACTATTTCCTTAAGTGCACCTGCGATTAACAAATTTACATCATAATCTAACATATTTCATTTATCATTCGTATGCTAATCAATGAGAAAATATAAGGTATTTTACGCGCGTGAGTTAGTGATTGCTAGTAATAATTTATAATACTTAAGCTGACTCTGTCACTCAAAACAACAAAAATGGAGCCCAATTTATATGATAGGAGCAGTAACCGAATAAATTAAGCTTTGTTAAAATCGGGGGGACGCAGCCGTGGTGGGTCCTATGAGGGGGAGCCCACGGTAGTCAGCCTGGTGGGGTTGCGAGAAAGCAGTGTGTGGGAGTGTGACCCCCAAAGGCGCACTAGGTTTTTTTTTTGCTGTCAGTCAGTCAGATGACTGAAGAAGTTAGTTAATGTAAATAATTTAAATTAAGTCCTGTGAATAATTTCAGTGTTGTGTTTCGTGTGTGAATCGTGTGAATAAAATATTTTGAATATTCACTGGTGTAGAATTCAGCAGTTGAATTCTACGTTGAACTCCAAGTCTCGATATAATTTAGGTCTGGTAATAGTTTTCATAAATAAGTCCAACGTGTTTAGATCATGGAGTGTTTAAAAGTACATATCTTGTGTGTGATTATATATTATGTGTATATATGTTCTAGTGTAGCAATGTTTTTTTATTTATTTTCTTTCTTTTATGTATTGCAAAGTAATAGATCCAAGTGTAATGCCATGATTCTAGTAATTCTCATAGTACTGTGATATGTGGTAAATATTTTGATATGTAAAGAATCTGATTTCCTTTTGATTTGTTTAATGGAAGTAAATTCGTTGGTTCCCAAGAGTAAAATTAAGAGAATTTCTCAATATTCTATTAAATCGCATAAACTTTCCATAGACCTCAAAATGGCGTCGTTTTATGATTTCATTTGCGCGTCATGACGCTAAGATGCACGTCTTCTAAGAAATTCTTGGTTCCAAGAACTTTGGGGGGGGGTTCAATCGCCCGGTTAATGACAACGAAAAGCCCCTTGATTGCAAGTCGAATCGTCGGGATTAAGGGCGCTAGCAAATAACTGTTCTGGAATCGGATGGTGAAGACAGATGCTACTAAAACTCCCTCTAGGGAGAGTGTCTTGAACTAGAGCCATATTTATACGGGATACACAAGAGATCCCGAAAGAATTTGACAGAATTTGGATACGATAATTATCGGTAGAGTCTAATCCAGACTCTGAGATGATGAAGCCCAACCGAATCCCGGCGTGATGTTAAAAAGAAAAGAAAAGGAGAGTAACACCGATCAGAAGGATGAATCTGGATGCCTCCTGAATTCCCTGTCAGAGATGGTCTTTTCCGCCACCTCGTAATGTCTTCCTTGGATAATGTAAAGTGCCTTTCCAGAAACCAAGATGTTGGTGATGCCTTTCCGAAGTGAGAAAGCGATAATCGTCCCTCGCAGATGATGTCAGAGAGAGTTACTTTTAACTTGAGAATACCGAAGCAAGAGATGCCCTTCCACAAATTCCATTGCAAAGACTAAAGATCGCCTGGTCTCGGTCCTTCCAGTAAACAAGAGGTAGAGAGAAACGACACACCGGGTCAACGATCTGCCAAACACCCGCACCCTGAGATGTGATTTCCGAGGTCCCTGCGATCGATGCGTTGGAAGAGATCTATATAAATAAAAGGAAAACGGTGTCTGTCGGCCGGAAATGGGGAACAATTCCAGGTAGACCGTTTCCGGTATGGCATTCGTTATGAAATTCATCCATGTTTGAATCGATGAATTTTTTTTTCATGAAAGTACATAAATGTTACATATTTGGAAAGAGCTTTAAAAACTAATAATTTTTTCTGCGTACACTTATTCTGTTACTTTAATAGTTTGAGATATTTCAATTCTAAATGCCTAGACAACCGATACAAAACGCAACCGCCATGTCTTAAAAGTTAAAATCTATGCATTTTTTAAAGAAAGTACATAAATTTTACATATTTAGAAAGAGCTTTAAAAGCTGCTAATTATTTCAGCGTACACTTATTCTGTTAATTCAATAGTTTTAGAGTTATTTGGATTCTAATGAGGCGTCTCCTGTGAGGTCAATCATCTTTAACGATGTAAACAAAGCGTGATTCATCCACAGCATGATTCTCACTAAAAAATGAATCACTGAAAAGAAATGTTTCATTGTGTCTAATTTTTAATTCTTTATCTATTTTTCCTACTCTTAATTCAAACTTTTTAATCATAAATAGATCATTTGACGATGTACTGATTTTGGGGGGATTTTTTGGCAGTTAAAAGTGAAAAATAATTTAAATTCAAGTGAACTGTGATTCGAGTGTCAAGTTATTCGATTTGGGTATTCGATTAATGCTAATCAATAGCCGACAATAAGATTCTTTTTGTTCTCATTTCACAGTTCTATATCCTTTCTTGAGAGGTTGTTGAACGTTAAACGTGAACATGTGACATAAGATTCTTTTTGTTCTCATTTCATAGTTCTATATCTATCTTCAGTTTTGTTTGTACGTAGTTATCAGTTTGATTTTAGATATATAGAATCATCTTTGAACTGTCCAAACAACAAATAATTCTTTAACTTATTTTACCGATTTTTTTCCAAAACTGTTCATATTTCATGTATTTCTATCTTTGCTGATTAGTTTAGTTTTTGGTTTTAGATAAATATTCTACTAATATATTTTTGTATGAAGTTCGCCATTTCTTTGTTTTGCTGATTACACGCTAAAATATTTAAAAAGTGCATATCCACAATTTTTTTTATATAGATATTTATATTTAGGAAATTTTGGTATTTATTAAGATGCTTATTTATTTTTCCACAATACCTTATGCTCCGGAAGCCTGTTTAATATTTCAATTGTGTTTATCTTTTGACTAAACCGAATACGAAATATCTCGCAACATAGACATGTGCAATTCTGCCTAATACATGCGCTCATATAATTTCAATGTATTATGCATTATTATGTCACCAATAACACAAATTTCAGGAAATTTGAATTTTTGTATTACAGGAATATAGGCTAAAGTAGCCAGCTGATTTCTTCTTTTCACATGAAAATTTATCTTTTTATAATGCAGGTATGCTCATATCATACCAGGTGGTGGGTATTAATACGAATAACACATTTTTCTTTTTGTGGGGTGGGGGGAATACTGCAAATTAATAGTGCCTCTTATGAAAATTCTCCCTCTCAGTCAATCAATTGAAAGCCGTCTGTCTGGTGGACAGATGGCCCGAGCACAGCCGGACGAAGCTCGGCTAGTAATAGAATAAAGATAAAGAATAGTAATCTTATGCTCTTGTTTTTTTAGAAGAGAGGTTTTAATGTTGATTAAAATTCATAAAGTATGAGGTCTTGTCTCTAAGATTAAGTATTTTGCAATTAAAGTTGATGAACTATAGAGAACCCTATGCCAACCATGTGCGAGAAACTCTGTATTAAATTGTTATTGCTCTATGTTTATAAATTGTGCCGGGTTGTGTTCATCTGAATATTGAAATCTAAGTATTTTTATTGTAATGTTCATAGTGCTAATTTTATGTTAATTAAATATATTTTGTGCCCCCCCCCCAAAAAAAAAAAAATGTTTCTGTGAAATTATTTCACAAAACCGTGATACACAACCATAACCAGTGGTTTATTTTGAATAATATTGAATATGCGTGGTATATTTTGTAAATGTTTTGTATCGGAAAGCCTAATAACATAATAGTAATATTTTAAAGAGCCTGGGTTTAAAGTAAAGTTTCACAACGCAAAAAAAATTCTTTCCTTTGATATAAACATTTCTTTTTTTATTATTATTCTTATTCCTTGTCCTGCTAAATGTCAGCAATTTTAATAGCACCAATGAGTAACAGATACAACACTTGAGTGGTGCTGAATCTGCTACTGAAAACGCCGTCGATCAGAGAAAGATCGATGTAAGGACGACACAAACATTACAATGTTCATAAACGCTGCTCCAAGATGGGCGTATTTCTTGACGTTCGAACGTTCGCCAGGAACGCCTTAATTTCGTAAATCGAGATCTCTCTTTACTTTTCAGAATAGAGAAAATAGAAGCTACGTTTTCTTCCAGTCAGCGAACTGCTCACTCTTCGATTATAATATGAAGAATAAGAATTCCAATTGAATGTGATTAAGTGAGACTAATATCACTTTAATCAGTACAAAAAACTGTATAGGAAAAAATATATATAACTCTGTTAATGCTTGATATTTATATCATCTAGAACAGGGGTGTCCAATCCGCGGCCCGCATGCGGCCCAAAGCAAGTAAGAATGCGGCCCAGAAAGAGAGCTAAAAAAAATATCAATCCTCTGCGATGATGGGAGGCGGCCATTACAGATCCCGCTTGTGGAAAAATAAGCAGTTGTTTTGCATCTTTTTTACTCCATTTACAGTCGATATAGATATGCTGCCAGCAAATTTTCAAATGGAATGCATAGATTTGCAATCTGATGTCCAACTTAAAGAGAAATTCAATCATGTCTCTTTGTTGGACCTTTGTAAATCTTACCTGCCCAGACATAAATATCTCTCACTGCATAGTCATGCGTTTTTCATGCAATCATTGTTTGGAAGCATGTACATCTGTGAACAAATACTTTCACGAGTGAAGCACACTAAGTCAAATTGGAACCAAAATATCGGATTAAAATGTTGAGAGTTCCCTGACAATTTCAACCACTTCAATTGACACATATACTTATGTATTGGTTTCTCAAATTCAATGCCAAATATCACATCAATTTTATGACTCCTATAGTTATCTTTATAATTATAAATAAAACTTATTATGAAATAAATATGTTAACTATATATTATACTTTTAATATAAAACAATCCATCTTCTTTCAATGTGGCCCAAGGAAGCTAAAAGGTTGGACACCCCTGATCTAGAATATTGTAATATCATTAAAAAGAACAGATTATGAAGGTACCACAAGATTTATTATATTTATTCAGTAAGCCATAAAAAAACTCGAATGGAGTCACGGAAATCAAGTAAGTGGGGAGCTTAAACTTCCATTGCAATTGTATGTATCAATACACCCTTAATACAATCTAAATTGCATGAGATTATAACACAGTCTTCGTGTTAGTATTAAGCCCGAAAACTCATTTGTTTTCCCCATTGCATGAGTAGAGACGACTATAATAACTCATTAGACGTTTCGATCTAAGCGTTAAAAACCTAACCTAATACCTAAAACGTACATACCTAATTATGCATTAAAAACTGAAATAACTATTTCAGATATCGATAATGTAACATCCTCATTTGTTCAAACTAGAATGCAGAGAGTTGCAGGTTTGTTTTTATATGAAGATTATCAGTAAAATACTGTTAGACCCCAATTTCTCGAGTTTTGATACTCGAGTTTGCTATCAATAATTATTTTATTGTAAATCTGTCGTTTAAAATTTGCAAATTCTAAGGTAGGGATATAGGGGGTGTAGTTTAATTATAACTGCTCCAGAAAGATAAGCATAAAATGTACTTACGTATCTCAGTTTATAAAACGTTAGATTTAATAAATTCTTCTTTCTGAAAAACAAAAATAATTTATTAGTGGAGTAAATTACACATATTACAATTAAAACTTTAAAAATTTCTATCAATTTATCATATCAGCATTTACCCACACATTTTTGAATGGGCCAAATACACTTATTTACCTCTCATATTTCGACATTAAAAGATGTTTTGAAAAGAAAAGACAAAACCTTTGTGCACGAGGAATAAACAGGAGATCCAACGTAAATAAAGCACAAATAGCAGTAAGGTGCAATTTTGCATACGACCGTTTCGAAGCTGCAAAGGAGCTTCTTCATCAGTTCAAAGAACTTAGTGGCAGCTCAAAAAGCCGAAGCACCAAAGCTCAAAAAGTTTTCGGAACGGCCGTATGCAAAATTGCACCTTACTGCTATTTGTGCTTTATTTACGTTGGATCTCCTGTTTATTAAAATATGTCTTTAAAAGTGGCATTAACATTGTGCAGATCAAGAGGTTTGGTTTGATTTGGAGCGCTACGGTCATTTTTTGCTACACGAGGGCTAAATCAGACCGGGACCTACAGCTTAAAGACGATTCCGAACTGTTACAAACATACATGCCATGAGTGGGACTCGAACCCACAGACTCCGGTACCGAATGCCAGCACCCTAGCCATTCGGCCATCATCAGATCAAGAGAACTCAAAGTTTTGCAATTAAACTTCTGCATTGTCCCTCAAAAGTTGCTTCAGTTCATTAACTCCTTTTTCGAAAATTTAATCAAGCTCAAATACAAATGTACTTTAATTAAAAAGTAACTGAACACGGTCTCATTCATTAATCAAAACTCATCTATAAAAAACATTTTAGCCAAAGTATTTATTTTCCCGAATTGTGGAAACCTGTGGAATTTACACGCTACATTGTAACTTTGAAATATTTCATTTTCTGAATACTAATTAAGATAAAATGAACCCAATTTAAAGTTAAAAACAGAAACAAAAGTAATTTGGTCATTTATCAAAATACATTCATTCGAGGAAAAATTCGAAATTATATTAATTCAAAAGAAATTTTTTCTTTAAGCTGTTTTCTTGATTGACTTCGACGTTTCATTGGGTTCGTGGTACATTCCTCATTTCTTTCTTTTAATTTAAATCGCGAGTTCGCGACTTCAGATCTAAAACTTACCCCCTTTTTCGTGAAATTTTTAGTTGAACACGGCTAGAACCTCTAAATTGGTACATAAATCTTAAAACATTCCAGACAGTGCTTTTGTACATTCTGATTCGCAAGAAACATATCTATATCGAAACACCTTACACAAGCACAGCAGTCAAAATGTTCACAAATCTCTAAAAAATCGTTAAGTGTTATTTTTCAATTACATCTAATTAGCAATATCTTTAATCAACATCAAATTAGAGATAAACCGCTGTGTTCACCATCGTAATTTGGCCCAAAAAAAATCTAGAAGACCAATTCTTAAAATATTTCCAAGCAACAACTGTTGCCACTGGTTCATAACATTTTTTTAAAATCTTTATCACCATGGTGAAAACGAGTAAAATGTCCGTTCACGAGACACATCGCCTAATTATATCCTCAGATAAAGGGCCCATAGCAAAGCGGGAAGTTAGCGTGTTTTGAGGAAGCTCAGAGTAACTTCAGAGAAGTATGCGACAGTGGCGCACCCAGGATTTAATCTTGGAGGGAGCCGAGTTGAACCGATAAAAATATTTTTAATGCAAATTCGATATTCATAATGCAATTTCTATTTCTTTGGGGGGGACAGGGCCCCTTGTCCCACCCCCTGGGTGCGCCACTGGTAAGCGACATAGGGCCTTTAGGGCCTGTTCACATAGTAATCCGTAGCGTAAGCGTTACTCGCATTGAAATATATTTAACCAATGACAAACCTCCAAACAATTAGCAACGAAATTGTTAAAGCCTATGACTGATTTATTTTCGTCTCAGTTGGTTCATTTCCGTCTCAGCGCCAATTTTCCTTTTACGCTTACGCTAACGGACTGCTATGTGAACAGGCCTTGAATGTCTGGGAAAAAGAAATTTTCCTGATGCGGAAACGACGTTTTCATGACCTATATTCTTAACCGACAATAGATTTTATACACATACGTCACGATGACGCCTCATCCGGAAAAATTTTAGTATTCCCCGAGAATAAGATCTTGTCCACATTACTTCCCAGCAGCGCGTTGCGTCAGCGTTATCCCATCGAAATATTTTCAACCAGTCATAGACCCCCAAACGATTAAACATGAAACTGTTAAGGTATGAAATTGGTTAATAATACTTCGATGCGAGTAACGCTAACATGTTATTAAAATCTTTTTTTTCCTCTGTCAAACGTTACTAAGACGTTGATATGTTACTTGTTTTAGTGGAAATTTACTTTAAGTTGGAGAAGACAGATACGCAAATCCCTCAGTGACAACACCTTAGTGTTAGCTACATTGTTAAAAATTTAAATGAATTACATACAAGTTTGAAATAAAGCTGCTGGATATAAAATTATATTGTTCTCTTAGCCAAACTGAAAAAAAAAATACATACGATTATATATACTGAAATATTTAGTAATTCAATCAATGTCTTTTTTTTCCTCCATTTTCGGTCCCTGCTATCCGATACTTTTTTCCCATATTAATCAGTTTTCAACCTCACATTTTTACTCCACAAATATTTTTCCTAATGAGGTAGGTCCTTGTGTTTTCGAATTTGTTTGTATCTATATTATGGGAGAACTATAGAAGTTAACCAATATCACTCCTTATGAGGAGACTAAAGAAGAACATCCATACCTAAGTCGGGATTCAAACCCTAGCCCACTCTGGGGAAGCTTGTGACGCTAACCACTAAACGACGTTGACGGTCAGTTTGACTTATTTTCTATCAATTATCATGTAACTTTTATTTCAGTAACAATGTATTACGATGATTATGACATTGAGAAATATACTGACCAGTCAAGGAATATCACTGCATAAAAAAATTATTTTACTACTCGCACAGCTGCTTGTTCAATATTGAACACAGTGTAAAACACAAAAGGTGATTCAGACACACAGTTTTGATTTCCTCAAAACATGGAAGAAATTATGTTTTCCCGGGACATTTTTGTAGCATTTATGTTTAGCAAGCACTAAATGGGTCCTGCTTTTAAGAAAAAAACTACCTTGCTCCACATTTTTAACCGATTCTGTTTCAGCTGAGAGTTTTGCTGCTAGACCTTTTATATGCTATACCAGACGTGGGGAACGCGCGGCCTGCGTGATCTTGTCTTCATAAAAGCTAGCACTTGTATTAATTAATATTTAATTTTATAGATTACTACAATTTGCAAATCAATGGAATTAAATAAAGAACGGCATGAATGTATATTCGCAGGCTTCGCGTTACGAAGCTTGATCCAAATATTCAATTACTTTCAAGCAAGAAACAAATGCAAATATCCTACTAGCTTAAATTTTCCATCGGATTTTGAAATTATTTTAGGAATTGTTGCTATGTCAGTTATTTATAATTTAATACTATTATTTTTCTATTGTATTTCTTTATAATGTTAAAGTTATTTTAAAATACTTCTACTTTATTATTTTTATTTGAAGTGGTATTTAAATATGTAGTTGTTTATTAAAATTAAAAAATCTGGATATATATATGTGCTTACATAAATAAAAATACCAACAGTGAAATATAAAAATTACAGTGGTGTCTATGAATCTTATAATTTTATAAAAAAAATAATTAATGATTAATGTTATAACAAGTTTTTACCCTTATGTGAATACAAAAATATCTTATACTGTAACTTTTTAAGTCAAATAATAAATAAATAAGGACTTAATTTTTGTTATTTTTCTATATAATGCACCAAATTGTTAAAACTATACCTAACTATAATAATTTCATAAAAGTCGCATTTATAGGTACATCAACTTATGCGGCCTCCTTTATTACTACATAATTTACATGTGGCCTCTAATGGTAAAAAGGTTCCCCGCCTCTGTGCTTTTCTAATAAAACGAAAATTTTTAATAAAAACCCATTTTAAATTATTTAAATCCCAGTTGAGAAGCCCAAAGCACACTTTTTAAAAATATATTCTCACTAGGTAATATTCTGTTTACAATCTTACTTTCCTCTATTCCTAATCGCATTTCTGAAGTGTGCTGTGTCGTCACTACTCTGAACTGCATACAGATAGGGGAGGAAAGGGAAAATAATAGATAAGCACGAAATTAATCTTTGTCAATCAGGCTAGTTGCTAATCGAGATGTGAGAGTAGTCGAGTGTTGTTGAAAGGCTCGAGATGTTTTAAAAACTACATCTGTCAATTAAGTGAGAAAGATTGATTTGACCTTTAGCTAGACTTCCTAATGAACTGGTTTTTAGATAATCTTGAAATCTTGTTTGCGTTCATCCTTTGGAAGCATACTTCCGAGGGAAAAACGAACTAAAAAATAAAACAGACACAAACAGGTCCTAATAACGTACTAAATTTAACAATGGAAGACTGTCCGAGAAAAATTGCACAAGTGAAAAATAAATCAAAATTTTCAGAAAATGAAAAAAAAAATTCAACATTTTGCATATTTTACTGTGAAAATATATAAAATGGCGGGGGGGGGTGTTGGTACTTGTACCATTTTTCACGGTTAGTCTACAATTTAAAATCACTACCTTAATTTAATGATCTACATCAGTGGTAAAGACTTTTTTCAACCGCGACCCACTTCTTTCACTTTAAAAATCACTCGACCCCCAATGAAAATATTTTGGTAGTAACAAATATTTTTTTTAAAAAATAAGGTTTCGTTTGGTATGGAGCGCTACGGTCAATCCTTGCTACGAGGGCTAATTACACTGGGACTAAGTGCTTAAAGCCGATTCCGAACGGCTACTAACGTCCATGGCAAGAGTGGGTCTCGAACCCACAGACTCTGGTACCAAATTTAAAAATAAATAAAAATAAGAAGAATGTTAAATAAAAAAATTGAAATCAAATTTCGACAAATTATTTTAAAATCAACGAACTGTAGATTTTGGGTGTTTTTGCTAAATCTCATGCGACTAAAACTTTATAAGTAAAAATTAATATATACAGGTAACCCTCTTATAACACGGTAGATAGGTTCCTAGAAAATGCCGTGTTGTGTGAAACCGTGTTATATGAGACCCAGAGCCAGTACAAAAAGGGAGGTTACGTTCGGAAACTTATTTAAAACAAACTAAGAAATTCCATATAAGCAACTCAATTTTTTTTAAAAATTTAAATGTAAGTATAACACAAAACGAAAAGAAACAAAAAATATTATTTTTCATTTAATGCGACCTTAATTTAATTAATTTCTTCCTCATCACTGCTCAGTACAATGAAATGAGAACGTTTTTTCAGTTGAACGATATCACCTTCACTTTCAGAACCTTTTCCTTCATTTAGATTTTTTGCACCTTCTATCCTCTTTAAAAAATCTATAATTTTGGTTCGTTTGCTGGTTCTTACTAGGTCATTGTATGGAGATGGATAATTTTGCAGCTCCCTTTTGAATTTTCGGCTTCTTTCAGGGGAAGGGTCTGCATTCAGGAAAAATGATTCAAGATTTTCAGCTAAGCTTAGGCCTTCTTACGATTTTATAGAGTTATAAATGAATAAATTATAATTTGCTTATACATTTTCATGTAAAGTCACTATAGTTCATTATTCTATCGCCATTATTTTAAGGTAATTTAGTTTATAAATGTGTTAAACAAAAATCATGTTATCTAGTGCTGTAGAAGTACAGTATTGTAAAAAGAGTTTCGCAATTTTTTATCGTGTTAGAGCGCAACCGTGTTATAGGTTACAGTGTTATACGAGGGTTCCCGCAATTTATCCTATCGTGTTAGAGCAAAACCATGTTGTAAGATGCCGTGCTGTAGGAGGGCTACCTGTATTTGTGATTCATTATTCAAATGCATCGGGTATAAAATATTTCTTAGCGTATCACTTTTTTGGAATTTTAATAGTAGCCGATTTTAGTACGATTAACGTCTAACGTCTAACCAACGTGAACAAATAGATCTACAAAATTAATTTTTTGGTCAAAACGTAACATAACGTTCACAATTTTTTTAATTATGAAGAACTGTGTGAATATTGAGGTTATTAAATACTTAATGAAATATTAGTAAAATAGGCATACACATAAAATGACATAATTACAAGCACAAAGCAGGTTGCATTCAAGAAAAAATCCATTTCAAAATATGTCAAGATTTCAAACTTTGCCACATTTCTTTAAGCGAATTTTATTTCAAAGAAACGGTGAATGACCGAATTGGATTCTTAGTAGATATTTTATGCATATTTGTATGTATTGATTTTTTTTATTTACCACTTGGCATGCATAATATTTTCCTAGTGATTTTATACTTTTCGTAGTATAACGTAACCAAAATATTTGAACAATAAAATCCCCTAACAAAGAACCCCAAGAATGAGCATTATTATAATTAAGGATCAATTTTTCATGCTCAACGAATATTACAGTTCACTATTTCACCTAGTTTAATAGTAACTATTCTGGAATGTTTCACCCATAGAAAGTGAATGTCAAAACCATGTACAAAATCTTACCGAAGCACATATCCCACGCAAATATCGAAGAAGGAATAAATATTTCAGATAGTGTATGTAGCTGGTTGAATTTTTGTGTGGGCCTTATTACTTTTCAAAACCCAAACCTTAAGTGACTATTTAAAAAATTCATTATTATTTAGTCATAGCATTGCAAGACCTTTTCCGGATGAGTTCGAAACTAAATTCCACTTTATATCATTTTAGCAACTATTAAATAACTCATACCTAACTATTGCATAACAGTGATATTTCCGCTTGTTGTTATGCGGAAATATCTACGTAAATTACTCATAAATTCTTCTAATTGTATCTCTATTTCTTTTGGAAAGCGTATCAGACTTTCCGTGTTCCCCAAAACGAAAATACATAAAAATTCGCGATAAAAGGATAAAATTACACCAGTCACAATCTCGAATGCATTGAAACAGCCGTAGTGAGTAAAAAAGTGACAGCCACGACACGACGTATGATTTCCTACTACTGTTTTTCTACTCGTACTCAACGTTTACAAACAGTTCGCGAGGCTTCTCCACGCATGACCTAAAGAAAGTATGAGGCAAAAAAAAAAAAGCACTTGGAAGGGAGAATGAGCTTAGGACGATCAGCTATTGCTTATTTAACGTTAAACTATCGGGGGAATTTTCGTAAATATAGCAATAAATCGTTTCTGACGTGTTTAAGTTGAAGTGCCGCACCTACTTGACAGCGTGTGCATTCATCTTCAAAGGACAGTTTCATTTATAACAGTGGTGGCCAAACTTTTGATCACTAGAGGGACCTGGAATTTAAATTATAGGCGGCGGTCTACCAACATCGTATGTGTTGAGTGATCATAAGTAAATTAGCAATTTAAAGCCAAAAATTAGTTTAAATTTAAAATAATCATAGATATTACTAATTATATTCAATATCAAGTTATCTTAATGAGAGAAAAAAAATGTTTTCTTCTTACAAACTATTTTATTTTCATATTATTAATGCGAACAATGTTCTTGTAAATTAATTTTAACTTGTAACGGACTGTTTTCTCCCCTCCCCACACACAAATAGACTTTTCAGCACCTGCTATGTCACGTGACTGTTTTTCCGTTGTTCGTTCGTCTGTTAATTCGTTACTTTTAGTATCAGCATGTAGAGCGTTCTGTGATTTTTTTTTTTTATTTATTTATTTATTTTTTTTTTTTTTAATGTTCGTGTGTTTAAATTAAATGTTCCGTATTTTAGCATTCTTAGTATGTGGTCTTCACTTTATTTTAAAACTTTAAAAAAAACCCGAGATGATTTTGGACAAGAATGTTACAAACAATTATTTTTATTTTGTATCAAGAGGAAGCGCTGGAAACATGACATTGCATATTTTAGGCAAGCTTTACATACTGTGGTTGATATGTACTTATAGCTATTCGTAAACATGCTTCCAAATGGTCATCTGTCAAACGGGAGCGATGTTTTGTTTTGATTGCCTTCATGGTAGTAAATGTTGTTTGGCAGAGGTAAGTAGAACCGAAAAAGGTTAAATATGCCGCACATCTCCATAAACATTGATATTTTTCTTCACAAAGTAAATTCCAATAACTATTTTGAGACGAAGCTCTTGATTTCAAAAATATATCGCATTTTAGGTTAAGGATTTCATTCTCAACTAGCATTTGATCCACATCCAAAAATGCTTTTAATTTTATGGATATTTCTTCTATTTCTATTTCATTATTGAATGGGAATGACATGAATATATACTTTCTATTTTAGAAATATCTTTAAATCTTCTATCAAATTCATTTCGTAACACATACATCTTATTAGAATATTGATCGTATTCATTTGAGTTTTTATATGCAGATTCAGCTGCCATATTTTCAAATTGTTTTAAATCTCCTCTCCTAAATTGTGCTTCTAGGAATGTAAGTTTCCCATTTGAAAGCATTAACATGCTAACCATTTCAGTTAATGTTTTGTTCTTTCCTTGAAGTTGTAAATTTAATTCATTTAGCTTTCCTGTAATGTCAGATAGAAAAGCAAGATCATGCACCCACTTATCTTCCAATTGAGGATATGATGTATTAACAGTTGCCATAAATTCTTTTATTTCAGGCAAAGAATCCAAGAATCTTTAAAAACTTAGCACGGCTTAGCCACCTTGCGACAGTATGTAATAGTAATTCTTCAAAATCAAATTCATATTCTTCTAGTAATGCTCTGAATCTGCGTCTTTGCCATCTTCTTCCGCGAATAGAATTAACTATTTTAAATGCGAAATTCATCACATCATCTGAATTCAATATTTTTGAGCACAATGCATGCTGATGGATAATGCAATGGTAGTTTGTAAAACTTGGAATATCATCATCACTTTTACAAAGAGTAATAAATCCATTACACAGGCCAACAGTGGTTATGGTGCCGAGGTATTTGGAGCTGATTTCATATGAATTTGATGCCCTGAATTTAAATATTATATAATAAATTTGAGCTCCTAGGCAAAAACTAAGATATAACATTTTGTTGAAATATGCGTTACACTATTTTAAGTTAAATCCATGGATCAAATTAAAAAACTAAACACAGAATTTTTTATTATTATATTTTTTAAATGTTAAAGTAACAAAAATCATAGAGAATATTGCAGTAGTACTTATCTAATTACAAAGAGCAAGAAAGAGGAAAAAGTCATCGATGAAACCAACTAGTCACTGGGCACTTCGGAAACTTCTTTTCCGTGACATTCTTGAATGTATTTTGGAACAGTCCCCTTTTAAACTCCAGCAGTAATCTGCCATCATGTGCGTATCCCATCTTCCTTGGTAGCGATCCTCCATAGTTTTAATATCCTGGTGAAATCTTTCACCTTGTTCCTCACAGGTGCCTCCTAAATTTTCAGGAAAATGGTCTAAGTGGCTGTGTAAATAGTGCACCTTAATGCTCATGTTACACCCAAGGGATCTGAAACTGTTTAGCATCTAGTTTACCAGTTCAACATAGTTTTCAGCATTTGCCCAGAAAATTTCCGACAACTGCAACAAATGAAGTCCAGGGTTTTCGCTCAGCCTCATTCATGGAATTTACGATGGCAGGATCCTTAATGAGTTGTCTTATTTGTGGGCCGTCAAATATTCATTCTTTAATTTTTTCCGTACTCAACTTTGCCATTTTCCCCCTATATATACAAAGCATGATCCGTTCTTATCAAGAGCCTTTACAAACTGCTTCATTAGGCCCAGCTTGATATGCAGTGGAGGAAAGATGATTTTCTCTCGTCCAACTAAGGGATCGTTAATGACATTCTTTTCCCCAACGTCCATGTTTTCTCTCTGAGGCCACTGTTTTGTAACCCAGTGGTGTGTTTGTCTCTGCTATCCCATAGGCACAGGATGCAAGGATATTTTGTGTACCCACTTTGCTGTCCATGGAGAAAGTTTACCATTTTTAAGTCCACATAAATCACCCATTGATGTTCATGATAATTTATCTTCTCCAAAACCAAAGCTATGGTGTCATTCTTCTTTCATTTTCGTTGAGGGAGCATTTGGTATTGAACCATATTTGTTCCCATTGTGTAGAACACCACATTTCAAATTTCGCTTTGAGCTGTCAATAAATAGGCGCCAATCATTTGGAAAATATTCAGGAAGACCCATTTTTAACAGGAGTCCAGTTTACCAAAAGGACAAATCACCTATACTTGAATGTATTGAATAGGAAAAAAACATTGATAGATAAGTGGATATACAATAACACCTCGTTTATCCGGTTCTCGTTTTTCCGGATCTCCGGATCAGATTTGTAGACATTTTTATTTAATGTTCACATTAGATAATTTTTAACTATAATAGCAAGAACGTAACTGCAAATACGCAAAATATTCGCTTTTCAGTTTGATTCAATGTACATTTCCTACATAGATTGTGCAATAAATTATGATAATAAAATGCTTTTTATTGAGTTTAAGAAAGCTTTACTAGATTTACCAATTCTTTGTTAAGAAATGACGTGAAAAGTTATTTTTATATTTTATAATGTCTTGTAAACAATACTACGTAATTTTGTTACAAAACAAAGTAAGTCTTCTTAGTTAAGGATTTTGTATTGCTTATTACCCATATTACCCGGATTATCGATTGTCTGGATTGTCTATGGTCCCAGTTAGTCCGGATAAACGAGGTTTTAGTGTATCTGAATAACTAGATCTAATAGAGAAAAACTGATTTCATATTTAGATTCAGCGCCCCAAATATAGCTAAAATCAGTTCTAAAATCCTAGGCACACACAAAAAAAAATTTGTAGGCCTGTGTTATGGTTCCCAACCATAGAAGGAGCTCCATTAGCCGTAATCGATATCAGTTTATGTATGGGGAATTCTGTATTAGTAATAAAAGACTTAAACGAATTATAAATATCTTGACCTCTCGTTTTTCCTTTCATAGGTAAAATTGTTAGCAGTTCTCTCTGACAGACATATCTTGGAAACACATTCGAATAAATATACATAGTTGTGCAGTATGAGTGACATCCATTGATTCGTCGAAAGGTAAGGATAGAAACCTATATTCATCAATATTTTCTTTCAGAATCTCTTCTAAATTGTTACTCATTGCTTCTGTTCTACCCATAACGGTGTTTCTCGAGAGCGACATTTCTTTAATTGAAGCAATTATTTCAGATTTATTGTTAAATTTTATAAATAGTTCTCCTGCTTTAATAAAACTCTTCTTCCACATTTCCCCGTCTTCAAAAGGCTTCTTATGTTTTAATAAAATTTCAGCTACCTTGAATGAGGCCATGGTGGCTGTTTTCGACCTCGTATTAAATCTCGCAAAAAATGACTGTTGCATATTTAATTGTGTCATTAATTGTTGTACTTTTGCTTTCCGTAACTCTGCCAAGTGTATAATTATTTTCATATTGTTTATGCACTGTTCTAAAGTGTCTTTCAACATTGGCCCTTTTTGGAAGTACTACGCTTGAAAGACAAATAATGCAAACACATTTATCCTTTTTCATCGTGAAACAAAACTTCTGTTCCCATTCTTAATTTTAATGATATATTTTCGACTTCTTGGAACTTGTGGTTGGGGGACTCGAGGGTAAAAAAAAACTAAAATAAAAAATTTTAAATAAAATAAAAGAGCATGGTAAAAATGCAGAAGCTTATATGAAATGATGGCTACTGTCACTCCTGGTAACTTTTTTTTATGATCGATACAAACACATCGAAACTAAGCCGTATTAAATAACCACCGTTCGGTCATGAGACTTCATGTAGAGTCGAAGATCAGACATATCAGACAGGCGGGCGACTAGGAATAGTTACGAACTGCTGGGATGTAACCTGTATCCCGAGTTCCTAACGAGAGGGTTGACCTCCGAATAGTTCTCTAAGTGTTTTCACTTGGGTTATCGCGTCTGTTTATATTTGCAATTAATTTTTTTATGATAAATCTCGAAAGGATGGTAGTTTCGCTTCGGCCATCTTTTGCTACCCGAGAGCTAAATTTAAACGGGGAGAGTATAGAAAGTATTATCACTGGGTGCCAATATCTTCCAGTACGTAGTGCAGAAAGATTCGGTACCGAATGGCAGAACACTTTTGTCACTTTGGCCATCGCTCGGAAATTTTCGAAAGGATTTTCTGTGATTTCCATTATTATAATATGGATACACTACTCGCACCGCGTGTGAGGGGTTAAAATCATGGCATGGATGTTCCTGTGTTGTCCCCTCATAGGGAGCAATGTTGGTTCATCTATAATGAAGTAGCAGTTTGCAGAATGTGTGCAAAGGCGAAGGTCTCTAGAACAAGTGCCTGCCACATTAGAAAAAAAATGGCGAGACTGTAATATTCTACTAGTGGCTAGAACACCGATTCTTGATAACGAAACGGAAGTTACGTCAGATTCACTGGGGTGGTTATCTAAGAAATCATAAATGCCAGCCGTATTCATCAGTACATTATATAATTATTCGCCACGCATTTTACTTTATATAACGCAAAATCAAAGTCTAAAAAAATCTACGCTTAACGTGTTTACTTCTAAACCGTATTAAAAAAAAAGTTACTTTTAGGTAGCGATGGTGTTCAGAGACTGCTTGATTTTTAGAAATGGAAATTGCTTGGTTGTAACAAGTCGGGACTCCAAGAAATTGGGGAAAAACTGATATCCATGGTTTGAACACCATAGCAACTATTCGTAGCATTTCCTTCAAGATCACATTTTTATTCTACGTATACGAGGTAACTTACATTTTCGCATCTAAAGTGCGGATTGTCATTTTACAGAGCTCACATGCATAGTCCAAAATAAGTAAAATTACTATCAGCCGAAGTTATTTCCCTGCTTTGATGCTTCGAACACACACTGGAACTCTCGGGTCTCTCCTGAAATAGTTCAAAGTTTACAAACATTTGCGATGCATTGTCAATATTGTCTATGACTTACCCAAAATGCAATAAAAGTCTTTAACGTCACACGAAGTCCTTGAGTTAAGATCACTTGATGGCACTGATATGGCATTAGATAAGTTACACAGCTGAGAGCTGTTTAGAATCATTGAGTAATATCACTGCAGTAAAATTTAATATTCTTATCAGAGCTCAACGTAATGTCATAAAAACTTCGTAAGATGCGAAAGGAAAAGGGCAAAATGCTAAAGTGCAGTGACTAGCGTACAGTGGGCCTTCAACAATTGCGGAGTTAAAGAGCACTGGGAAGCTCGCGAATATGGAAATTCTTCGAATTTAGAGGCCCCGCAATCAACTATTAGTACTCTTTGATACACACGAAAAAGATAAATACACTATACTGCAACATATAATTTATGCACTGAAAAATTCAACGTAGTCCGACGTGTGTACACATAGAGGGAGATGTGTAGTATGAGATGCAATACATGTACGGTACTTAAGAGTCCCACAAAATATTTATACACACCCACGCTGTTCAATACATTCAGTACTGTGTTTGATAAACAGTTAAACTCAATGACGCAGCAGACAGCAAAACTAAAAAAAAACTTCTTTAATAATTGCAAACTCCCTAAGTATCAAAACTGCAAAGTCGGGGGTCAATTGCATTTGCTTAAAATAAAAAGACATTCGTTGCACTCTTTAACAATCCACCCTAATTAACCATGCTGTGAAAATACAAAACTACAAGAATTGTCCCGCTGAACAAAGTAAGCAGTACAGAAGGTTTTAAGTGAACTACGATTAGTTTTAATAAACTAAGTGTAGATATAGGGTTTACTTAAAGTAATATTAAAATAGATTACCAGTTTCTCTTCTCGCATAAGATTCAAATTCATTTGTTAACGAGACTTAAGAATATTTTAATGGATAATTTACAATTTGATAGTTATCTTTAGCGAAGCTAAGATTATTCCCGCCCACGTACAACAGGATGTTCAGAGTTTTTTAAATAAGGTTCTCAGAATCTACGAATGGTTCAAATACTTCGAGGCCACTAAACAGCTAAACCATTCAGTTCAAGAACACGTTATTAATCTAAGATGCCACGAATCTTACAAGGCCGTTTTAGACATCACATATTGTGACGACGTTAAAATATTTTGACGTTTTATAATCATTAAAGTTTGTGAGTTAGTCTCCCAAATATCACACTTGAACAAATTTAAATAGCAGTACTCCTAAATGATTCAGTTAAATTTCTGTAACTTTCACGTAGTTAAATTATTACATGCACCTTTACTGAGCCCACATTATGAAGGAAGAAAGAGAAAATATAACGCTCTCTTATAATCTTCCATACGGTAAGATTTTCTATGGCGAAGAAATACCTTTCAGTGCATATCCATATTTATTCTAGTTTTCCCTGTTTTCCAACACAAAATTTACGGAAATCGTCAATTTCTCGGAATTTAGATTAAATGCTTAAAATTACAAAAGATATTTTTAGCAACTGAAATCAACTTAAATTGATATATGGATATGAATCTATATCAAAATTCATTCACCCCCTCAACCCACTAATTTTTAACACACACACTTCTGCATACAATACACCTATTTTCCAGGATACCCTTCGAATTGACGGATTCAGTAATTTCTTTGTAATTAATGCATACATGAAATACAGAGACTACTACAGCTCAGATTCAAAATATTAGAATTGAGAAAAAGTAATAAGAAAGAAATTATTTTCCATTTATTTATTTTTGATACTAAGTAAATGCAATTAAGTTTCTTATAAATTAAATCTGGAATGTTTAGATAAGATTTTAACATTTACAAAATATAAAATACAATAAATTAGGTATACAACAGCTTTCTGAAACACATCAAAATATTAGAATAAAATTTAGATTGGTTCAAAATATTAGAATATTTAATTTTACTCAAAAATATTACCTTATGAATATGAAGTAAATGGCAATTAATATTTTGTAGCATCCCCTTTAGCTTTAATAACAGCGTACAATCGATCTTACATACTATATACAAGGTGTTTACAAACATTTCTATCAATATTAGCCCAAATATACTTTATATGTGCCACTAACTCAGTTTTACTTTAAGGAGAATTTTCTTGGAGTTTTTCTTCATTATACCCCATAAGTTTTCGATGGGATTAATGTCTGGTGAGTTTGGTGGCAAAGGAAGTACCTTAATTTTACGTTGATGAAACCAATTCTAATGACACCGAGGTATGTGGTGACGCTAAATCTTGTTGAAAGATGAAATCATCTTCAAATAAATCTTCTGATGATGGAATCATGTAATATTCCAAAATTTCTTGATATATCTGAGAGTTAACCTTTTCGTAGACTATGCATAACTTTCCAGGTCCTTCTACGCTCATGCAACCCCAAACCATGACACTAGCAGCAAATATTACCGAACGTTTAAGGCATTCTTTATCAAATGCTTCTTGCTTCATTCTACAAACTCGAATACCTAGATTACCGTATGAAACACAAAACATACTTTCATCACTAAATAATATTTTTTTCCAATCTTCTTCGCTCCATAAACGTCTTGATTTACACAAATTCAATCTTATACGCTTTTGTTTTGCAGTCATGAGAGGTTTTGTTTTCGGTACACGAGATTCAAACTTAAATTTATGGAGACGTCTTAATGTTGTTGATTTAGAAACTTCAACTCCTTCTTTCCATTTTCGGTGTAAAAATCGCACACTTTGAAAACGGTTTTTCTTAACTATACGCTTCAGTTTCCTGTCATCTCTAGCAGATGTTTTTGGTTTTCGGCAGCCATTTCGGCGATTATTTTGTAATTTTCCATTTTTTAAATATTGTGTTAATATTTTACTAAAGCTTGATTGCGAACAATGTAAATAATTCGCTATATAACATTGATTTTTACCGTGCCGATACAAATCAACCATACGAAGTTTAATAGATTCAGGAATATCACTCACACGACCCATTTTAAGACGAAAAAGCAAACAAACTGCAAAAAGAATACTGATTTTAAATAAAATTGTCTGAATTTAATCAATGATGCCACCAGTTATGAATTGGTGATAATTAAAGGAGAATTAATGTGAAATATTCTAATATTTTGAACCACTTGAATAAATATTCTAATATTTTGACGTTTCAAAATAATTTTTTTTTCAATTAATCTTTTCAAAAATGATATTAATTTTAAGATAATAAATAAGTTTAATCAACAATAAGTTCTTAATAAAAATACCGTTTGCATATTTGCATTAAAAGACATTAAATTACCAAATGATATTTTCAATTTGTAAAAAAATGTAATTATTCTAATATTTTGAATATGAGCTGTACAGAAACTACTTTCGATTTGCCAAATTACCGTGACACTTGATTTTCTCAACATCTGAAAGGGGTAATTTTTAAAACATTTTTACATATCGCGCGTAACTACAATAGAACAAAGCTTTCTCACGAGTCAAGTCATTCTGCTTAGTTTTTAATTATATGCAGAATTGGAAATGAAGGGATGTACAGGATAAATGTATGCTAATAAAAATTTAGTTTTAAAAGAAAATAAAGTAACTTTACAAGTTAAAAAACAGCACCCGTAATATTGAACCAGTAGTTTAACGTACCCCCGTATATGCGACGTTTTATGAAAAAAAAGTCCAATCAATAACAATGTAGCTAATGATTAACGATACAAGCATCTTTATAGAGCTCAAAATGTGGGAGACTGGGGTAATCTGAATAAAACGCAACATTGGGTGGATCTTCCATTTATAAAAGGATTTCAAAAGGGATGCACGTTGTGCTACCGTTATATGATTGAACATTCAGCACAATTCCCTAAACACAGCTACTGTTCAAGTAGTTCAAAATCTCGACTTTGGCATTGACACACTGCGTTTAGTTTGTAGACTTAATTCGACACTGGTCGGTAATTACATGGTTAGAACGTCTATGAATGACCGAACTGCATATTTAAACAATTTAAATAATTCAAGACATAACAATTTCGATTCTCGGCGAACTACAGGGCCGTTTAATCAGTGGCGTAGCGAGCATAACTGGCGCCCGGGGCACAACTTTTTGGCGCCCCCATGGTCTTGGAGACCAAATGGTCCAATGGTCTTGAGAACCATTTAGCGCCCCTCTGCGAGCGGCGCCCTCGGCATGATAAACCCCCTTGCCCCCCCCACCCCCCTCTCGCTACGCCACTGCGTTTAATAAAGTCCTTTCAAAGTCTGTCTTATCAAAGTCCGAGACGTTTTCGCTGAACATTTCCAGCATTTTTATCTTCTCTTTAAACAATCTCTTTCTAAAAGTAAAAAAAAAAAGATTACTCTTGATTAAAACGTATGTAGATACTGGAAATCAAAATTTTAAAATTAAAACTCTTTAAAACTCGATGAGTATCCAAATATAATTTTTCAACGTCTAGCGAATTCTTGACTGGGAACGAATTCGCCAAACGGCGATAAACTTCCATAAGATGTTAGGAACTGAGCATAATAATAATCTACATAAGCCCTAACTGGTTTACAGAGATTCCCGAGAGTTAAAAAGTCAATAGGCATTATATATTTACGCAATGAATAACCAGTCCATTTACTCAGCATATATTGTACTTAAAAGATGCCATCTGTAATTTGGCGTGGTTTTATCAGCAGTTGGTTCTATCAAACATTTTAAACCTAAGGAAATCTGCGTGGCCATACCATAAACGTGCACGAACTGCAAATTTGAGTCTGAACCGAAAGAGGTCATCGGAATCCAAGGTCGCTAAGGCAACCTTTCTGTAAAGGAAGGCTTGAATCATCAAGTTGACGGTCAATACGCTTCAAATGTAATATTTAAAAATCATCACTACCTTTTCAACTGATCACTTTAATTCTCCAGCACACGGATTGATACACTGTGTTCAAATACAATTCTGACAATAATTCCTGATTTATCCTCTATATTTTCGGCAATTCTTAAACAAAATTCTCCGTTATTTCAAGATAATTGCCATTTAAATTTCTCAAATCAAAACAAAAGAGAAAACTCTTTTTAAAGTTTTTAAAGAAATAAATACATGAACTCTCTCGATAATAAGAGTGATAAGTAGTCCCTGAATACAGATTGAAAAAATTCACTTCAACACGGCAAGTCAACACGGCTTATAAACTGAGAAATGTGTCGGATTTTTTCAAGAATAAAATGGGTTTTATTATTATTTTAAAGTAACAATATTTAAATCATTGTACTTGTCTTATTTAAAAATTAGGAGCATTTGAATTTTTAACACTTCATTGGGCCATTGACACTTTTTTTTTCATGTTTCCGTACACTGAATAACACAGGTATCCAGTAATTCAGAATACTATCGACTTAAGTTCTAACATCTGGTGACGGAAGATACCGTGAGTTGTTTTTTAAACACCAGTTGCTTTCTATTTGACTGTTATTTCCCGCGCCCGGCGTCAAAACGCGACACCTCTTGCAAATCTAGAGCACAGATAAAATAGTCACATAACAAGACAAGATAAACAAACAAAAATCCAATAACTACCATGCTGAGGGAATATGCTCTGAATTTATAAAAAAATGCCGCCTAATCCCAAAATATTTCAGATATTTGAAAAAATAAATGAATTTCAGAACTTTGCCAGAAATCCCAGATTCCAGGATTCAGTTCAATTTGAGAAATAGACATAACTAAGAGGTAACTATGAAGAATAGCATATTTTATTAAACATTTAATTTCACTTTTCATATATCTTTTAAATAATCAAACATTTGCTTTCGTAAATTTACTCTTAATATTACAATCACTTGTAAATTTAAAAGTAATTTTTTAGGTTTTAAACTTTATTTTTAAATATTAATTTAAAAAATTTCAGTTCTGTTTCATAATTCCCCTTACAGAACTTGAGTTATGGTTGAACGCAGAAGCAAGATTCCTGATTATATATATATTATCATAGAGTAACAATATTAAATCTTAAAACAGTTTCCAAAATTTGAATACAACTATGTAGGAAAAAAATCAACGAACCGTACAAAGAAAAATTTGTTCAAACATCATAATAAAATAACGGTTTCATGAATTCTTTAATTCCTACAACAGATAATAACACAGAAACTTTATGTAAGCACTCTAAATTACATATTTTTCTCCGTTACAACTGAAACAGTCTACATCTGAATTTAGTAACTTCAAATTCCATTACTGCATCGCGTTTTTATGAAGGCAACGGATATTATTTTGCCCTTTCAATATAATTCGCAGAATGTTCTAGAGATTTTGTTTTAGAATCAAATACTTGTTTTACAAAATAAGAAAACTTTGCTTATATTTTATACATAAAAGATGCAAGAAATTCGGCTATAAACGGTTCACTTCAAGTTGGTGCTTCAAGTTGGGGGGGGCACGTCCCCCCCCCCCAACTTGAAATAAATTGAAACGTTAATAGAATTCAGTTAAAATCAGAAAATTGTAGAAAACTTTTAAGAAAGTTGGTTTTTTCCCCGCTTTTACAAACTGTGAAACTGAAGATTCCGATTATGTCTTTAGCCTTCACATTGTTTTTAACAATCATAGAATCCAAAACAAAAATTCGATGCTATTTTTTTTCATTTTATTCTATTTATTTTTCTCATTGTATAACTTTTGAATACTACTCAAACATCAATTCTATTGTTATCCAATTTAAAAAAATCATAATATTTCATATTTCAAGGACCGTCCGGTAGTCAATGCGCTGAGGAGGGCCCTAGCTCAATTCAATTTATGCAACCCCCCAAAAAAAAGTTAGAAGTACGCTACGCCTATGGTAATAAAGTCCTCCCTAGATAAATTTAAACAAGTTAGGATGTGGCCCGGAGTGGCCTGCTCGTTTTTACAAGTGGGAAAAGTTTGCAGTGATTAGTATTCATTTATAGTTCCTTTAGTTCCTCATTGTTCAACCAACTCCATTTATAGGGCAGATATTTTTCATCTCCCAGTACGATTACGAGAATTCCCACCCTGCGCATTTGGTGATCCAGAATATAGATAAGTCATCTTTGAAAAACAGTTACGAGCATTTCATTAAGGATGACAATTAAAAACTAATTACGGCACGCAGTGAAAAATACAAAACGATGTCAAATACAGGCAGTGAAACATATAGCTACATATAACATTACTACAACTATTTACAACTGTGCTTATGTTATGTTTTTTTTTTTCTAATGCGTAGGCACTTTGTCGAATAGACTTTCTCCGTTATTCACCGCAGTTTTTACTGACCATTTTATTATGGGAGCATCATATAGGCGGACCAGCATTGCTCCCTATGAAGGGACGACACGAACGGAGGTATTGCGCGCCGGGATTCGATTCGAGCACCCTCAGCACCGAAAGCCAGTGCACGTACCACAAAGCCACCTCGGGTAGAGAAGAGAAATTACAGCATTAAATAAATGACTGGTAACTTATTCTGGATTATAGCGCCATGGTCATTTCTTTTATCGCAAGAAAATCACGAGAGAATAAAAAAACTATACAGAAACTACCAAGAAGTAAACAGAAAGAAGTATACAAAACAATGTCAAGTACAGGCAGCGAAACGTTATAATAGCATTATTAACAGCAATTTACGACTATGCTCATTGTGACACTGAACAAATGACTGCTACCTTATTCAGGATTATAGCGCCATGGTCATTTTCTTTTATCCCAAGAAAATCACGAAATAAATTTTCAGAAACTACTAAAACGTTAGCAAGCAAGAAGCTAAAACAAGCTAACGAAACGGCAGAGACAGTTTCGTCGTAATTACGGAGTTCAAAGGCATTAGCAGAGCTAATTTTAACCAACTTCATTCTCAGTAGTATAAATAAACAGATTTAACACTTTGCAATGCTAAAGCAAAAGACGACAGACTAATTGTTTCCATCTCCTATAGTGAAACTTCTGAAGCCTAAAGCATCAGATTGTTTTAACGAAATAAAATTAATAGAGTATCAACATTTTTAAGTAAAATGAATGTAACAGAGTATGCGAATAAAATACGAGGAAGTTTCGGCCTTAATTATCTATATAAATATAATGTACATCATTTATTATAAGTTTGAAGTTGCTACCGACAAAATGCAATTTCAAGATTCCTTTAGGAGAGTTTTCAAGAATGTGTATGCTACATGGCAATTCTTGTTATAAACTTAAAAACATAATTTAGACACGAAACTACAAATAACTTCATATGCAGGATTACACTCGCAAAATATTGAAAATTCAAATTCTAGTCTGAGAACTGTTTAAACTTTAATTGTTTAGCTTCTTTCATTTTATATTAAATACCGGTTTCATACTGTACAGAACCAGTAAAGGAGAAAATCTGATAAAAACGCTCTATATAAGACAATTTCACGGGAATTTTTAACTGTTCTTCAATCAGCGTTTCGGAATAAGAACTAGTTTGATATTATTCTTATTCGCAGTGTGTCAAAGCGACAAGTCTGAGAATACGTTTTCGTTCCCAATACCATTTCAATCACGTGGAATCGTTACATTAGAGCTGAGAATATAAATAAAACACTACATAACCGAACTTTTCTTATAAAATAAACAAAAAAATTGGGAAATTTCAATTAATATTGCATAATTCACGCTCATATGATAGAGAGACGTGAAAATGTGCACTTACTTTAAAATCCTTTTGCTTGAAATTCCACAGGGGAGAAAATTATGCAATTACCAACACACATCTAAAGTACGCACAGGAATAAAACGCTTGAGTTCACACAAGTATAAACTTCCATTTAAACTTGCTACTACATCTTAATCCGAGCGCTTCTAATTTCCCGAGTACCATAACAGGTTACGCAACATGACTCGGAAGGATCCACCAAATCCGATACAATACCGTCAATCACATCAGCACTGTCCCACACTTGGAAACCGGAAACCCGTTTTCCAAACAACTACCAGAATGGCACAGCAACAGTTGGTTATATTGGCGAGAAATTTCGGCGCCAAGCGAGAATTCTGATTAGCGAACTGGAACAAGTGGACGGCGGGGAAATGGTGTTACGTAATGGAAATATTCGCCTTCTGCTTCGGCTCACGAGGGAAGAGAAGGCATAGAGAACAAATTTTAAACATGTTTACGAAATACACACATGGGAACCATCGCATTTAATTCCGAACATGTAAGGAGGTGAAAATTTGTTAAAAATTAGAATTATTTCTTCTTTTTCGAGCATAATGAGTAATATTCAGTTTGCTAAGTCAGTGCATATTTTGGCCTGATTTGACGAGGAAAGGTAGTTGCTCGCCAAGCATGGAGGTTCCCAAACTCTGAAAATTCACGGGACACTTAAAGAGATATTTTGGTATGGGGACCCTCTTTAAGATGCTCTCCATGATCATGCAATGCAACAGTAAGAAACACATTTTTATTTTAAAAAATCATTTATTTTTATTTACTCTTACTTTTTTTATATATAAATTTAACATAACAATTCCAGTTATTACCTATAGATGAAAAACATCAATTATATAAGTATTCATTGTGCAGAAGGCAATTGATTCATCTTAAAAATTCCCGCTTTTTTTACAAACCATTGCAGAGAAAATATGTTTATAATCTTAACATAACAATTCCAGTCATTACTTATCCATGAAAAATATCGATTAAATAAGTATTAGTTGCACAGAAAGCAACTGATTCATCTTAAAAGTTCCCTCAATTTTTATAAAACCTTTGTAGAGAAAACTTTTGTAACAAGCACCTATCCTCTACAATAAGCTTTATTTCTTCTCTCTTAATCCATGAGAAATGAGTCTGTTAGTAGAATAGTACATAAAATAAGTGTTAATGATTTGTTACAGTTTTTTTTAATCAAAAAAGATACTTTCTTGGAATATTTGCAAAGTTAAAAAGAATTTAAGTTTGTTTCTTGTTAATACCTAAAAAAGGAATTTATGGGAGGGGTCTTTCGTATCACGAAAATGACGTCATCTTGACGTATATTTGTAAAATCAACCGATTAATATTGTTTTCGATTAAGAATATACGTCCATTTACGCGCCGCGAAATTTTCGTATGCCCCGAGACAATGGACCTGTAACTCCCCCAAAATGGCCCTGTGAGATGTCTGTGAAAGGAATCTGTATGATATATTTGTAAATCTAATAGATGCTTTCACACTTACGAGGCAGTATCTTTTCTGACAGCGATTCAAGTGATTTGAACTGAGAGTGGCCTTGAGAAAGAATTCTTTTAAACTTTTTTTTTCTTAGAGATATTCTTTCGGATCCATTGCAACAGTTACAAAGAATTTTATTTATTTTAATAATTTATATTTATACATTTTAATAATACCTAAAGACAGGATTAAGTAATCCCCTAAAAGAGGTCCTGTAAGATGCCTCGTGAAATAAATCTTGCAATATATTCATAGTTTTAATTAAATGTTTTTACATTTATATTATAGAATGTTTCCAAACAGTTATAGAACCATTTTCTTGTTTAAATAATTCAAAATATTTTCAGCAAAGGTAGGACATGTGAATTTTTTTAAAGGTGTAAAATAAATCGGAGAGTTTAAAAAAATTATTTTGCTTTTTTATTAGTCTCTAAATACAGGAATCTTTACGTCCCCAAAAGTGCTCTCTTCAAACACCTGTAAAATAAATTTTTGCAATATATCCGTAGTTTTAATTAACTGCATTAACCTTTTAAATGGTAGTGTTTTCTGTGACATTAAAAAAGGCTTCTTCCTGTTTTAATAATTCGAGATGTCTTTAGTGCCGCCCACATCGTATAGCGGTTCGCATCAGGAGCTTCCACGAAGTGGGCTTGGGTTTTGAGTCCCTATTAAGGCATGGAAGTTCTTGTGTCGTCCCGTCTGAGGGGTTAGTGCTGGCTTATGTATATGTTGCTCCTTTAATAAAATATTCAACAAAAATCATGGCGTAAATGGACGAAAATGTGCTTGACGCATTAGGAAAAATATCTTTAAGTAAAGTTAGGACGAAAGAATGTATTATTTTAGAATTGGAGCGGTGGCCCAGTTGGCAAAGGCAGCGAGCCAGTGATCTGAACGTCTCGGGTTCGATGCCCGTCGCTGACAAATACACCGGTGTGTACACTAATGGCGGCTGGTACATGTTAACTCCGTCGTGGCTGCGATGTCCTCCAAGTTCTCAAATTTACTTCTGGAGGTGTGGGGTCAAGTGTACCGGTCTCGTCACTTTATTCGGTTCTAGATTACGGGACTGGCTTGTTGGGGGTAGTGCTAGCCACCTATACGATGCCTCCTTAAATGAATGACCAGTAGTCTCGCGGTGTACACACAGGCGAATGTCAAGCGACAAGTGCGTCCACGTTCGAAAAAAAAATCTACAGCCAGGATTTGAGTAACACCCTAAAAATTAAGATACCTGCGAAATGAACTTTTGTAATATATTTGCAATTTCAGTGATATGTTTTCACATTTTTGTAATTTATGTGACAGCTTGTCTTCAGAGTGTGATGAATACTTTCCTCCTGTTTTAATAATTCAATTAAAGGTAGGACTTAAAATGAATTATTTTCGAGTTGAAAGAAAGAAAAAACTATTCTTTTTCGAAATATACAAAGAATTCAAAGATGCAGAGAAAGGATTTTCATTTTGTTTCTACTTAATGTCGCCAAAGCGGAGTCTGTGACCCCTAAATACGGCCTTGTCAGAAATACAAGGCTGGGAAGCGGTAGCATAAATGTTAGGGAAATTACGAGGAGCTACAATCCTTATTTATGGGAGTAGAAAAAAAGGATAACAAAACTAGTGGTGTGTGATATTCAAAATTCATCACCTGCGCAATATCTTATGCCAGCGCTGTCCAAACTGTGGGTCACGAAAAAAATTTGAGGGATCGCGGATAGTTTGAGGTAAATTTATTTATATCATATTAAATTATTTATTTAAAAAATGCTTTAAATTTTCCATAATTACAAATTTTTCACATTTTTTTAATGTGTTGAAAGTATATGCCATGATATTGTTTCTAAATGTATAATCCTTTCGGCCCTAATAATCTAATCTAAATCTAAACTTTAACAGACATTCGAAAAAACAAGTATTTTAGTTTTATATAAATAAATAAAGTTTATAATTTTCAATGCTTAATATAAAGTTTATAATTTTGAAACCACACTCTTATAATTTTAATTTTTGTAAATTTTTACCTTAATGAAATATAAATACATATTAATATTAAAATATGAAGTTTAGGTCACATGGAATTTGAAAAAAACAAGTGAAAAAGATTTTTTTACTGTTATGCAAAGTAAATATTTACGCAAGGTATAATACAATTCATAGATTTTTTTTTTTTAAAATTGCCAAAATTTGCTTGTTTCTTTTCCTATTTTTTGTTAACATTTTCCTAACTTTTTTTAAAAATTATTGCCACTTCCAAAAAATTTACAAAAACAAGTGAAGAAGATTTTTTTACTGTTATGCAAAGTAAATATTTACTCAATATTTACAATTCATTGATTTTAAAAAAATTTGTCAAAATTTTCTTGTTTCTTTTCCTATATTTTTGTTAACATTTTCCTAACTTTTTTAAATGTAGCTACTTCCAAAAAAATGTTCATTGAGGAATTGTTTTATTTAAAGAAAGTGTGTCGCGGCTGATTAAAGTTTGCGCACAACTGTGTTATGCCATCTTCGTTGGGATACAGCCGTGTGAGAAAAATTACCAGATAACAAGCCTCCGAAGTTCAACTGATAAAAAAGCATCCCTTCTTTACTGAGCAGAGCACAACGAGGACATGCCTGTTTATATCGCTATACGTTTGACGATAAAAAAAAAAACTCCATTTGGTATTCAAACTTGCGAAATGCGTTACGATAACAGAAGATACTATTTACGCTAATCACGCCAATGACATTGAGGCAATCGAAGGTTGAAATATTATTACTAATTTTAAAACTCAGCTCGAATTTTATCAGTAACTAGACGATCTGTGCCACCCGCCGTTTTTAGATCATGCATAACTCAGGCTAAGATCAATATTGCACCGGAATGAAATAGTCTTAAGGCGAAGGAAATATAACCCCGGCGATCATCTTTCTAATTAAAAAAAATAATAAATAAATAAATAAATATTTTTTAAGATAAATCCTTGGGTTTCGCGACCCAGGGATGGATAATTCGAAATATGGAACAACAGACAAACTTACTACTTATGGTTTTACTAAAGCGATTTATTTCACTAAAGCGAATTATTTACGTACTTTATAGGTACAACCAAAGCTTTATCATACGTATTACTCAAAGCTTTATACGTACTACAGCATGAAACAATACGTAAAATTTTAAATGATTGAAATAGCCTATTGTCGCAAAACAAGCATTTCATTTAAATGTTTTTCATAACTAGAAATATATTACGCATTTGCTGTAACAATACTGTTACACCGAACAAAAAATTGAGAATCTACTTAGCGAGAATCATGATAAAGCTCAGTGTAATGGCCAGCACATCTATGATTTTGAAATCTAATATACAAGTTTCCAGTTGATATCATGATTAAGTATCTTTATATATATATATATATATATATATATATATATATATACAGTGGACGCTCGTTAATTCGAACTCGGTTAATTCGAACTTTCGGTTAATTCGAACTAATCCGAAGGCCCCAAAAAACTTGTATTGGAGTTAATGTTAAAAATATCTCATTAATTCGAACTAAATTTTTATCACTTCGGTTAATTCGAACTAAAAATTTGACAATTTTTTCCCCTCGTTTAATGGAGAAAATGCACACTGTATTTATTATTTTGTGCGTCAAAATTTCTTTTCTGTGTAAAGATGCACATGCCTACATTCCTAGACTATTGCATGTCCGCTAAACGTTAGTAGCTATTGTCCTTCTTATTAGTGCTAAACGGAAAAAGCAATTTTCCTTTATTTGGATCTATTTTCTCAGAATTTCAGAAAAACTAGTCTTTACTATAGATTCTAGGGAGCTGTGTCAGTTATAACTGCAGTGCAGACAAGTTAATGTGGTTTAGTTTTTCTTCCTCATTGTGCGGTGTTAACGCGTAAAATTTCAGGATGTCTACACGTGGAAAGTACAAAACCCTAACTTTGGAGACAAAGGTATAAATTTTAAATAAAGTAGAGAATGGCGAATGTAAAACAAAGTTAGCAGCTGACTATGGAATTAAAAAAATGCCTTGTCAACTAATTTGAAAAACAAGGAGTCAATTTTAGATTCATGGGAAAAATCAAAATTTGCTAGAGGAAGGAAACGCATGAGAAATGCGTCCGAGGAAGTTCTAGAAAAAGCTCTACTGCTATGGTTCCAGGATGTTAGATCTCGAAATTTTCCGATAAATGGACCCCTAGTGCTGACGAAGGCTGATGAATTGGCAAGTCGAATGGGTATTGAAGATTTTAAATGCAGTGATGGATGGCTTTCTCGGTTTAAGTCAAGGCAAAATATTTCTTATCACACTGTATGTGGCCTGCTGTATGTGGAAACTGCCAGGGCTTTTCTCTACTTACCTGCCGAAAGATATTTTTAATGCGGCCATAATGGACAAAGCCATAATGGACTCTATTAAAACTCTGAAAGCATTTATTCTGATGGAACCTTCCTCTGAAAATGAATTGAAATGTTTACTTCAAATCGAGAAGCTGGCTGAACAATGTAGGCATCATAAACAGAACCAAACATCCATTTTACAGTTTTTCCCCAAAGTGTAATTCATATAATTTAAATAAAAGTTTACTTTATACTGCATATCTTCTGCTTCATTTTATGATTAAGGTAAGTCTGTATTGCTTTTTAATATGTTTAACTTTAGATAACATAGTATAATATATTTTCTGGGGTTATACATACTAGAAGAGTTTCTTCTTCAGTGATACACATTTAAAGTTATATATTTTCTCTTAACATCGGATAATTCGAACTTTTTTCTGAGAACCTTTGAGTTCGAATTCACGAGCGTCCACTGTATATATATATATATATATATATATATATATATATATATATATACACGAGGGTAAGTCAAAAAGTATGTGCACTTCCGTTGTAGCCATCTGTCAGTTGGTTCTACTGCAATCTGTGCGCGCATGTCGAGAGTCCGTGCCTCAGTCGTGGTTTATCGAATGTTTGACTTTCATCTCTCAGTTCGTTTTTCTACTACTTACAGCACAGTTAGCATGGTCACGCCACTCTTCGTTTGCACCAAAGATGAACAGCGCTAAGTGGTACTTTTTTCAGGTCTGAAGGTGTGTCAGAAGCCAAAATCGATCGAAGTTTTCAGCATGATATGGGGACAGAGTTTTACTACGGCGAAGTGCATACGAATGGATTGATGAAATCGTACAGCTCACAGAAGAGCACAAACGTAAACATGTGGTCATTTGTCATTATCTGCATTGGTGCTCATCGGTGAACTACAAGGGGTGTTCAAATTAAAAGGTACGAAACGACACTGAGAGTATAATTGAAGTATTTATTCAAAAGTTATCACCAGAGGCTTGAGCACAACTATCCCACTGTTTCACGACCGAAGGATTCCCTGTTCCCAGAACTTCTGTGGCTGTGACAAGAGTCAGTTCTCCACTGTGTCCTTCAGTTCGTCGTCCGAGTTGAAGCAATTCCCTTTGAGATGTTTTTTAGCAGACCACACATATGGAAGTCGCAGGGCGACATGTCCGGGCTGTAGGGTGGATACTCAAGCTGCTCCCACTTGAACTTGGCCAGTACACTTTGTGTGACCCTGGAGACATGTGGACGCGCGTTATCGTGGAGCAGATTCACTCCCTCCATAAGCAGCCCAGGGCGTTTGCTCTTGATGGACTTGCGTAGGCTACGGAGTGTCTCTCAGTACACGTCACTGTTAATGGTTTTTCCGTGCTCGAGGAATTCAATGAGTATCGTACCTCGGACGTCAAAAAAGACGGTAAGCATCACCTTGCCTACTGAGGTCGAATTTTGCAATGTGAACTCCATGATGTCCTCACACGCACTACCGCGTCAATTGGACGGAACACACAACTGCCTGCTTCTCTCCTGCGTCATGTGCGAGCGCTCGCGCAGGCGTACAACCACGCCGGACACTACATTTGCATCCCTAGGTATCTCACTACATTATCCCAAAGCAGCATATTCAAATTTCCACCGGTTTGGTTGTTACGCCGTTTCGTACCTTTTTATTTGAACACCCCTTGTATTTCAGACCACCTTGCACAAACCTAAAGAAAACGAAGCTTATTACGGATAATGCCATATGCAGAACCATGACCAATTTGCGTATGATTTTCCACTTCATCAATAGTCACGCGTCGGTTCGTCAGAATCATCGTACAGACTTTTTCGACATTGTCATCGTTAGTAGATGTAGATGGGCGTCCTGATCTTTCTTCGTCCTTCACGGTTGTTTGACCCTGTTTGAATTTCTCAATCTATTCGTTTACACTTCGCCGTTGTAAAACACTATCCCCATATTATGCTGAAAGCCTTCGATGGATTTCGGCTCTTGATAAACCTTAAGATCAGAAAAACCAGATCATGCAGCGCTGTTCATCTTTGGTGCCAACGAAGAGTGGCACGGCCATGTGCAATGTACAATAGCAACAAAACGAATCGAGCGATGAAAGTCAAACATTCGATAAGCTATGACAAAGGCACGTACTCTCGACTTGCGTGCACCAGAAAGCAGTACTGTCAACCGACAGATGACTAGAGCAAAAATGCGGATACTCTTTGACTTACCCTTCTATTTTAAAGGGCTATATATGTTCACTCGCTCAGTCACATATCGGATGGAAAGTAAACTTATTAAAACAACTATGCGATAATGCCTACAAATGCAGCTGATGAAATTTCTCTCCAAATAATCACCATCAGAAATCTGTGGTGCTCTGGGTTCGAATAAGGCCATCAAATTGCTTTACATGTACCAGCATCTTCCGTTAGCACTTGGAGATAAATCTGTACTCAAAATATATATCAAGTTTGTGTCCCACACTTTTATCAGTTACCGTCCTGGTTCTCTAGGAGTTATGCAACGATTATAACGATCGTAAATTAAGATGTTGCATTTCTATTTGGTTATGTAACTCAAAGTAAATGCACGGTTACGCAAGAGGTGAACAAAGGAGTTGAATACATAACTGAAGCAGCGTTACTGTGATCCATGACTCGAGACGTCGGTTTGTTATTTTTGGCACAAGGTCTTCCGAGGATATATTGCGTCAAACAATAGTTATATTTTCCATGTCGTAGGTTTACTCTATTCTGTGTAATATAGCATCAAATGATGCGTTCGTATTCGGTTGTGGAGCTAGCGCCCACCGCAATAGTTCCATACTGGCATTCAGTTCGGTGACCAATTACGGCTGTCATGCTCATAAAATTCAATTTTTGTTAAATTTTTCATGAAAAATAAAAAAATAAATTAAAAATTAAATTATGATTTTTTAAAAATTGCATTTAAAGAAATTTCAGTGGAATTTGTCTCAGAAAATATTTTCCGATTTTTTTCTTTAAATGAAAATTTTTGGAGACGATAAATCCTCACGGACATGTATACTGATGAGCTTAAAAGACTCCTTGATTCACTGACAGAACTGAAAAAAATATCATGTCCTGACATCCCTTTAACACTTATAAATTACTACACACACACATAACGTATAGAACTCCTATTGGAAACTGTTTCAAACAGTTACACGTTTAAGTCCTGGCAAAAGTACATTACACCAGCTACAGAGGCTGTTCACACATTTTTTAGACGATGTATATGGTATTAACAAAACTAAATTACATAAAATTCTTGTGTTTTAAATGTTCTATTTGACATCCCTTATTCTGAACTATCTTTCGACACCGCAATTTCCAGGATAATAATGCCTTTTGAAGTGTCAGAAGAGGTATTCTATCCCATTCTTCCTGAACAGCTTTCCAGTGTCCTGTAAGGGTTTTGGGAGGACGTTTGGATAATACAGATTTCAAAAGTCCGAAAGCACAAAAATCCATAGGTGATAACTGAAAAGGAATCGGGAGATTTAGTAGGGATATCAGTGAAGGGTATGGCCTTGATACCAGTTTTTTGTTCCATTTCTTTTAGGAAATTTGCAGTGGATTTTGATGTGTGACTGCTAGCTTTGTCCTGATGGAGTCTCACAGATTGATGGCACTGTGGGTAAAGCGATGGTATTTCATTCAGAAAAATTGGCGATAAAATATGTTCCTGATAATATTTGGAGTTAATCTTGACATTTTTTTCCACTCTCTTTATTTTTAACTTGCCATTATAAAAAAAACCAGCAACAATCATGAATACCTTAGAAAAACTTTCTTTCGATTCTTTGAACCCTGTACTTAAATTTTGTTTTCCCCGTTTATGATAATAAATGGCTCTTTTTTTTGTTGCAATCATTTAAATACACCCATGATTCATCTATTGTGACAATTGTTTTCCATTTTTCTTTGGATAAGTGTTTCTCATATAGAATTCTGCAGCGTGTCCTGCGTTCAGCGATATGATTTGGAAGAAGACGATGCACATTGCGTTTTTTCACTTTATTAAGATTTAAATCAACGTTTATTATTTTGTTTACAGTGGACACCGAGCATTTTAATGATTTTGCAACTGTCCTTTGACTAGGGGGATTTTCTTTTAACATTAAACAACGTACCTTTGCAATAGTCGAAGATGTCCGTTTTTTCCTTGGATACTTGTTTGGAATATTTGTCCCACTTGAGGCTCCAATTTGACGTTTTTTTCCTTTCTTGTTGACGATATTACCTATCGACGCTTTAGATATCACAAAACCATGACTCTCACATCGTTTTTGGATAACGGAATATGCATATTTCTCTTCGGAAAGAGCATAAATGTAGCCTTCGAACCACTGCTTTATTAAAAACGCCATTTTGAATAAAAACAAAACTTTCATGCCGCAGACGATAATTTTGACTTTTAAAAACATAGTACAATTGCAATTATTTCTTTTGCAGCAAACAATTTTTTATTACCGCTAACCAAAATCGTCTAAAAAATGTGCGAACAGCCTCTGTATGACAGTCGAATCAATGTTGTGAGTAGCAGACTTTTACTACAAGGTGAGACCGGTAAGTAAGGTAAATCCCCCTCCTTTCGAAAATTAAAAACAGCCCGACGCGCTGACACATGTGCATTGCGTTCTTCCTTGTCTTGCGTAAATTCTGCACTTTGTTTTTAAAAATTTCTCTGCAGGTGTTGTTCATGCGGTAGCTCTAATGTAACAGTTGTTAGTGCATTGCGTCAAGGAGTAGAGAGTCAATGTGAAATTTTGTTTCAAATTAATCGAAAAAAAATCTGTTTAGAAAAATCAAAGTTAAAGAGAATACTGATTACCTTTTTGGACGCACAGGGATTAATCTATAAAGAATTCATACCAGAAGGACAAAGAGTTAATGCTAATTTCTTACTGCCATGCTCTCAAGCGCCTCTTTGCGCATATTCATCGTGTCCGGCCGCAATTCGCTGCTGCAGGATCATGCAAGTGGTACCTTCTCCACGAAAATGAACGGCCTCATACTGCTATGTGTGTGAAACAAAAACGCCCAGCATCAGATTACTAAGTTGTCCCGCCCTCCATATTCCCCTGATCATTCCTGGACCTTTCCTTCCAACCGACTTTTATTCCTGTTTCCAAGATTGAAATCGGCCCTGAAAGGACACAGACTTGAAAACATTTCAGATATCCACACTGCTGTTACCAGGGAACTTAAAGCAGTAGCGAATGAGGATTATTCCAGAAGTTTCCAACATTTGTAGGAACTTTGTCAGATCAAGCAGGGCGGTCGACCTGCAACGCCAAGCTAAAAAAAAGCAAAATAGACGCCAAATGAATAAACGCGCCAAGTACAAAAATTCGTCAGACCACTTACTGCTTATATACTCTGCACCCCTCTCTCCTATACTTCCCATGTTAAAGCAGTGTGCATAAATTATAAAATTCTGAATGAACCAAGCATCGTACAAAATTAAAACAAAAAGTAGAAGAATCTTATCAGCGAGTACTTTAAATTGAGATAAAAATGGACTTTCAAAGTTAAGAATTAACCGAGATACGGAATTTTTAATTTTCCGTAAAGTTAGGGATTTTGCTAGAATCGAGTTTTTGCCAAGAATTATTTCGTCAACATTTTAAGATCTATAGAGTTTAATATTGAACAGATTTGACTGAGGCTCGATTTTTTCGATAAGTTATTCGCTAACTTAAAATCTTTTATATGTTTCAGTTAAAAAAATAAACATTTCTATCTTTAATTAACATGAAACTGTAAAATTAGCATCTCAGTTCAATAGTACGCCAAAATGGCAACCATTATTCAGCAACAAAGCTATTTACCCAACCGTTTAATCATAGAAGAATTGCGATTGTCGCCCAGTGGCTAAGTGGTTAAGGCATCAGCCTGCCACGCCGGGGGCGCGGGTTCGATTCCCGCATAAGACTTGGCTGTATTCTGGGGAACCAGTCAGTCTTCCGCCTGCAAAAGGAGCCCAGTCTAGAAAGGGGCGCTGCAACCCATCGTCTATCGCCGGTGTCATCGTTTGTTAATAAAATTCTTCTGTGATTGTGTGATTTGTCTGTTTCTATTTCCTTGTATTCATATGTACACCGGAAAGGGGTGTAATGTCGTCATCCCCCAGGGACATTAGCTAAAAAGAATCTGCGATTATCAGCGTACATGTTGGATTCTTAAGTAAGTGTACAGAATTTTTTATTATTTTGTATATGTATGTCCGTATTTGTTTGTTTGTTTTATATGTCCATGGAAAATACTAAGGATTGAATTCAAATAATAAGGATTAATTATTATTCATATTTTACTTTTTGCTACAACCACGTGGGTTTGCAAAATAGAGAAATATTAATTTCTCAATAAAATATACTAATACGTATACAAAATATACATATAGCAAATGATTAATGATGTATAAATAGTGTTTAGTACGATATTTACCCATTGTGTTTATAAAGATTGACTAGAATAGAAAAATGCCGTCCAAATTACAATTAAAATGATAAAACAACGAGGCCTATTACAAAGATTCGAAAAAACAAAAAGTGCTCTAATTAAGTGAACAAAGTGACACATTTGTAACTGATGATGAGACTCCAGGTATCAGGCAATTGTTTGCCGGCAAAAACCCAGTTTGTGAATGGTTATTTACATATTTCAAAAAAAATAACTGATATTCACTAAAAAAACTTTTAAAAAGTAAAAAAAAAACCTAGCTTCAAAACAAAAGTTATGACTAAAAAATAGCGTGATATCAAATATCCAAGCTTAATAAGTTCTGGTACTTAATTTCCTAATCACGAATTTTTCACAACTAAGTGAAGTGGTTAAGCATGACTTGTTGATAGAAACCCTTCTTCCCTAGACTAAACTCATCATAACCTGTTTCTGAAAATTTAAGTTTTAAATATTTATACATGCCAGGCTTGGCGGCCGTCTTAAAAATAAAATCATTAAAATAACAGAAATAAAATAAATAAATAAATAAAAAAGAGTAATGTGAATTTAAAACATCAATTACGGATTTTAACTGCGCACTTCGGTGCTCTGTTAGTATGTTTATAGCATCATTCCAACAAAAAGTACGACAAAAAATGATGTTATATCCAATTTTATTAAGCACTGGGACTCAATTACATTTCTTAACAGATTTTTAATGGGATATTAGTCATTTTAATCAGTCTTCTATTTGAAGTTAATGCATGATGTCAAACAAAACAAACCGTTAGCTAGGAAGAAAAATAATAAATAATGTTGTCATTCCCCAAAGGAACAATTTTGTATTAAACAACAAAAAATATGAATACCATGCTTTGGAGTTACGTTGCTCAAATGTAACGTGAAAAGAAATTTCAAATTTATAAAATAATTCGTGACCATCTTAAAATTGCTGCTACATTCATTTTAAAAGTAAGAAAATAATAGGACACACATATTTTGCATAAATAACTAAACTGAATGATTTATACAACTAAATAACATACTTTAGACGTTTCAACAGATAAAATTTATTTATTCCGAATACGAAAAGACAGCCGACGAGCCTGGCATCTATAAATATTTAAAACTTAAATTTTCAGAAACAGGTTATGATGAGTTTGGTCTAGAGAAGGGTTTCTATCAACAAGTCATGCTTAACCACTTCACTTAGATGTGAAAAATTCGTGATTAGGAAATTAAGTACCAGAACTTAATAAGCTTGAATATTTGATATCGCACCATTTTTTAGTCATAACTTTTGTTTTGAAGCTTGGCGTTTTTTTACTTTTTAAAAAGTTTTTTTAGTGGATTATACATTACATCCGGCGGGAGGTACTTAGAAAGACAATAAGGTTCTTTTTTGCAAATATATAATACTGTAATATTTCTGTTATCAGTCACCTTATTTACTTGTCACACCTTGTATATTAAGTACACTACGCATTCAATCATAGTTTCTCTTCATTGTACATGAATATTTATGTATTCATATGTGGATTTCAAAAGCAAAAACAATGAAGCATTGCTTGTATAGCTACATATAAGAAATTAATTGCGCCTTCACAGTGGCATCAAACACACACTGCAACGAACAACAAAACACTCAGACACTAAGATCACATAACTGTTCCTATATAAACAAACTTTAAAAACACTGGGTTCGAAAATTTAAATACGCCCCAATGTGTTATTTATTAAATTCCTTATTTTTTCTTTCCTCTTTTAATGGTATAGCAAGTCTACAACGCACTGCTATACTGTTTGTTTCTTTAAAAAAAAATTTTTACGAAAAAAAGATAGAGATGCAAATCTGTCAAAGGGATAACAGTAGCACCTTAGTACTAAAAAAATCAGAAAATTAATAGTTTTTGTAAAAAATATATAAATAAATTGATAATGAAACTGTCAGACTCAGCTAACGAGCTTGTACTAACAACACGTGCCCCTGTTAGCTTTAAAATTCAATCACAGACCACTATGCCAAATATATATAAGACTACCTAGCAAGCCGGAATCAAATTTGGACCAAAAAGGTTTATATCTGTCTCTCATGTAAAGGCTACTTCGTAATGAAGAAAGCTGAAAAATGAAGATGATGATTTTAATTGCTTCACATATCCTCATCTCCGATGTCAGACTTCGTTGCCTGTGTCATTCAGTTTTCACGGGTTATATATAATCCTTAAGGCTGCTGTGTACTAACCCAATAGGATTCGCTCACCTCAATGTTAACCTATGTAGAAAATGTGTCCTAGGATTGCCGACTTCGATGTAAAGATTTTTTTTAATTGCACTCCGTAACAGAGAAACAAATTTTACACCTTGGGGCATTTTTCGTTTAAAAAAATGCAAATAATATTTTTTAATTTAAATTATTCGGGGGGAAATCCTGGTGTAGTGTGTTTTAAACGCTTCTAAATTCCTTTGGTGGACGAAAACTATGAAATGAATCCTGTTGCAAGGTGCAGAAAAGTTTGGGGTAACTGAAAAGACCCTTTTTATTGGATTATCAGCATTTATGTAGCTGTAAATAGTAGACACATTTTCTCCATAGGTTAACATTGAGGTGAGCGAAACCAATAGGGTTAGCACACAGCAGCTTTAACTACAACAATATTCTAAACAGCAATAGTGTTTGTTTGTTTATAGGTAAAGATCGAGCCAATATACCAATCACCACACATTTGTCGACTTTTCAGTTACGCTTTTATCGCTTATAATTTCATTGTAGGCGCTTTGAAAAATTAATTGCATGACGAAATTCTACCAAAAGACCCAATGGAGTATTGTCAAAACCTTATTGGTATTCCACTATAAACTCCGAAGGCAGTAATTACTTTTAATTTTTCAATAGAAATATCAGTAAACCATAGTCAGACTATCTGTAAGTATATTAACCCTGTCAGTTATGGTAAAGGTCATATGAAATGCCGAAACTTTGGGCCTATTATTTAAAAGTCTAACTAGCGTATAACAAACTGTTTAACATATTTATTTCGCACAAAGTATACAAAATACTCGCTGTTCAAAGTCCGTGGATTAGATTTAAATATTCCTTTGAGATGAGTCATTTCATTTAATTTTACCAATTTTATCAAAATATTTCTCACAAATCTAGTAACCTCTAGTTAGCCGTAATATTAAGGAAATATTAATATTATTAAGGAAAATTAAATTTTAAAGTTTAATTTATCTCTGTATTTCAGCCATTTCCTTTCACCTTATTTATCGCAATAATTTTCGCTTTTTCGTATAGGATTATTATTATTATTATTATTATTATTATCATGTACTAAGAACGCAAAATTCCTCTACGAGCTAGGTTAATTGAATTTGAAATAAAAAGTTAAAAAAAAAACAATCTCCAATGAACTTTGCAAATTAAACACCAGATATATTTTTAAGAAAAAATATTTGAAAAGGTATACATATCTTCCGTTCACGCGTTTAAATAAAATATTTTTCGTTAGAAAAACATTCCCAGTAGACATCAACAAACGCAACTGTCGCAAAAGTTTAATTATCTACAGTACTTAAATTTTTAATTCTAAGTAATTTTAACCTACATTAAATCATAAATATAAAAATTTTGTATTCTGATGAACATAAAACGAAACAAGAAACCATACGGAAATATACATTATCAACTATAAAATTAGTTGCAAAAAAGATACGAATAAAAAGTGGGTTTTATTTTTCCATTCGTCTGCCGTACTGTGCAGTGATAGCAAGAAATAAGATTACTTAAAAAATGAGCGAGAAGATGCTAAGAGTTATTTCCACGATTTCATTTACAATTCCCCAAGGTTCTTATGAAAGCGCAGTTAATTTTATGTAGAAATGAATTTAGTTTGAAAGCAGAAAATAAAGAAGATGCGTGTTACAAAGAAATAAAATCGGCATCGCTAACATAAATATTTAAATATTAAAATATTAAGTTTTATAGAGATAAGATATAAGTTTAGTTATCTGAAATCTGTTTACCACTTATTTAGACAGAACCTTAATAAATATATTTCCTTGAATATGATGTTGTAGGATGTGTATACATATAAAACTCATTCCCTGTAAATTCCGCTAATTTTTTAATAATTATTTCCTAATAAAAATGATGAAAGCCTAAGAGTACCGCAGTTAACAACAAAAGAAAATACGAGATGTAATGACCTTGCATGAATTATAACAGTCCAGCGGTAACTCCATAGGGATGGTATTTATGGGCGCGCAGCAATCCAGATTTGGTTTGGTTTGGAGCGCTACTGTCAATTTTTTACTACATGAGGACAAATTAGACCGGGACCTACTGCTTAAAGCCGATTCCGACGGCACTTATGCCAATATAGGAATAGCGTGCTTTCTAACTTTTGGAAGGGGGGGGGGGGGCACGAATTGAATTCAGTTAGGGCCCTTCTCAGCGCATTGACTACCGGACGGTCCTTAAAATATGAAATATGATTTTTTGAAATTGAATAACGACAGAATTGATGTTTGAGTAGTATTCAAAAGTTATACAATGAGAAAAATAAATATAATATAACTAAAATGAGAAAAAAAAATAAAGCATCAAATTTTTGTTATGGATCATATCACTGTTAAAAACTACGTGAAGGCTAAAGACAAAGAGAATTTTCAGTTTCACAGTTTGAAAAGGCGGAAAAAACCAACTTTCTTAAAAGTTTTCTACAATTTTCTGATTTTAACTGAACTTCTATTAACATTTTAATTTATTTCAATTTAAGTTCCGTACCCCTCCCCCGGCTCTACGCCTATGCAAGCAAAGAGTGGGACTCGAAGCCACGGAATTTGGTACCAAATGCCAGCGTTCTAGCAATTCAGCCATTGTCCGGCGCAGCAATCCAGAAGCCACTCATTACTGACACCAGGCAAAGTTACATGCAAGAAAACGCGTCAGATAATGTCACGAAAACTTCAGTTCAAATGATTGGCAACACGTCATCTAGTCGGATGAATCCAGCTTCACACTGTTTTTTTTCCCCTAACGATGGAGTAAACGTTTGGCCGAACACTTATCGCGGCATACCGATTGCTTGATGCCCGCTGTCAAGCATGACGGTGGCTCTCTGTAATGTAGTGTGCAATCTCTTAGCATTCATTCCCTAAGGCTCTTAATAGTACTTCAGCGTTCTGTGACAATGGAAATCTACGAAAAATTCTAAAGGACCGCGTGATTCTATGTTGCAGGCGTTATTCCCAATGAGGAATTTGCACATGTGGGGAAAATGCTCATTTCTATTTTTTATTAACAGATTGGTTATTAAATTGTCCGAAAACATCAATTAAAACGTACATATAGATCTAAATAATAAAAATTTAAAATTTAAAATAAGCGAAAAGTGTTGAAAAATCATATGACCTCAAAACGCTACGTGATTGGTTCTGACGTCACTATACCCCATGCTTCAATGTTTACATTTTTCTAGCGCGAGATTCTACGTTTCCTCCTCTTAAACTAACATTTTAAAATCACATTTTTTTTCTAATTCGGTTTAATTTTTCTAATTTTAGTTTGTGGCTATTGTTTATTCCCCCTTTTTTTAAATTATATTCTATATTCGTCTTTATTATTAGTTTTATTTCTGTTTTGTTTACCATGGCGTTATTACCCGGTTTTGCAAAAGGGCAATCTGACAACCTGCCTAAAATGGATTCATTTGTAGTGTTTTCCTTTTTGGGAAATAATCCAAGTTTTATGGGAGCAGAAATACGAGGATTTAAAGCTCAGAGGCATGTATATATTTGTTTGCATTTATTATTCTAGTTATGTAATGTAGATTGTAGAACGCTGACGTGCGTTGTACTTTACACAAACTTTAAAGTTAGACATTGTTTATGCATATTATTAAATTAATCTCGTACTCTAAAAGTTTAATATACAGCTTCTATTATTATTCATTCATAGTACATGTTTAATTTTGTAGAATTAATTAGCACTGCAACATTACAAGTAGTGTCTGTTATAGGATATTTAGTAATTTTAATTGTCTATTAAAAAGTTGACAGAAATTAAAAACACTACCAAATTTACGAATGTGTTCAGTGTTCTGCATTTATATCATAGAAATATGTGTATTTTAAATGGTAAAGGAATTATAATAAATCTGAACTATGCATGATAATTAAACGTTTGACTAATAACATATTAAGTGGTGCAAAGAAACAAATGTTTATTACTCATACTAATTTTAAAGAATCCTCTAACTCCATAATTTTGTGTTTTAAAAACACATTTTTAAATTAATGCTTTAGTACTTAGAAAGTTACTTTTACTTAGATCTGGACGAGAAGGCTATGGAGATAATGCTGTAGAATATGTTCAGGTAAAAAGGGATGGAGACATCTGTGCAGTCAATGCAAGGGTGACACCAGAACATAATGTCACAAAAAAGACCTACAGTGTGGAACTCAAGTTGAATGAAAAGGAAGAAAATGTCCTTTCCGTCCAATGCAATGATTGTGCAGCATCTTTGGGTGAGTTCCTTTATGTATTATATTTAATTTTATCTAAAAGTTTTAATGATAGTGTGTTTGGGGTAGATACAATAGACCATTCATGGTTAGCTGTCCCCGCTTTAAGTCATTTATAAATAATTAGTAATACTTCAGCAGTTATAAAAAAATCTTTTTAATACAATACTTTATACATTTTATGTAAAAAACTAGCACCCAAAACTAGTGTAAAAAGATTAATTAAAAATAAACTTACAAAGTAATTAATATATTTTATGCTTTTGTCACATTTTGCACACAAATTGTATTTATTTTAAAATTTCATCACCTACCCCCAACCCAGCAACTGGTGAATTCCATTGTAACGGACGTTACATTCACACACAAAATAAATAAAAAGATTATGAGATGCATATTAATACTTCAAAATAGGAGTACGTTATTTTTCCCTGATAAAACCAATATTAAAGATAAACTTGACAGGTTTCATAATTTATTTCTGGTGAATTTAAGCTGCAAAAAAAAAATTCTTTAATGTAACTGATGTTACATAAAATGGAACATCATCTGTACTATAGCGTCATAAGATAAAAAAATCTGTGAATCTATTATGTAAATTTGCTCAAAAATTTAAAAAATAACATCACAAGACATGCCTGTAATTTATCAGAACCTTGACATAAAAATTCAGTCATTTTTTTCTGTAATAAAAAATTTAAAAACTATTTGTAACAGACGTTACATATAATACATGATGTTGCAACTGTACCCTTAACTAGGCTATTTATATTCAAAACAGTCACAAACATGCATTTATTTTACTTTTATAGTTTTTACATAAATATTAAATTTACTCCAATTAAATTCAGTGGCATAATTTACGTAATAAGGTATAAAAATGATAATTTTACTTGCTAAAAAAACTTACAAATAGATATTTTCCCATTACTTCCCCTACAAAACAAACTTAATGTAAGGAAAAAGCAATAATAGGTTCTAGTTCTAGAGGCCATAAGCTTTCCAATGATATATAACACTTAAGAATTTGTTTAAAATAATTTTCTTTCGTAATGGTTTCATGTTAGGTGGAATTCACCATCTGGAGAATATAAATTTGGCAAATCATCTGTATCACATTAAAACCCACAATTATAGCTAAATTAAAAAATTATTGAATGAAGATCCACTTACTGAGCATTTACAACTGTTTCAGCATCAAAGCTATTATCAAGTAACTGTATGTAATATACTTTAAGAGTTGTATATTGCATATCTCTGCTGTGAACAAACATTTTATAGACATCTATCCAGAATGCTAGTTTTTCTGAAGTTATTCAGGTATATTCAAAATAATTTAATCTAATAGAGATAATATGGTAATTTAACTATTTTTAATTATGGATGAAAGTTTATTTATTTAATAAACACAGAAAAAAATTAAAGTCAGAAATAACAGCATTTTATTTGAAACATCTTTCATAAAATCAAAATTTTAATGCAAATAAACATTTTACAATGATTATTCAAGTGAATAAAATATGATATTCTCGGAATATAGTTTTCATTTTTGCATTAAATGCTAGCTTAAATTTAACCGACAATAGTTTGATTTTTGTTAACTAAATTGTACATTAATATTTCTGAGGGTTTCTATAAATATATTTTTTTACAGGTGGATGTAAACATGCTGTAGCTTTGCTTATGTGGCTTCATAGACGGAGTGAAGAACCAGCAGTGACGTCAGTTTCGAGTTACTGGAAGAAGTCAAAACTTTCTTGTGTAGGCAATTCAATAAAATTCATTAAAGGGAAAGATTTAGTAAAAAATAATTTGGAGCCTTTAATACCACAAGATGGCTCATTTCGAACAAAAGTTGTTGAAAAAAGCAGACTTTTAGAGAGACAGGACACTGTTCTCACTAAATATTATAAAATGAAAGACCGGTTCATTACCGGTATTTACCGTCGTGCTTGTGCAGCAAGGTACTATACAATATTTAAAATTTGCTTTAACACACTTTGATATCTTAAAAATAAAGAAAAAACACTAGATATCAAACTCAAACTACGCAACACAATCCAAACACCGAAGTAAACAAATTCGCTATGGAGCATTGTGACGTCACATGTATCCGCGTAGGAAAAGTAGCGTTTTTGAGATGAAGTAAATAGTGCGTGTTTAAAAACAAATTATGTTAACTTTTAGAGTTCTAAAACTAAAAAAAAAGGATGTTTTCGATCATATTTTTCTATTTTCTATATCATAAATGCAAAATAAAAAAACGTGCAAATTCCTCATTGAACGTCCGTTTGCAAGACCATAACAGACCCATCGTGCAAGTCTGTATGTGGTTTGAAGAGCTTGAAGATGGGGTACTGCATCTATCCTGGCCACCTTTGTCGCCTGAAGTAAGGTTTTTCGGACACTCTGGGGTCACTTAATCAACTATCGTTCCAGGCAATTTTCAGCAAGTCCAATAATTGCAGCAATATTACAAGGAGAGGATTAGCCATTCTCCAATGGTATAAGGGGCGCGGTGGCCCCGTTGGCAAAGGCAGCGGGCCAATGATCTGAACGTCGCTGGTTCGATGCCCGTCGCTGACAAAACCACCGACGTGTACACTAATGGCGGCTGGTGCATGGAAAAAAATCTGTCGCAGCTGCAATGTCCTCAAAGTTTTCAAAATACCTCTGGAGGTGCGGGGTCAAGTGTTCTGCTCTCGTCACTTGACTCGGTTCAAAATTATGGAACCGATGTTCTTCGAGGACAAGTCAGTCTTCAGACCTAGTGGTACCTCGCTTTAAAGCGAAGCTGCTTACTACCCTTCGCCAAGGACCAAGGTCCTTTGGACTTGGTGTAGGCTTTCCGACACCAAGAGGATTATGTTATGAAGACGAATGGATTCCTGGGCTTGGTCTAGCATTGGCTAGACCAAAAGGAATTAGAAACAAAACAATAATAAAAAATAGCCACATACCACATATTAAACTTTTTTCAACTCTGACATTCCCTGCATCGTGACACCAGTTTTAGTATTCACATGGTCAAAGAAAACTCGTCACTAAGCCCTTCAGTCACTTTTATTTAACGTGTTTTATTTCTTAATCATTCCGCAAGTTCCACTCGCTTAAAAATCTCTTGAGGTATAAACGAGAATCGCTATCAGTAAGATCGAATATAAACGGTTGGATGGTTGATTGGCTTGCAGCGGAACGGCCTTATTTTGCAACACAATACACTGGGATTGAATGGAGGATAAAAAAAATCACCCAACTAAACTGTTCCTTTACTGCACGTTCGTGTGGGGCAGCTCATTATCGTGCAAGAGACAAATTCCAGTAGTATATGTCGTACGTTTGAATTGCTTGAATCACCGTCTTACAGCTGCTGTGAACTAAACCTATTGGATTCGCTCAACCCTATGTTAACCTATGGAGGAAACTTGTCTACTGTTTACAGCTACATAAATGCTGATAATCCAATAAAAATGGTACTTTCAGGTAGCCTTATCTTTACTGCACCTTGCATCAGGATTTATTTTATAATTTTCTTCCAACAAAGGAATTTATGAGCGTTTAAAACACACTACACCAGATTTTTTTCCTCGAATAATTTCAATTTTAAAATATTATTTGCATATTTTTAAACAAAAAATTCCCAAGGTGTTAAAATTTTTTTCTCTATTACGGAGTACAATTGAAAAAAAATCTTTCAATCCAAGTCTGCAATCCTTGGACATATTTTCTCCATAGGTTAACACTGAGGTGAGCGAATCCAATAGGGTTAGTACACAAGCAGCCTTACGGATTGCAATGCACATTTCTGCATTTATGGTCATTCCTCGATTCATTCTTTTAACAGAAGTATCACAATAAAGAAGTAAAAACAATAAAACTTGTATTTTTATTACGTCTTTACTCCTCCTCAGTACCTTTCTTTAATTTTCTAAAATTTCTTTCAGTATAGACAAGTTTTCGTTTACTCTTTCTCATATATCTTTTTTTTTCTTTTTAAACCCTATCTCCCATACTCTTAACTGATCATTTATAGGCGGTGACTGACTTGTAACAAAACGTTGTAATGGGAAATGCAATGTAATATAACACCAGCACACGGTCGTCAGCGCCTGAAAGCAAGCGACGAGCCAGGCCGCTCACATCGATCCAGCAATCGTCCTTCAGAGGACTACCGGTTTTTTTTTCTTTCGCGAATCCCTTTGATCGTTATATAACAAGTCACTGCAGGTCACACCTAACTGGCGCATGTAGAGCACCTTCTGAGTCGAGCATTCAAATTGAGCATTCGCAAAGAAATATGGGTGCACTTGTAATATAAAACGTGACACTGAAATGTAATTCTCGCCACGAGCATTAATTTCAATGTCACGTTACAACTCAATCGCCGCCTTAACAATTCTCAATCGTAGAGCATGATTTTTTTTCTTTTCATCCTTTTTATACGTGCCATTCGGCGAAGTTTCCTTTTCTAAGATAATTCTCGTACTGATTTTTATTCTTTCGAAGTCCGCGGCCGTGCCTGATGCCTTAGAAACCAAAATTAATTTTTAACTTCGGTGAAATTTTAAGAAAAATGTTTCTATTATTTTTTTTCACGATATTGTTAGACTCTTTAACCGTGTTTTCATTTTCACCATCTCTATACCTGTAATCTCTTAATTCCTTTACTGCAACATACTGGGGTAATTATTTCACACAAGGAATAGATAATATTCGCTGATCAAGGTCCGTGAATTAGATTTAATTATTCCTTTAAGATGAGAGTCATTTCACACAATTTTACCAATTTTATCAAACTATTTCTCACAAATCTAATAATTTCTAGATAACCGTAATGATATTATGGAAAATTAAATTTTAAATTTTAATTTATTTATGGATTTCAGCCATTTCTTTTCACCTTATTTATCGCAATAGTTTTCGCTTTTTCGTATAGATTTTTCGGTAAATTTTTAAGAAAAATGTTTCAATTTCTTTTATTATATGTTTAGACTCTTTAACCGTGTTTTCATTTTCACTATCTACACCTGTAATCCTTTAATTCCTTTACTGCTAATTACAGGGGTAATTTTTGCTACGATTACACGAAACTAGTTCCCGCCTCTTCCTGTACTCCGAATTATGATAAGCATCCCTAGATTTGTTATTCTGAATAGTAACTGACAAAAATTTAAAAAAAAAATGATTGATTATAAAAAGAAAGAAAACGCGAACTAAAGCACTTTCAGAGGCTGTAACGATAAAAAAAAATATCACGCAAGCTTGTTTGTTTGATTACATAATCGCATTTGGCTCCGATCCAAAAACACTTACTACGCACTGAAAGAAAACCAATGCCAAGGTTAAATTCATATAGATGGGTGTTGCAGCATTTACCTTCAAAACCGAAGCTTAATAAACTGTTTTAAAGACTTGAATTATCCCCTAATTCGTTGAATGAATAGCTTTCCACTGATATCATAGACACAGAGATATAAGAAAGGGTTGCACATGGAAAAGTATGTTGATTGAAGTATGTTGATTCCAAATGACCGCAATACATACACAGTACGTACACAGAATGAAAGAAGACAACTGGCCGTAAACTAATGTTGCCTCATTTGTTTTCAAATTATCGTCCTCGGCGAAAACAGAGAACTTATCGTAATAAAAGTGAAAAATAGGCAACTTATCATAAAATTGTTAATCCTTCAACCACTGCGTACTCTTATCAAAATCTAAATAATAACGCTAAAAATTGAGTCAAAAAATATTTACATTAAATTAAAAACGCTGCATCAGTTGAATTCAAGGCTAAAAGACATTTTGTGTTTTGTCATTTGTCTATAATTGCTTCATGCTTGAAACATTCGTTTATAAGTGTTGCGACTTCTCTAATCCCAATAAAATAAAAATGGACCAAATTTCATACTAAGTGTTTAGAATTTTAAATCTTATTTTACTCCTGTATTTAGATTTTTCGTAACTCATAAGAACTACAACACTCAACTTCTGCATCCTCAATGGAGGCACATCTGGCGAATTTTTAAAAAAATGTACTTGAACTGAAATACAAGCAGCGGCGTCTTTTTAACTTCTTATCAACTACCTTATAATTCAATTAAATGCATGTAAAGCCACTGATATTCTGCCTTAGCCTTTTAATCTTTATATGCACTTAAAATACTTCACAACATAAGGAGATATCTTAGGATGGCAGTGAAACTGCTTAGAAGAGATTCACAGCTTAAAAGAGATTAGTATTTTGTGTGTTTTTCAAAGCGATTATTTTATCAGGCAGCGTTTTCTTTAGCTGTTTAAACAAGAGTAACAGAATATATAATAATATCTGAATTCCTCGGATGAAACTTTATGAGTAATGATTCAATGAATATTTTTCAACCGACATTTTGAAAGTAAAATACGCATTTTAACTACCTTCAATATTATTCTCACGAAATCAACTAGGTGGTCCCAGTTCTTCCAGAGCAAAATGCTAACATAATGGCATAGAAATTAATCACCCAAGTGAGATGATTCATGTTTATTAAAGGTGAATACAGATGTACAAGGCGGATATAGTTATTTGAAGAATGGCATGTTTAAGCTTCATTTATGTTTTTCTAATTTCGATGTAGCGTACTCCGGAGTATCCGTGGGCGGATGCAAGCGAAGTGCAAGCAAATTTCTTCCGGCAAACATAAATAAACAAGATTTTTTTAAAACTACAGTTTTTTTATTTATTGAGGAGGTTTTTATTTGATAAAGGATGCGATAATGTACTGAAATACCACTTCTTTAATTTCTCGGGACTATGAATACAGTGATATCATATCATGCTTACTAGGAAAATTCGTGGTCATAAAAAAAATATAGAAAAAATTCGGTAAAACAACAAAAAATTACGGATATGACAAATGTCCTAATTTGAGTGAATAACAACATCCGGCTAGCTGAGCATAGACTTTATTACACAGGACATCTTGACATAAAAATATTCATGCACAACGGACGATCACATACTTTTAAGAACACATGATTATCACAGATTTACAGGAACACGCCGTTACATTCTAACACCAACTACTTAGACATCTTTCACTGACTTGTCAGAAAACCAGTTTCCCTTCCAGCATTCCGATGAGCCTATTATCAGTAATCGGGAATAGAAAGGTTAGGGTCAGCGGAGACGAAAATTATATTTGTTACACGGACCAATAAAATAGAAAAACCAAGTGTAGTATTATATTTCGAATAGTTACAAGATAAAAAGAACTTTTTAAATACCATGTTTTTAAATTTTCTGTCGAATCATATAAACTTGACAATTCTATGTATTAATAAATACTTTTTTAAAAATTCTTTAATGAATTATCCCATCATCTTGAAAGAAAATGAAGTTAATTGGAAGTTAACTTGCGTTTAACTTTTCGTTCCCGTCCCGACCGATAGATGGCTGCACCAGTCTACAAAACAAAATTAACTGAAAATGAATTCAATGCTGCTTAAAGGAGGCTAAAATTATTCAAATAATGCATTGCCATCGTGTTCTGAGCTATTCTAAAAGTTTCAAAATGTCTAGCTAGTCGGGAAGTTAGTTAAAAATCGATTGCAAAATTTGTACCGGACAAACACACACACACACACAAACAAACAAGAAAGCAAGTTAATAAAAACATGGTAATAAAAATCCAATAAAATTTAATAGAAATCGAATTATCCGTGTTTTTGATTATTCACGATAATCCTCCCTTCCATTAACCGGGATAATCGGTGGTGCACTGTACTTTGCTTTCATGTCGGTTCTGCAAATCTTGTAGTGATCTCTCTATCTCCAGGAATAATCAAAATCCATACTTTTAGTACACTTTATTGACCGTTTTGGAGTGAAACCCCTCCTCAAGGACACATCTTGGTGGTACGGTTCTGAACATACACTTATAAACATATTGTGATGAGATATATTGCATTTTGACAACTGAATAACGTCAATAGAAAAAAGGGAAGTTTTAAACTACTAACTATCTGAAAAGGCCACCCTTCCAATAAGGTTTCATACCTAGAATCGTCGTGGAGTTTATTCGATTCAGTTTCGTGCCACCTGCAACAGCTTTACTCAAGGATGTACACCGTGAATAAAACTTTAATACGCCCATTTTATATTTCACGCTTACTGAAATTCTGAAGATAATATTAAAGAAAATTTCTAATAGAATATTTTATATATATATATATATATATATATATATATATATATATATATATATATATATAAACACAGAGAGAGAGAAACTTCTTTGAGGCGGCCAGTCATGGTTCCGAAAAGAGTGGCAGTTTTGAGGGGTGGCCGACTAGAAGTTTCATTGTATATGGAATATTATATATAGAGAATATTATTTACATAGAAATTATATATAATATATTATAATTATTAATCTCGATAGAATATTGTCAATATTCTATCACAGAATATTGATCTAGGTTGAAGCGGTAAAAATAATTTTTCATGCTTGCTAACTGTCCTAATATGCTTACTACATCCATACGCGCGTGTGTGTGTATTAACAAAAGAAAAGCGTATTCCTAAATTACTTTTAAACCATACTCTCCTTTTAATAAAGCACGATCCCTCTTCCAAATTGAATCCTAAAAATAATGTAAGTTATAATTTATATTGTCCCTGCAGATCATTAAGCAGGCATTTGAAATATCTGAATTCAATAACATCCTCATAATATCTGTCCCGAATCCAAAGACCTGATTATATTTGTATACAATAAATAAAACTTGTTTTCAAATTCTTCCTTTTTAGTGAAACACAGTAACGCGAGAGTGATTCAGAGATTAGTCAAGACCACGCGCATATTTCGTCATACAACGCGCATGATCTAGCAATTAATTAATTAATCCCAAGACGTTGGACACCACGTGACTAAATCTGACCAATTAAGTAACTTCCAGCCCTGGTGGCCAGACCAGAAACAGTCATTTGATAATAGCTTGAACGGAAGACTCTTCCTCTTTTCTCTCTTAACTCTGCCATGTAAACAGCTCCCCGCGCCCCGTCCTGTTGCGGACGCCCCATCTCTACTGATATTATATAAGGCCACGGTTCTTCTCTTTACTCCTAACTCCCTTTGCATACAGCTATTGCAGGCTATTAGATATCATGCCTTTTCCGGTCAAGTTATGTGGCCACTACAGCTTGCTTACTGACAAATAAAATACGTCTATGGATTACGTCTATGTTTCTCTCCTAAATTTCCTAAGAGCTTCCCTGGATCAACACTTCGGCCGACTGCATCTCCAATAAGTTGTACGCAAGTTCACCCATTGTGATTATTATCACAATTTTAGTCTTCAGGGTGTATACCTGTCCTGGAAACATCAGCGGATATCTAATGTTTTGAAATTCGAAATTCCATAGAAAAATTTCGTCTTTCCAATCCTGAAAAATGAAAAGAAATCTGTGCGACGTCTGTCCTGGAAATCTCAACGGATCATCCTTCTAACAATATATGTGCTGTGGCGTCACTGTAAGTAGGTAAGGCTTATTCTCTCTGAGGCATTTTGAAGAAATTTCACAACTATTGATCCATACCAAGAAAGACAGAGTTCTAATTAACAAACGAAGGCCAAATTTTTAAAACAAAAAAAACAACAATTTATCAACAAAAAAATTAAACATTAGACATTTTCGACATATTCACTTAACTTACGTGCAGATTTGCAGTGCGCGCTCCAGGGCCCATTCCGGCCCAAGAAAAACAGAGTCTCACAAAAACACAACCGCTTGGGTCGATGTTCTACGCCGCTCTCCCCAATGTCTGGATTTTTCAGAAGGGGTGGAGGGGGCGGCAGATGCCGGCAGATTATCGGCTGACAGCTCTTCTTAGTCGCCGAACTTTACTACATTACAGAAACGTCCAAGATGACAGCTTTAGTGGCTGCATCTGTAAGGAAACGGTTTTTAATCCCCCCACGTGTTCCGAACTGGTGGAACCGAACAACACATTCTTTGAAAAACACGCAGCTGTGTTTCAGCCCTTGTGGGGTCTCGGGAAAAAAGACCATATTTCCAGTACGCTACAGTGCTGAATTCAGTATATACACGTCTCTCCTATCTTCAGTGTGTTGATTATTACAACATAAAATTATTCCGCTTTCTTCACAACGCCTCAGTGTGTTTTTGAATTATTTCCAATCGTGAAAATTCTGCCTCGTCTACTATAATATGTTGTGCTTCAATCTTGGAAAATTTGTGTTTGAAGAATCATGCCTTTTCGTTCCTTTAAGAAACCTGACCCAAAATGTGTTGTTTGTATTTACGACTTGTGTTCTACATTGCCCCTCGTTGTGCTGCAATGGGAAGAAAAACGCCAGTAACTTGTTCCATTTATCTCCCAAGAACTTTTTGCATTGTTTAAAAATGTGTAATCATCTGTTACGAGTCAGCACTAAATTAATATTATTTTATGTCGAAGAAAAAATATAATAAAAATAAATTAATTAATTAATTCGGTCTTTAACAAACAGAAATTTAATTTAAGACAAATTGTCTATCAAATTACTTTTTTCATATGTGTGTTTCACGATTAATTGATGAAACCAAATTTAGTTAAAGTATAAATAAAATTTATTATGAAAGTGCATAAAATATTTTATGTAAAATTGTATTTAATGTTAAATATTGTGTTCTTAATAATGATGATAGTCTAAAGATAATTTGATAAATTATTAACTTAATCATGTTTTGCTTAATATAAATTTGATATGAGTTTTTACGCAAAAAGAGAATCATTCAGTAAAAATTATCTACTTCGCGTATAGCTTAAAAAACCTGTATGTGAAAGAAAGGAATGGAAAAAAGTAGGTTAACTCCCCGTACTACCCTGCGCGCTATGTTATCGATATAAAAGGGTCGAACGTCACAATTCAACGAGTGCAATAAATATGGTTCGTTATCGCTTTGGATGCACTTGAAACGCGTAGAAGCTGAATCTTTAATTTTTATTTTCTTATCATGAGATATTTTGTTTGCTCTCTCCTCTGCCAGGTTCCGATTTCTAAATTTTGCATAGGATATGAGTGAACATAAAGAAAAAGAAAAATTACATAAAAAAAGAAATAGTTAAATTTTAAATTTATCCACAAAAATATTTATCAACTCATGTAAACGGTTTGTAATCTATTTTAAGAAATTTTAAGTGTTTAAGAAATTGTTTAATTATATTGAAGTATTAAAGCGCAAACATTGCTAAGTTAGTATTCTTCACAAATTACCTAAACATTGTACATTTTACATTATAAATTGAAAAATTATATGGTTTTGAATCCTCGTGAGTATATTATGTAGTTGAAGTTTAATTAAAGGTATGAGAGTAATATGTTTTTCAGGAGATTTTCTGGTACAGTACAAATTTCAAGGAGCAGTTATCTATAGCTAGAAACGGAGCTCCTTCTAAGTACTATTAAGCGTCCCATATGCCACGGTTGATTATTAACATCCGTCTGCTATATAGAGGAAGAGCCCATTCCAGAAAATTCTCAAAATAATAAAAAAATAAATAAATATAAACAAAGAAGTCATGTTTTCATATATGTTATAAAGAAATGTTTTTAAAAATATTGCACAGAAATAAGAATAATAAGAGGTTATATAACAGGAGGATTTAAACCAAAATGCTAGACTAAAAAAAATATCGTGTTACTTAAAGTTATAGTGTTTACATAAGAAATTAAATATGATAAATATTGAGAAAGAATTTAGTACATTTATTTGACTTATTATTTTAGAGGTTATTATTTTATGGATATTATATTGTTGTGAATATTGAATATTGAAATTAAGTTATTGCAATTAATATGGAATATTGAAATTGAATTTGCACATGGAGATTCTTATTCTGTCAACGATATAATGTGTGTTTACCTTTGCTGAATACAGTGTACTTAAAATTTTTGTAAAATTTTATGTCAACGGAAAAGTCTTCCTTTCAGCAAGAAATTTTCTTATTTCGATGGGGGGGGGGAATGTAACAAAAAAACGCGTCTTCCTAAATTACTTTTAAAGCATATTCTCTTTTTTATAAAGCACGACCCCTATTCCAAATTGCAACCTAAAAATAATGTAAGTTATAATTTATATTGGCCCTGCAGATGATTAAGCAGGCATTTGAAATATCTGAATTCAATAACATCCCCATGATATCTGACCCGAACCTGTAGGCCTCATTAAATTCGTATACAATAAATAATACATGTTTTCAAATTCTTCATTTGTTTAAAACGCAGAGCAAGAGCGTGATCTAGCAATTAATTAATTCCTGGGAAAACTACGACGTTGGACACCACGCTGGATGATTCAAGCCTACGTGCCTATTTCGTCAAAGCACTTAACCTTTTCCTTACGGGGTGGGATAGCATATATCCCAAGCAAATACCCTCCAAAAATACGGGTTTGGGATAACTGTAGTCCCAAAGTTTTTATTCCCCCTATTTTGTCGAAAACCGCACAGGATGCAGGATAATAGTTCAGCGAGTATCTTATTTTGCTGAGGGCTGATCGTTTTCCGGGGGGAAAATTGACGGTTTACAACTGACAAATGGGTGGAAAATATACATTCGCTGCTAATTAGGGGAAAATTTCTGATCCTAGATATGAGGAATAAAATTTTTGACGGTTTGCTCCAGTCTTGGGGATTGAAATCAGCCCGATACGTTTATTTTTTTGTATAAAATTTAAGAAGTTGCGAGTTTTTCTTGTCTAATTCGGTTATTAGACAGTGTGATTTTGTTTTTGTTAGTTCTTTATAGGATTCTGCATAACATGCCATAACTATTTTTAAATCACGTTGGAATGACACAGCTCGTACGACATTGTCATAATTTGTAAGGAAATGATTTCCGTGTTTATTAGCTAGTTCGAAGCCTTCTAGAATTGTACTTGCAGATAGTGGAACCACGCCTTCATCATTACTATAAACAAAAGTGAAATCATTCTCTGAAATACTCTTTGATAACATTGCATTCAATATTTTTTATTCATTTTAGATTTTTAAACCATGTAAAATTTAAAAAACAGTGTAAAAAAATAATCGGTTCTTTTTCTTGGACCGTGTTATTTCAAATCCGTGGAAAAAGAGAATCGTGTGTGTATATATTATTACTAATTGTGTGTGTATTCTTCTGTCTGATATAACGAGCTTCGTCCACAATAAATAGTTTTTCATTGGAGGACATTTTTACTCTAATTTTTAGAAAATTGTACTGCCCTGTATAATTGACCCTTGTATGTCTATCTTAAGACATTAGATCATGAATTTATGTTTCTTCATTACAGCGATTCCAGTTTCAACTATTACATTTGTGCATGAATTTACATGCATACATTTATTTACTTGAATACGTTTTTTAAAGAAGGAGGGAAAATTAAGAAATATAATCTATTTTCTAGGTTCAGTTGGTTTGACAATGACTTGAAATGGAACTTAAAAACATTTATATTATACGTGAGAATACAAATTCATATTTACAGTATATATGAGAAAAATATGAAGATAATTAACTTTTAGTGAGAAAACCTGTGCGGAAATCAGAAAAAAAACACACATTCTTATATTTGACAGATTTTCTTTTATATTTGATTTATATTTTCTTGTCAAATTTCTATGATTATTTTAAAATTCAAATTCTTTTCCTTCTTAAAAAGTCATATGAAAAAATTTCCACCATTAAAATACGCTCATTCATAACAGCTTTTACAGAAATTATGCTATCATAAGCAAACAAAATGTGCAAATCTCCTTTCTGTAAGATCTGTAATTTGTTAACTAAAACCAGATACATATGTAGGGAATTTAGAGAAAGGCGAAATTCTTCTGTACATATCCCACGGTCCTTAAAAAAGCAATTAACCGCTTTTTCCACCGACCCCCACACTGACCGTTCGTAAAATGGCTGGTAGGAAGTAGGTAAAAGTTTCCCGTTCTAAAGAGCGATTTACAAAAACAGTCCCCGTAAGCTAAAGGTTAATTAATCTCCGGGAAAACCCCGGAGTTGGACACCACGCGACTAAATCTGACCAATTAAGTAACTTTCAGCCCTGGTGGCCAGATCGGAAACAGTCATTTGATAATAGATTGAACGGAAGACTCTTCCTCCTTTTTCTCTCTTAACTCTGTCATGTAAACAGCTCTCCGCGTCCCGTCCTGTTGCGGACGCTCCATCTCCACTGATATTATGTAATGCCAAGGATTTTCTCTTTACTCCTAACTCCCGTTGCATATAGATACTGCAGACTATTAGTCCGCAGTTTATAATGTCTTTTCCGGTCAAGTTATGTGGCCACTACAGCTTGTTTACTGACAAATAAAATACGTCTATGGAATACGTCTATGTTTCTCTCCTAAATTTCCTAAGTGCTTCCCTGGATCAACACTTCCGCCGACTGTATCTCCAATAAGTTGTCCGCAAGTTCACCCATTGTGATTATTATCACATATACAGTGAAACCCCGATTTAACGTAACCCGTGTTTAACGATTTCCCGCATATAACGTCATTTTTCATTAGTCCCAATTTATTTCCTATACTTGTAATTTTAAAAAATCCCAGATTTAACGTTATCATTTTGAAATATTTCCCGCATTTAACGCTCTTTCAGAGAGAAAAACTCAATGAAATTTTTCTAAAATAGTCAAAAATGGCGATGAAAAAAAAAGAAATCTCTCTTATCAATACATAAAATACTCGGAATCCCCAATCTCTTTATCCTTTTCTTAGCAACTTCTGGTGCAATATTCGAAATCAATTCGAGACAAGGGGCAGACTAGTAGAATCCCGCTGGCCAATACCTTTTTATCTGATTGGATGTTATATCCTCTCTGCTTTCTGTATTAGAACGGAGCTGATAACATTCGTGAGAGAATTTTCGTTAGCTTTAACGATAAAAATAAGTCGTCAAAAAGAGATTTTCTTGGCTGGGAAAAGCGGAAATCCTCAAGAAAGCCAAAGATTACAATGGCAGTGAAGCTTATTTTGCTAATTTAATTGGAATTCCACAGTCAACTTTGCAAACAATTTTAAAACAAGCAGATTTAATGGAGCGAAATGGGTAAAAGTTGGGAAAATTGGCTAAAAAAAGAAAAAAAAATGAGAAATTGTCACCGTTTGAGGAATTCCTTTTCATTGCTTCAACAATGTTCGTGCAAGAAGAATTTCCATAAATGTCCCCGTTTTGAAATAGAACTGGCTTCTCAGCTGAGAATTTAAGGATTCACAGCTTCAAATGGTTGGATAGACCGGTTTAAATAAAGGCACAATTTATCCTACAAGTCTATTTGTGGCGAGTCTGCTGGAACCGATTCTTCGCAAATTGGACAGACAAATGCGCTTACTGAAACGTAAGGTTATTTTGTTCGTTGATCAATGTACAAGTTCGTTGATCAATGTACAATCTCCATGTTGTACATTTAAAATTACAAAATGTGAGGATGGAATTTTTCCCTGCCAATTGTACAAGCAAAGTTCAACCTTGTGATTTGGGGATTATACGACAGTTCAAAGTAAACTACAGAAACCAAGTTTTGAAAAAAAAATCTCTTAGTATAGAAGTTGGAGGAGGAAAAAAATCGATAAACGTTCTAGAGGCATGGGAAAATGTATCTCAAGTCCTTTTGCAAAAGCTGGTTTTCAGGAGGACAGAGGTGATGAATTTAAGTACGAGGAGAGAGAAAATGAACCCTCTAATGAAATGGGTGATTTCTCTTCTTGCTCTTAAATAGATCTCGAGAATTATCTACTTTGCGATTCAAATATCGTGACATCAGAGATTCCGACTCTAGTTGATTTCCGACTCAGAATTGGATAATTCGGCTAATGATGAAGATGAGGAAAAATGGAATTTCTTCTGCGACAGAAGCCATTCAAGCTTTGAAAACAGCCGAAGCGTTCCTTTCAAATAGTGAAAGCCGAGAAAATCTTACAAAACTCATGTTCAGAATGCGATTTGTGCTATAAACAGCATGCAAAGTAAAAAAACCGGTTTATTTAAAGCATAATTTATAAAACTGATGTCTAAACCACTGTAAATGAAAAAATAAAAGATATTGTGACATCGTAGGCTTATCTCTGAGGCTTTTTAAAATTAATAAAATCGTGGTCAAGAAAAACAGAGTCTGAGTTGTGAATGATAAGGCCCGAGGCTAATAATAAACTTAACGATTTTAATAACAATAAAAAAAGAATAAATTAAATTTTAAAGGTACAGTAGTTGAGCTAGACATTTCGCAGTTACAGTAGAACAGTGTGTCAGCGATTTATCAGCGGCGCTCCGAGGCTAGGTCGCCTTAGCGAGATTTTCAACGTACAGCCGCTAGCTAGATGTGTCAACGAGGATCTCCCCCAAAATCTCCAAGTCTCTCACTATATCTCGCGGCCCTCTCTATTGTCGGCGCCCATCCGAAATCCTAAAAATACGTCTGTTTTCCAGAGTGGGGGCCGGCGGATTAGCTGGTGACAGTTCTTCTTACCGTCGAATATTTAGGCAAACTTTACGATCACTATAGTGTCAAACTCCCTAAGATATTGTCCCCAAAAGACAGATTTACAAGTGGTGTTGTACGATAACGAGGCTTTTGTCCGGTTTTCAACCGTATTCTTTCAGTAACCGATATGCTGGTGGATTAACTTTCAGGCGAGGAATTTTCACACGTGTTCCGAAACCGCTGGGAACTCGAAAATGATATTTCGATAAAAACGCCTTTAAAAACAATCGTGTGAAAATAACCCCCATCCTTGCATGACGCTACAGTATGTTACCTAAATGAGTCTTTATTTATGCTCAGTGTTTTGTTTTTGGTCTTACCCCGATTTAACGTTTTCCCACATATAGCTTAATGGTCCCTTGAATAACGTTAAATCGGGGTTTCATTGTTTATATATATAGAGATAGACGCAGATAGAGAGGGAAAGAGAGAGAATGTGTGTGTGTTTGTATGGTAAAATCTGTAATTTTTTTTTAATATGTAAAATGAAGTATTTAATTTCGCTCTTTCTTTTAAGGTCACTACTCTTTTGCAGACAAATATGTCTGTCCCGCAAGTGTCCGTAAATGAGGGACTTCGGAGTATTAATCTGTGTGGCTTGCAAAGGTACACAAAATTAAATTATAATTTTAAAGCATCCAGTGAAATACACTCTACAGTAAAAACACTGTTCAGATTATGCATTTCATTTCGTTTCAGGGTTTGCATTCCTTCCTGACAATTTTTAAAAACTCAATCTACACCACAGACTTTAGTTTAAAATGGCGAACGAAATACCATTTATCCTTAAGTGCGTGTTCGCGATTTTTTTTCTATTCTGTGTTTGCGTGTAACCGCCAGGAACTTCGTAGATTACAGGGGGAAATGAGCTGCGATAATACGTATACGAATGTATTGTCCTCCAGTCGAATGTAAGTAGTTCGGTATCATGCAATCCGCTCATCTGTTACGGGAGTAAAGGTTCTCAGCCATCTCTTCTTCCCCAATGTCTCTTCTTTTTTCAAACTGAAGATAAACGCAGCCAAATTGAAAACGTCGCGAAATTTGTCGCCAAGTCCTTCAAGTTTGTAGCAAAATTTTGCAGTCGCGTAAAGTCGCCCGTCCATTAGCATTAAAAGTACGGCTAATATCTCAACTCCTCCTCCCCCCCCCACACACACTCCTCCAAATTTTAATACTGTTGACCATATCTAAAAATCGTGAAAAAGTAAAATAATATATCTTATAGCAAGAATATGTTTTATAAATTTGTATCAAACGCATGGCATTGGGATAAATTCAGTGTAGTGTGCGATGCGTGAAAAGGAAGAAAAGATAAAATAAACAGCAAAAATACATTATCGTTACGACATAAAACACTAGCGTTGTCAGAGGTGAAAACTCTGAACAAATAATAACTTGTTTTCACACAAATCATCTTAAAATCATAAATTAAATCTATGTTAATTTTAATTTCATTAGACACATTTTTAATTTTATAAAGATAATTATACGTAGATATACAAAGGACATTATTCTTCATGGAAAATGCTTATCACAGGAAATGATACAGCAGGCCCAACCAGAGGGTTGGAAGGTGTTGGGTATTTGAGCGCTACGGGCATTTCTTGCTACATGACGGCTAAACGACGACAAAACTGATTCTAAGGGGATGCAAACGACCATCTATACCGCGGGAATCAAACCTATATACTCCAGAAGACTAGACTCTAGTTCAGTGTTTCTCAATCTTTTTTGATTGACGGCCCACTAAAAATATCGAATTATTTGCGGCACACCTGAATATAAAATATGCAAAAGTTGTATGATACCAAAAAAAATATATTTACTTACAAAATTTATTCAATGAGGGAGCTGAGCCTGCTTTATTGAACAAATTAAATTAAAACGAGGTACCAAAGTCGCCAGACAAGTTCGCATTTCATCGTCAACTTTTAAAAGTTTTTCTCGCTTTTCGAACTTGATTTCTGTCAATGCTGAAAATCCTCAATTCACATAACAATGAAGGTGCAAAAGGCAGAAGAATTTTAATAGTTTTCAAGTTGATTGCAGGGTAAAAAATTTTGACAGAAAGCCAAAACTCATCCAAATTTTTCTCGAAGAATGATGAACGGTAAAACTTATTTCTCAAATCAATGAGCTGTTTTTTTTCTTCTGTTAAATTTAGCTGTCAAAATTTCCTATTGATATTTCAGATTTCCCCAGTGTTGTCTTCAGATGACTTCAGTTTTGATGTTGATGTGACGATATTCTCGAATGGACCTTAAAGACTTAAATTCAGAGAGTTCAGCTTTTCAAAGAGGTCCGAGAGAAATTGAACTTTAAGCCACCAAATCTCGACATGAAGAGACAATTCAAAAGATTTTTTTTTGACCTCCAAGAACAAAATCACCTCTAGTTTCAGGTGTATGAGTCGTTTCAAAGCCTTTCTCTTCGAAAGTCAACGCACTTCGGTGTGACATAAAAGAGTTTTGTAGTCGGAATCCATTGCGTCGCACAGCTGAGAGCAAATTCTGGATTTAAGAGGTTGAGTCTAGATGAAATTGACCACTTGGATCATAACAATCAACATATTTGGAGTTAAAGATTTTGAAACGAGAGATTCTCTGTGAATCATGCAGTGGGCGCTTATAATATTTGGATTTTCTTGGAGTACAAGGGGGTTAAATCCTTATTTTTTTTTGTTTCCCAACGTTGATGGACATCCGTCTGTACAAACATCAACGCAGCTTTTCCACAGCAAACCAAAGCTTGAAATATTTTATTTTACAAGCTCAAATATGTCTTTTCCTGTCGTCGTGCTCTTCAAATCTTTTCACAAAAGGTACTCATTCAAGAATTTTTCATCTTTAACAAATCGAAGAAAGCAAGAAGCTGTGCTTTTCCACTGATATCTGTCGATTCATCAATGTGAACTGACCCGAGTTCACTGTCCTGCGATTCGAAATGCTCGACAATTTGTTTTTAAACCCTTCAGTGGTATCCCTGGGTATGTGAGGCAAAGGTGACAGCAGTTTTTGGTATGATCTGATATATAGAAACTACACTGGTTATCAAAAATTAAGGAAAAGCCACAAAAATAGCGATTACTCAAAAAGTTACGCGTAGAATTTAATGAAACTTATACACATCATACAACACATAGGTGGGTATAAAATAGCATAAAAAGAAATCGCCGGACAATTATGGTGTCATAAAAACTAGCATATGTATACAACGCTGTGCGGTTTCGCGCTATCGTCCTATAGCACGAAAGCATCACCTATTGCCCCGGCATAAGGGCGCACATAAGCATTAGTGATGCGACATCGATAACAAAACATCGATGTTTTGAAACATCGATATTCAATATTAAAACATCGATGCTAATAAAACATCGCTCAAAAACCATCGATGTTTTAGAACATCCATTTTTTAAAACTGGTTTAGTAATCTCTAACATTAATGTTACTTTGGTTAGTCGTGGGGGGGGAGGGGGGATTTTATTTTACTCTCTGATTGGGCAGGCACAAATGACAAAAACTTGGTTGCTTTGGGCTACATTGATGACTCAAAATTCTCGTTGTAAATACCGCCATGTTTTGCCTTCAAATGTCCAGATAAATTCGTGGTATTGCCAGAAGTTTTGAGGGACTTAAGGCAAATATTGCATTTTGCCAATTTGTCAGTGGTTTTGTAAAAATATTTCCAAACGGTACTTTTGGGAGGCATCTTACTAATAATATTAATGTCAACTTATATAAAACCAGAACAAAACAAGAACTTAAATGGATGCCCTCGTGTATATACTATTTGTAAAATAAAACCCCATGGAAGGTTCTGAAGTGTCAGGAACATTCCAAGCGCTCTGATTGGTTCATTGGTTGCTAATTGCCATTTGTGTATTTGCTAAGGAATCATTCCCCCTTTTGTACTCTTTCTTTTCAGAATTCAGACTTACATTTACTGAGTGTGAAAATTATGCTACGTGGTAATTTTTTTTAATTACGGTACTTTTTCATTAAAAAAAAAACATCGAGACAACGTAAAACATCGAGCACAAAACATCGATGTTATAAAAACATCAACTTGAATAAATCGATGTTTAAAACATCGACATCGATGTCGCATCACTAATAAGCATCAAGGATGTCATATCTATAGGTGTGAGCATTCACATTTCCACGGGGAAAGACATGGAAGTCTGTGCGTCCACCCAAAGTGATACCACCCCAAACACAGACACTGCCTGATCCGTATGCATCTCTTACACGGATGTGTGATGGATGAAAACAAGTTCCAGGATCTCTCCAAATCAAAATACGCCTACTATCACTTTGGAGGCTAAACATGGACTCATCCGTAAAGAGAACAGCCCTCCATTGATCATGCGTCCACTGGACGTGCTGACGTGCCCACTGCAAATGTTCCCGCCTATGGCGTGACGTGAGCGGGACGCAAATGGCTGGTCGACTCGCAAAAAGACCACTTTCGTGAAGCCTTCTGCGCACGGTTGACGTTGATACCAACCTTCCGGAGCTTGCAGCAAGGGAGGATCTGAGTTCAGACGGAGTTGCGGTTCTATTCCTTTGTGAGCATGACAAATATCGGTCATCGGTACTCGTCGTAGCATATGGCCGTCCTTGGTTGAACCTCCTGGATGCCGAATCCGTGGTTAGAAACTGTTGCCAAAGTCTATGAACCACAGACGGACTCACATTTAGCCATCTGGCCACTTCTGTCTGACTTTGTCCTGCCTATAGTCTCCCAATAGCTCGCCATCGCAGCTCTTCGGTCAAATGATGCCTGGAGGTCATTATTACAATTTGGCTATGCCAGATGTCTAATCTCAGCCTCGCAGCGACAACTGCCGCCTTGCTCTGAAACATGCCCTTTTATGCTCCTCGCAAATGACGCATTTCGACTGCAGCGCCACTATTTTGCATAATGTAGTAGTGTTCAACACCTTTTACTTAACAACATATTCAAATTTTAAATAGATTGGCCTAGTTTTGAACGTGTTATCCCTCTTTTTGTGATTTTCCCTTAATTTTTGATAACTAGTGTAATTTAACAGTATTGTTTGTTTTGAATTAACAATTTAAGCTTTTTTCTACCAAATTTGACGTTTTCGTTTCTTTTTTTTTACAAATTTTAGTTACGTTAATAAATATTTGTGCAACTTTTAAATAAAATATTGAAAAGTTATGGGTGCGTATTATAGTCGAATTTTAATTTTTTCCGAAAATTTCGAGCAAAATCAAGCATGCCTATTATACTCGGGTGCGTATTATAGTCGAGATTTTACGGTACTTTTCTTTGCATTTAAATCTTATTGTAAGTAAATGATAATAAAAATGCTACAATTAACTTATGTAGAAGTTCTTTAACACCTAGTAAAGTGTTTTTGTTTAAAAAAACCACTGGTCCGCGAAATTTTTTCACAAATTTTACCGTTCCGAGGGCCAAAAAAGATTGAGAAACACTGCTCTAGATGGCATTCCTTGATCATACCTTAGTTTAGTTCCAAAATTGAAGTGACAAACAAGTCTCAAAAAGCAGTCTGGGCCTGATAGACCCAAGGTTATCACTCGTGTTAGTTTTTTTCACCATGGTCCGTCTACCTAGAAAAAGGTTTTCAATTTACAGTGTCAAGATGATGTTCAGTCTGCATCTGCTTAAAACATATAACAGTGATATGTCAAAACTGCAGTTGCAATGTTTAGATTTTTTTAGATTCTAATCAAATTTATTTTTTAATAGGTTTTCTGTAAATTTTATTATGTAATCAGTTTTTAGTCTGTAAAAGAACAAAATAAAACTGATTTCTTTAATTTCAGACATAGTATGCTTTATTTGATGTCCTAAAACCATTTTCAATAATAACTTATCATTTATGTTTTTTTTTTTATTTAATTTCCTGGGGTTGGCAGACCCAGGGATACCACTGCCGTCTGATAATTTTCAGGTAACTACTGAAGGGTTAAGTATAAAGATAAATCTTCGATTCTGCGTGATATTGTCTCTGCGTGATACTGTGAATAATGGTACTTTCTTGACCTTCTGTGTCGTTTCCTTTCCCAGCATTGTTTCGACAATGATAAGCTGGTGCAACGATGGGCTCGGCATCAGTGTGTGCTTTTTTGCGTTTAGCTATTACTTGTGCAACCTTGTGGCTGTCAATCAATCCCTTTTCTGGCATATTCATACAGTTAAAAAAAATTTGTTTCTGTTTTATTTTGCTGCGCTGCAAGGTTTTCAAAATATTCTCTTGGTTTGATTTTTGATAGGGCCCGGTTGGCAAAGGCGTCGAGCCAGTGATCTGAGGGTTGCGAGTTCGAGGTCGGTCGCTGACAAAATCCATCGCCGTGTTCACCAACGATGGACGGGGCACGAAAATTGGGCTTGGCTGCAATGTCCTCCAAGTTCTCAAATTTACCTCTGGGGGTGCTGGGTCAGGTGGTCTGGTCCCGCCACTTCACTCGGTTCAAAATTCGCGGACCATCAAACGGGTGCAGTGTGGGCCCACCCCCTGTCGTGCACCCGGGGTAACGCATGCGGCGAAGTGGTCTAACGCTTCCGGCTCCCCTTGGAGAAGAGCCTAAGCTCAGTTTTCCCAGTCATTAGGGGAAAAAAATTTTAACCTCTGGGTATGAAGTTTCCAAATGTCTTTAAAGTGTATTGGGAACGAGAGCTTCATTTGCAAGTTTCTTTTATGATATTTGAGGGTATTCCGTTTCAATTGCGATGAATCCGAATTGGATGTAGTTATCCTTATACTTCCGTTTTTTTTTTTTTTTTGTTTATCTTCCGTTTGTGAAGCACCAGATTTTATTAAATATTTGTCCATTCTGGCTAAATGAATAAAACAATTTTTTAATTAGTTCGCATCAATGCAATCACATTAAAGAAATTTAAAGACTTGCTAATTATTTTAAAAATCTTTTGATTTTAAGAAAGGGCCAAATTGAATCAACGTCAATTACAATCGGGAAAAAATGTTAAATATAAACGCGGGAAAACTAAATTTAAAAAGATTTTTTTAGAAACCGTTGAGTAAATTACAAGTACTATTTCAAAGTTACAAAACCCATGCAATTTTAATTATTTGTCAAAAACCCTCGAGGCATACAGGTTGAAAAACGCTGACTGTTCTAGTCCCTAGGCACTCGACAATAGTTCACCCGGGAAACAGGGGAGGGATGACCCCATCCTCCTTTAAACTCGTTACACACACGGCGTTTTTATCCGTGGCGGAAAAAATCCGTTCCAACAGTACTCAAAACATCCGCCGGCGCACAGTGGCACTCGACAGCTGCACAAGCTACCGTCGACGGAAAATTTACCGATCGTTTTTTCCGCCCAGTGTGCAAGCTCCAGTTGACTTCTGTGGTCTACTGTTGAAACGACGTCGACGGATTTTTTCCTCCACGGGTAAAGACGCCGTGTGTGCAACGGGCCTAAGATTCCTAGACCTGTAAGCTCTAGAAGTCTGGAATAGCCCTAATGCAGTAAGCCAACATGACGCCTAACGAGCCTAAAAGAATATTTTCCTGGGCCCCCTGAGAGAGCAAATGTACGTGCACACAATCTGAGTATTCCGTACACGAGACGCAATATTTGATGACTATACATAAATTTGAGTGGCTAATCTATATATTTAAGTTGCTAAGCCGACTTTTTGGGCAGTCCGGGAGAGAAAACTGCTGCATCAATTGACTTCATTATGGTCTTAAACGAAAGATTGTAATCTGTAGATTTGTCAAATTTGGTTTTTGTAACTGCAATTTCCATTATTCAGCGATAATTTACAATTAAAAATTGATTTCTGCGCATGCTCAGTGGCATGTTTAAACCTGGCTTTAGAAACTCACTGTTTCCGCGCATGCTCAGCGACATGTTTTTATGATAAACACGTTTATTCCGGAGTCTTTCTAGATCTCTTTCTGCCATTTTTATTTTTATGATAATTTTGTTTGTGGAATATAAGATTAAACTTGATGGAAATTGTTTATTTCAATTAACGATAATTTACAACAAAATAAAAATTGCTTTCTGCGCATGCTCGACGACGTTTTTAAATGTGGCTTTAGATACTCACTAAGCACGAGGCCGCTTCAACACATTAATTTGTTTCTGCGCATTATTATGATTTTCAACATTTGGGAATGATGTGTTGAGTATAATGTGTGTATTAGTACATTTATTTACTATATAGCCGTCATGTTTTGACGGGTACCAACTAGTTGAGTTTATAAAACACAGTTTATATACAGCACAGCACTCTATTTCATGAACCTTAATCTTATATATAAAGCAGAATCGGGAAATGGGTCGTTTCTGTATGTGTCAGTCACAAAAACTCAAGAACCGTGAGCCCTAAACTTTATGAAATTTACACGGTTTAATGTTCTTGGAAAATCAGGATGAATGTGACTATTTTCATCCCACTACGACGTTCCATTCCCGAATTATGTTAGAACAAGTTTGCGCGTTATCAACGGATATTTTTGTTCAAAGCCATTGTAACATTTCATTGTTGCCAATAAATTATAACATTTGCGTAAAAATAAATAGACATGAATTAAAAACGTGATTTATTCATATATTGGCGCATGCAAGAATGAATTTCATATATTATTTTCATATACGTGGCAACGCCGGAATATTTCTTTTTAAAAATGAAAATATAAAGATGGAAAGTCATTCATTTTCAATGAATGTGTTCTCAATCCATTTCATGCATTAAAACTATCCCGAGCTACCTATTCAAACTCAAATATACTGAAGGACACGTTCACTTAGCTAGAAACACGTGCGTTTAGCCTTGACGCGATTATTTATATAACTGATGTGACATTGAAACATAGCAGATGATTTAGTTTTGAGAAATAATTACAATCATGAAATACGTGTATATTCTAATTAAGAAAGTCTGAAAGTGGCATTGAAACGTAGCAGACGATTTAGTTTTGAGAAAGAATTCCGATCATGAAATATGTGTATATACTTTTTCTATAATAATTATCAGATTTGCTGTGCATCAGATTTGCTGCTCAATATTGAATGTGTTTGTCCCCAATCCATTCAAACATTATTGATTATTTTTCTATAATAATAAATCATTTCAAACATTATTGACTAGCTGTAAATTAATACTTTAAAATGCCCAAAAAGAAGAGAGCACTGGACTGGATCTGACAGAAGAATGTGTTTCGCATGATCAGCTATATGTGGGAGTGTCTAGAGCAAGTAATCAATCAGAATTATACATTGTCACAGATGATAAAAAAGAAACAAAAAATGCTGTGTACTGGCAAGTATTAAAATAACAACAAATTAGTTGATAAAGGAATTTTTTATTACCGTAAAAATGAAATTAATTTGTTTAAAAATTGTTATAACTTTAGAACATCATAACATGAGGCTAATCATTGAAAAAAAATAATAACAGAAACTGAATCCCGAGCGAAGCCGGGTAATAAATCTAGTTGTTTTCATAAAACAGTCGGAAGCTTAACACCAATAATATCCCCAGTGAACCAATTTATTTATTGTTGACAAAACTCACGAATAGATAAAACTGCAGAAGTCGAGAATAAACAGAATACAGTCAAATTAATTTTCTTTTTCCAATGTATAGAGACGAAAATTGGATACATGATAATTTATTTCAGAAAATTAAGTGGGTGCGTTTATGTTTTAGATATACAGTGGTGCATTTTTTAACTCCTTGAATTCGGTAATATTTCAACTTTGCACTCATCGATAACAGGATGCTATCACTATTCAAGCCGTGTGAACAAAAGAAAGGGGTGCAATAAGAGCTCTGAAGCAGATTTATAATCAAAGTTTTATATTCCATCCACGTGAAACAGCGCCATTTACATTCCTAATGTCAAGATCATGGCAGAAGGGAATTGGGAGCAGATGGTAGGGACTCCGCCCCTGATTTTCGAGTCATTTTAAACATATTATAGCTGCATTTTTTTTAAAGTACATTAAGTACACACAAATTTTTCTAGTTGCATCACTGCCGAAAGACTTAAAACTTAATATCTTAAAAAGCATATAAAATAAAATGAAATTTAGAACTTCGAATACTGCTATCGAAGCCACTTTTCCATGTCGTTATACTTTGTGAAGGAGGAATGTCGGAAACAAGACAAACGGCACGGAATTTTAAAATCGGTAGTCAAAAAATGTTATCATTCCTCGTGATACGCATTTTCCATGAAGAATAATATGCTTTGTATATCTACGTATAGTTATATTTATAAAATTAAAACTGTGTCTAAGCAAATTAAAACCGAAAAAAGGTTTTAATTTATGATTTTGATATCATTGGTGTGAAAACAAATTGTTATTTGTTCAGAGTTTTCACATCTGACAACAATCGTGTTTTTTTTTATGTTCAATGTATTTTTTGCGTTTTATTTTTCGGGTACCTACTTATGTTGCGAAAATCGAATGGGATGTATTTTAAATGTATTCCAAATCCATAATTGAATAGACAATTATAACTTCTACATAATAGCAGAATGTAAGACGGATAATTGCAAAAGAAATAATTTTCCCGGTCCGCAATTTTATTGTAATTAAATTGAGTAAATATCTTCGCAAGGCCTTTTAAGATCAGTAGATTAAATTTAATAAAATCCCATGATCACGCAAGCAATTATGAATTTCTCACGCAACCGTCATTTATTTCCCTCAATATGAAAGATGGTTCAAGAGACAAAAAGGTTAAACGATATTACAAAAAACGTCCTTATTTCTCACGAATTCGTAATATATTATTTGTGATTAATGTTCCATACAGTAAAATAAGTTTAGGCGTAAAACTGTTACCTCCTACAGAAATTACCCTTCTTTTAAGAGTTCTTTATTGGAGCTAAACGGTATTATACTAAAGCCCTAAAGCAATCCCCTTAAGCGCGATTATTCCAAGAGATCAATCAAGCCGTATAAGGAAAACTTACACGAACAACTGAATAAATAAGCGACACAGCATATTAATAAGTCAGTTAGTCTCGTGATTACCTGCGCTGGGTGATAAAGTTTTAAGTTTCCATTGTAACATCGCGAGATCCTCCGTCTCTCTTTTGAATCACTGAGGAGTGGCTTGCGACCTTCCTTTGACATAGTTACGGTCTCTAGAGTCTACGGGAAGACGGAGAATGGGAGAGAAAGAGAGCTGAACTGATCCCGGGGGATCAAGGGGTGATAGTCTGAGCGGACATACCACGCTGTCCGGTTCTTTTTTCTATTCGGAGGTCAACGCCGGTGCGGACAGAGGATACTATCCGAGGTACATTCGGAAGTAATCGAATGAGAGATATCGGTTGTTGAGGATCGGAAGCAATCCCATTTGGAGTGAGTTCTCGGTGTGAGAAAGAATATTTATTTATCTGTTACTGTAAAAGTTCCGGTGCTTAAAGGTTTGTATCATACCCGTATATGTGATCTTATAAGAAGTAAACGTTGAGTGCATATTAGTGCTTCTAGTGTCTGTTATTGACTCACCGTTACGCGAAGCATGTAAAAAGATATTTTATAAAAGGTATTTAATTAGAGGTATTTAGGAAAGTTATTTAAATTTCCTCTGGCGGTGAGAGGTAAGAAGATATGGAATGCAAGGGGAATAAAATAAGTATTTCCGGTGGCATCACAAATTTATAATAAATATTAAAACTAAAAACACATTTCAGTCTAAAAACCTCAGGATGACACTTAATTGAATGTTCAATCGTAGTGTTTTTAATAGTTAGAGCAAATTTAATTTTTAATAAAATTCATTCTCGTGCGTACAATAGAAGTGTAGCTCCGTAACTTTAAACTTGCTTATTATCTTTTATCGGCAACACTCATAATTTTAATTTGTTTTAAATCCATACGATGAAGGCTTTAACTTCGCCTCTCTTTTATGGCCGCCACTTTTTCGCGGACAAATTTTTCTACTCCGCAAGTGTCCGTAAATGAGAGATAATACGTACATATAAGCATTATCCTCCATTCGAATATAAATATCTTTGTATCATGCTATACACCTATCCGTTGCGGGAGTTCTCAGCCTTCTTTTCCTCCTCAGTTTCATTCCTCTTCTCTTCCAATTGCAGATAAACTCAGCCGAATTGAAAAAGTCGCGAAATGTGTCGCGAAGTCTTTCAAGTTAGTAGCAAAAGTATGCAGCCGCGTACGGCATGCACAGTCAGCCATCCACATTTAAAGGTTATCCAATATCTGCACCCGCCTCCTCCTCCATCTAAATCTTAACGGTCAAAATTGTTGACAAAATTTAACAATCACGAAAAAGTAAAACGATACAATGAATAGCAAGAATATGCTTAATAAATTTGAAACGACAGAATCAACACTGAATGTTGACACAAACGCATAGCATAAGAATCAATTCGGTGTGGTGCGTGATGCATGCCTGCCGATTTGGAAAGAAAAGAAAAAGTATGATGACATACAATTTTTTAAATATTAATTTCATTAGCCATTTTTAATTTTATAAAGCTAATTATATGTACATATATAATGCACATTATTCTTCATGGAAACTGGAGTGATAAAGCAAGCTCAACGCGAGGGTTGGAAGGTTTTGGAATTTGGAGATCTACGGTCATGCCGCTACACGATGACTAAGCTGGCCGGTCCCTGCAAATACGATTCCAAATGGTTAGAAACACCCATACCTGCCGCGGTATTCGAACCCTTAGATTCCAGTTTCAAAGACTCGCGCCCTAGCGTTCAGCCAGGGAAGGCCTCTTCTCCTTTAGATTCCCAGATCTATTAGCTCTAGCAGTCCGGGATGGCCCCAAAGCAGGAAGCCGGCGTGCAACATACGGAACCCCGTAAGAATTTTTTACTGATCCCCTGGGAGAGTATATGTACGTGTACTCTCTCATAGTATGTAGTACATGTGATACAATATATGTGGACTAGATAAATATAAGTATCTAATTAAGTTTATAAAACACAGTTATATAGATTATATCACTATATTTCATGAAATTAAATTGTTTTGAAGAAACAGTTGGAAAAATAGTCCAAAAATGTACCCGGTGAACCAATTCGTTAATTTTTGACAAAACTCGCGTTACATGAAAACCGCAAATCGAGAGTTCACTGAAAATAACCATATTTAAATGTTTTACCTTCAAGTACCTCTTCTCTACCTGAAGTGTAGAGTAGGAAATTAAATACTAGATAATTTATATCAAGAAATTACACGGCTGCTAAGTTTTATATAATCAGAGAGTTGCTTTTAGAAGTTATTACAACTGTATGAATTCGGTAATGTTTCAAGTTTGCACTCACCAATAACAAATGCCATCACCAGTCAAGCCATGTCTACAAACGCTAAGGGAGCAATAGGGGCTGAAGCAGATTTATGATCAAAGTTTTAAATTCCATCCACAAGATCTGGCAATTTACATTCCTAATGGCAGGTTCATGGCGAAGGAGGAAGGGAGAACAGGTGCTAAGGACCCCGCGCCCTGAATTTCGAGTTATCTGTATATATAAAACAGTTCCGTGACTGACTGACTGAGTGATATACAACGCACAGACCAAACCGCTGGACCTAAAGGGCTGAAATTTTGCATGACGATTCTTCTTATAGTGAAAGGGTGCACTACAAGAGATTTTTGAAAAATTCTTCTTAGATTTTTTAAAATTAAATTTTTAAGCTGTTTTTGTAACATTCTTTAAAGTTTTCGTTTAAAATAATAGTCCGAGGGTTATAAAATTTATATCACGAGAAAGATCATAAACATTCCTTTAAAATGAAATCTTTTTCGAATCTTTACCACCATTTTCTGATTTTTGGTGAATTTTTAGAGATTAATTTTTAGAATTTAATTTATTAAATTCTGATCACGTGGTTTCATTTCTTTTTGTGATACTTTAAACTAATTTTGCGTCATGTGCATAACAACAAAATAGACAAAAAAAATTTTTTTTCTTGCTAATGCGGCAGACGATTGGACATTATCCAAAAAAATATTAAAATACGGTAAAAGAAATGTTCCTCAAACTGTACTATATTCTTTTGTATGTTCTATCAGATTCAATTTGAATATTTTTTCTTCATTATTTTGTCTATGAAAATATCCGTTACGATCTTTTTATAATTTTTTTTTCTTTTTTTACATCAATTGCATACATTGATAGTTGTATTTATTATAAATATATATAGTACATACTTTTGGCATTAATTGCATATATTAACCGTTGTATTTAATTTGAATGTACTCCGTAGCGAAGTACGGGTTTTCAGCTAGTTTTATACATATAATAACTGCATCAAACAAAAGCAGACCTTAGCTACACCCGCAAAGCTTTTGCTGATTACATCACTACCGAAAGACATTAATCTTAAAAAGTATATAAAATAAAATGAAATCTCGCTTACGAATACTGCTGTCAAAGCTACTTTTCCATTTCATGTCCCATTTTGTGATGGAGGAATATCTGAAACAACACAAATAGTAAGGAACTTTAAAATCGGTTTCACTATAAATTACTTCAAATCCATAATTGAATGGGGAGTAATAACTCCTTAACAATCACAACATGTAACACTGATAATTACAAGACATAATTCTCACAGTCCGCACTCCTATTGTAATATGATTTAGCTAATATATTCGCAAAGCCTTTTTAAATTAGTGGATTAAATTTAATAAATTCCCACGGTGGCGGAAACAATTATGAATTTATTTCCCTCAATTCGAGAGCACGGTCAGATTTATTTTAAAAGGATAAGTGATATTATAAAACGTCCTAATTTCTCCCGGATTCAAAATATATTATTTGTTATAAATGTTCCATACAGTAAAATAAGTTTAAGCATTGAATTGTTACCTCCTCAAGAAATTGCCGAGTACTGGGAAGCTCCTAATTGGAGCTCAACTGTATTATATTAATGCCCTAAAGCAATGATGCTCACACTGTGGGTCGCGAAAAAATTTCGAAGGGTCGCGGAGAGTTTAAAGTAAATTTATATCATTAAATTATTTAATTAAAAAATATGCTTTAAATTGTCTATAATTACATATTTTTATTTAAACCTGTATATATTTTTAAAAAATATGTATGCATGATATTGTTAAATAAAAAATTAAAATCTTACAATAAAATCCTCATCAGCAAAAATTTATTTATCTATCTAATTTTTACCAAAATGAAAGGCTTTCGTTTGAATTTTTTTATTCTAAATTCATAATCCTTTCAGACCCTATAATAAAACCCGAATCACAACCTTAACACACATCAAATTACAAAATCGAAGAAGTACAAATATCCCATCACTATGCACTCGAGCACATCCACATTTCGTAACTTCTGATCCAACAACCAACTGACGTTGTTTTGCAGTTTTTCACACCACGGATGCATCCATCTGGCGTTTGCGGTGTTTAGTGTTTTCGAGTTTGTGCATCCGGTTCCTCTTGCACAAATGTTATAAAAGCTGCACTTTACCATTTTTTAATAAAAAGAAAAAAATCATTTATATTCAAAGAAATTGCGTTTATAATTTATTTCTCTACAGAAACAGTTTTAATATTAGCAAAAATGTTCTGTTGCTGCTTATGCCACTTGACCGACAGCAACATCAGATCATGTCCCGAAGGCTGTGGGCGATGAAGGTGCGGCTCCCGTTTTGGAATTAGCATCACAAGGGTCGAAGTCCGACTTGACTAAGTGACAGGTCCCGTAATTTTGAACCGAGTCAAGTGACGATACCGGAATACTTGACCCCGCACCTCCAGAAGTAAATTTAAGAACTTGGAGGACATTGCAGCCCCGCCCTATTTTACGTGCCTCGGCCACCATTAGTGAACACGGCGGTGGATTTGCAGCGACGAGCATCAAACTAGGGACGTTCAGATCACTGGTCCGCTGCTCTTGCCAACTGGGCCACCGCGCCAGCAAAAATTTAAAAGCGTTATATCTTTAAATTTTGAACTTGAGGATAGTATAAAATTTTCCCCACGAATCGAATGTATTTGAATCCCCTTGAACTAGTAATTCCCAGGATTGACTTCATGTTCAACTGACAACGCTCACTGCATATTTCTTGTGTTTTGCGTGGTGTTTAGTCGTTTGGTAGTGATTTGCTTGTCGTTTAAGGATTTTATAACTTACATTTTAATCACTGTAAAAAATACCCATTACAATGTAGAAATGGGTAGTCAGAAAATGTCGGCGGGAAACTAACAAAAATAATATCTATGTTGATAAAGAAACTGCAACAGCCAGTAAAGTGGGAAAAATATCGCATGAGAGTTCGAACACTATGTGACATTTCCCCTCCTCATGGCCCAGGAAATTTATTAACCTCGGCTTGAAACAGAGTAAGCCCATCAGCGAACTGCGAAGATGCAATATTTTTCCTCGAGCGAGGGTTGGCTTACAAAAGAATCAGCTGTTCGACTCGCAGATGCGAAGCGACTTACAATAGCGAGTCGCCACGATGTCTCGAAGCGTAGACACTATAACACAAAAGCGTAACAAAAGCAGACCATCCTCCTGATGAGAGGCCGTAATGATCCACTCGTGCGATAACGATATGAAAAACAGGTATCGTTTTGCACACGGGCCAAAGCCAAGGGCCTATGAGAGCCCAGATCAAGGAGCGGGTGTTGTTACAGATCCCGCCAGGGAAAAAAGTTTTAAAAGCGGATGCAGGAGATTTTTACGAGGGACGAGACGAGAGGAGAGGAGAGGAGAGTCGTAGACTGGTTTTGCTGTTGGATCTGATCCAGATCCTAGACCGATCCCGATCCTGTTTCCGAAGGGTGAAGATCTCTTTCTCGCTGAGAAGGGTCGTTTAGAGATCAAAGCTTGATCTTCTCTAATTTTCGAAGCAGCTAGCTTCTTTAGTGAGATTGTGGGACGAGCCGTCCACTACTCTGTGATAAATAGATCGAATTACGCTTGGAGTTTGAGTTCACCTCATTCCAGCCGGTTCCGACGAGTGGAATCCGTTTCCAGCAACTGAGACTTCTGCGATTAGAGCTTTATTTCCTGAAGGCCTGATCGACGATCCGTAGCGACAGAGCACCCAGCCAGCCGAATGGACTATCTTCGACGTACGTGACAGACTTCAACGGACATTACTAGTGTATAATTGATGTTCCAGAACACGACCTAATCGTGAAATATTTTAATCCAGAATATTCCAAATAAATCAATATTAGTGTAACAAAGTTCTTATTAGTAAGCTGTTTGACCACTATACATAACCGGTGTGACGCTACCTAGCGTGTCGGCTTTGACACCAAGCACGGAATATGTTACAACTAGCATTGCGAGTGTAGTTCTGCCAGGTGATGACTGAATGGCTAGGGCACTGGAATTCGGTTCAGATCCTGTGGGTTCGAGTCCCACTGTTGGCATGGATGTTTGTAGCCGTTCGGAATCGCGTGGCCACCATGCGTGGTGGAAGTAAATGTCGCGCGATAAACAAGCAATAACGTTTTATTAGACAAGAAACCTACAAGCCCTCAGGCTCACAGTCGAAGAACTCCCACTTGAGTTCCAACACAAGATTTTAAAAGGTTAGAGAACATTCTAGAAATATTCAGCTATTAGGGGGTAAATTTGCATTAGGGGAAATTTGCATATTGTAGAGCTTTCACGGATATTTAAGGAAGCGAACATAAAAGAACGATAAATCAACTCTGTCCTCACGCAGGCTCGAACCTAGGACTTTCCCATTTACAGCCTGCGACTATATCCATTGTGCCATGTCGCACGACATTTCATTTCGAAATATGGCAATATGTACCCAAAATCTACAGCTCATTGATTTTTAAGATAATTTGTCAAAATTTGCCAGTTTCTTTTTTCTATTTTTTTTAACATTTTCCTATTTTTTTTTTAATCTTACTACTACCACAAACTTTTCATAGGGGTCGCGTGATTTTTTTATCGAAAGGAAATGGGTCGCGGTCGAAGAAAGTTTGCGCACCACTGCCCTAAAGCAATCCTTTAAGCAAGATTACTCCGAGCGATCAATGAAGCCTTAAAAGGAAAACTCACTCGCACAACTGGATAAATAAGCAACAAAGTACACTAATGACTCACTGAACCTCATCATTATCTGCGTTGGAAGATACGTTTTACGGTTCTCTACAGGTATTTTAAATACAGAATTATGAGCTTATCTGATACAACATGCTTTTAAATTCTCAAATACTGTTAGTTTGGAGGTAAATTGGCTTTTAATGACTAATCCTTACAATGACATATTTAGAGGCATGGTGCTTTTACCATGGATTATCGATGTAATTTTCCCCCTGTTGTAGTAGTTCTCTTAAATGTTAAAAGAAACTGATACATAACCATCAATAAATTAATTGATCAACATTCTAACGTTACAAACATAACACATTGATGTCCGTTTACGTAAGTCAAAATTAAATCTGTCAGGCTGAGGTTTCCGGGCTATTTAAAAAAAACGGAGAGATGTTAGAGGTAGATGAGCAAGTATGTTAGCAAGTAGATGTTAAAGTTTGAATTTTTAAATTTTTTTGCGTTACTGCCTTACGCGGTTTGTCGCCTATTTTAGAGAATTATCCCTGTTGTTTCGCTATAGCGCACTAATGGGCGTACGAAACTTTCCATTTATTTTAAGTAAAACTGAATTTTTTGTAACGTTTCTGTATCACAGTTACGATAACGAAGAAAACTTACGCACAGAGTTGCATATTTGTTATTATGATTCATACATTTTCTGAAGCATGCACTAAATTAAGTTCTCAGAAATACATCAAAAAATTGAAGTACGCCTACGACATGGACAAAAAAGGTTGTAAGTTTCTGTCTCCTTTTTACCTAACATATTTTCAAATCCTAGATAAGTATATTATATTGCTTAAAAACAACCAATATTCAATGACAGGAAAAAAAAGAACATATTATACATTTCCTTTGTAATACGTTTGCCATAGAGGTATCACGTCAGGGAAAGTTCTTTACTTCTCTGGAAATATAAAACAATTTTTCTAATTAAATTATTTTATGTTTCAAATAAATTTTTACTAAGCTATTGTATCAGAATAATATCGAAAGGGGGAAAAAGGCCAGAAATTTCTAAATGCTGCTACGGAGAACCAAAATACTTAAATGACCAATACTTTTCTGAAATAACTTTTTGCCCAAGAAAATTATTGCAATAACAAAATATATATACATATATTTGTCCTTCCTTCCTCATAACAAAATATATATATATAATGAAATTATATTCATAATAACAAAGTATATAAAATATATATTGTAATGACAACGCATATAAAATATAGTATTTTGTCTAGTGACTTTCTTCTGTCATTAATCAAACTCTAAATAACTATTTTAGAAAAAAATTTACTAAAACTCTTATTAAAAAATCTTTATAATAATTTCAGCTTAATGCATCTCTACGGCAAGCGATACCAGTATTTGTCAGTACAAATGTATGAAATAGTTATCAGTTCTCCCGCACCAATGGAATTTCTCCAAATCTAGGAAAATTCGTCCGTACCACTGAATCATAAATTTAGTACGCTCTTCACTTCTAAAAATGCCCCAAAACTCAAAAAATTCCGTGCTTCAATACAAAATCACTCTTACTTTGAAAGCATCAAATCCCAGGGATAAATTTATTATCACCGTATCTAAAAACAACGAACTTCCTTTTCACAATGTGACCGGAAATCAAAAGAAATGTGAAAGGAAATATAAAGCACTACAAAAAAATGAATTGATGTTTAGTACTAAAGAAAGCAGAAATCACAATACTACAGATTAGACACGCTTGGGAAAACGGCCATTTCATTAATAGCTCATTTTCACTGAATTCATACACTGATCTTCCCATTATTCGAGAATCATAGGCAAAAAAAAAAACAAGTTAGCAATAAAATATAAGTAGTCAAGCTTTGTGTTCGAGCTTTGTTGAGAGAATATCAACAAAGCTCGAACATGATAGCATATAATACGCTTTTGTTCAAACAGGATTTTGCTGAAAATCTATAGGCAACTTTTATCGTGATTTTAATAAAATAATATTCATTTCACTATCCATAGTTCACTTAAACCAGGGGTTCCCAACCTGCGGGTCGAGGTTCCGAAGTGTTTTCTGAGGAGGTCGCCACGGTTTTATTCAATTAAAATAACTTTTTAGCAAATTTCGCGGAAGGAATTTGTCAATATTTATTTACCATGAAAGTGTAAGATAGTAATGTTTTTAAAGGAAAAAAGTATCATTAACCCTCTATCGGTACTGTGCGGGATGAGTGTCTTTGTTGAAAAATGTTATTCATGATAACTAGTGGTTTTACTTTTTTTTTTTAGATTTAAATTTTTTTTTTTATTATTTCGATTTTGAAGGCCAATAATGTCAGTATATATTATTTTTACATTTTTTGTGCTCCGAAATTTGGTTCAGTAACTTCTAAAACTAGGTACAAGTCTAAATTACATATTAGACCTAATATATACAACATTCTATGTAAATGCCAGAAAGATTTTCTTTGTTTAGCAAAATTATAATTCGTTGTGCTGGGTGGTTAAATGGGTTTTGTGCCGATTACAGATTTTAAAATATTAAAATTAAAATTTAACAGGTTCGATTAACCCAGCGTGTAAACTCTGTAGAAAAAGAGACACAACTAAATGATTTAAATGATGAGAGGACCATAATTAAAATTAAACAACCTAAATTTATTTGTATATAAGTTTCAGTAAATTCTATACATAATCATTCGATACATTTTAAAATACATAAACTATTGTAATCACTTGCATAAAATTAACAGAATACGAGATATTCTTTAAATAATGAATTATTGGGTCCTCACCAAAATAGAAATCATTTATATGATATTAAATTTTAATTTAATCTTAAAATTTAAGTACTGTCCTTCAACAGAAAAGTAAAGACTGACTTACCCAAAATTGGCTTGCCTAAAAAATTGACATCGCGTTCGCCAACTCAGTCGCAGGGCGGCTCGAAAGCACCACCACAGAGCGGTTAATCGGGCCCGCAGCCCCCCCCCCCCAGCTCTCTGCAACCTCTAATCTAATCTCTCTCTTTTCGAATCCAAATCCCCTCTTAATACTAATCTCAATTTTCCATATCCGCCTCGACCTTCCAATCATAATATTTTCTTCTCCATCTAAACTCCACCTACGTCTTAAAACTTTATCCTAGTGGCTATAACATTTTCTTTATTAAATTCACAAAATTTCATTGGACCTAAATTCTCCTATTTTCTGCATCCCGTTCCTTCCTTCATATTTCTTTATACTTTATTTTTCTTAAATCTCCCCTCTTAATACATTTCTATGACTCAACAATACCAAACTTGTAACAATACTGGAATTTGCACAAAGAATTACCGTTGTGCAAATTCCAGTAATTCTTATATTCCATATTCTAAGGGGCTTTTCGGCTGACCCCACCGCCTTTTAACTCTTCCGCGGGCCTTTCAACTTCATCGGTTTCTTTAATACAAATCTCTCCCCCACTCTTTTTCTACTTACTGTTTATAGGTGCGGGCCTTTATAACTTCATCCCCCCCTTTTCCATAAATATTTTCTTATTGCTTAACGTTTCCCTTTTCACTATAAATATTTTATTCCTAAACACTTCCCCTTTTCATAGCTATAAAATATCCCTTTCTCGTATTGATCCCTACGACCGGCTTTTCTCTAACCTACCTCTCCGCGTACAATTTTATAGCTAAGACTCCTTTTAACTTATTTCTTAACCTTTTCAAAACGTTTCACAATGCATAAAGCAATCCTAAAATGGCTTGCAGCTGCTAAAATCGCCGAGAAACCCTTGCTGGACTTTAAGAGCCAGCAGTTGATATTTTTTTTCTACAAAAAGGTTTTTAATTTCACGTAAAATATTATCAATAAATGTTATTATACAACAAAAATGCTTTTTGTGTACTTATTTCTACCAAAACACCTCGTCAAAAAAGAGATCGGGTCGGATCCGACCCAACCGTACCATCTATTTCGTCTCAAACCACTGTACCGTTAGAGGGTTAAAAACGCAAACCCAGTTTGTTAGAATTCTTCTGCCATTATTTGGTGGTAAAGGGAATTCGCGCTATCTTACTACGTAGAGTGCACAAATTTTAAAGTTTGTCTTTCATCAATCTCTGATGTCATTTTTTTGGGAGGGAAGGGGGTGGTGCGCGTGATGCGTAGATACTATTGAAGGGGGTCGGACTAGAAAAAAGTTGGGAAACACTGTTCTAGACGGTGTTTCTTCTTTTGCAGGCGGAAGTCTGACTAGTACCCCAGATTACAACCATTGCTTATGCGGGATTCGAACCCACGCCCCTGGCGTGTCGGGCTGAAGCCATTACCACTCTGCCACTTGCGGCCAGAGGAAAGAAATAAACGGGATACCTAGCCAAATGGATTTAATTTAGACTGATGTCAGCGACATCATTCCGTCATGTCTATTATATTAGATTTTTGATAATTATGAATCAGTTCCTTTTAACATTTAAGAGAACTACTACAACAGGGGGGAAATTGTACTGATAAGCTATATAAAAAACATCAAGCTTCTAAATATGTCATATTGTACGGATGAGTCATTAAAAGCCAGTTCATCACTTAACTAATAGTGCTTGAGAACTTAAAAACATGATGCACCTGATAAGCTCATAATTTAACTCATAATTTAGGCTCATTTTTGACTTGTCGGTTATTTTCTGTGTCCATTCAAAGACTGATAATCAGGAGTGCAGAGTAAAATTATTTTATAATTGTTGAAAAATTCATTTTTTACTTAAAAACGCTAAAAATGTTTGTCATGCAAAATTCTTTCAGAATTTATTAAGATTAATAACAGAATTAAATCTGTCCGTGTACTGTGTAAATTTTTATCTGTTTATTTTTGAATTACTAGGGGCTTCGCCCCTAGGCTCGCTACGCTCGCTCCTCTGGTGAATCAAGTGAATGAATGACTCAATACTTGTTTACAGCGATTGAGTCATTCATTTGTTACAGTTGAAGCTTCCCCCCCCCCTCCCGGCGAAATGGATGAAGCCCGGGTAGATGGGGGGTATAAGCCCGGATGAAGATGGGTGAAAAATCGGATCTTCTTTCAATCCTTCTGCAAAGCAAGCGAATGAGAAGATTTTTTTGAAGTATTTCTTTAAAATTCAATTAAAAATCGAAATTTTAAGATAGAGACTTGAAATGAAGTTTATATGAATGAGAAAGCTTTCATCTTCCAGTTGATATAAATATTTTCTTTGTAACATAATAAGTCTGATAGCATCGAATTTATATATCTCGAAACGCATAAATTTTTCCAAAAAGTGTGTTTTCAATTTTAATAAAAATATCAGTCTGTTTTAAATTATTTTTAAACAAATGAGGTCTTGTTTGAAGAAGAAATGTCTATAGTCTTAGATTGTAAAAAAAAAAAATTCTACGATCCTTTTTTGGCCAGTTATCGTAATCTGAACATGAAAAAGTCAATATTTTCCCACAAAACATAAAATAAAAAAACTTAACGTCCGACGAATATGAGACATGTCTTACTTTCTTCCCCACATTATTCTGCATCGATTGGTATCGGTCTCGACCCCATACCCCCAGCGGTTTCGGAGGAGATAGCGTGACAAGCTTTTGACAGCGGCGGCGGCGGCGGCGGCGGCTGCTGCAGCGGCAGTTAGTTTTTTTTAGAATAGAGAGAAAGTAAGCTATATGATTTTGAGATAGTAGCAGTTTTTAACTGAATTTTGTTAGAAGAGTGTTTTGTTTATTTAATACCTTACTCCTCCCCCTTTTCCAGAGAACATCTTGACATGTCTTCATAATCTAAATAATTTCACGGCACAATGAACATTCAATGAATCACGATAAAGGATGTTATCTCCATGATTGATTGCTTTAAATATAAACACTATAAGAAATGATGTGTAATTGATCACTTATTTACTTTATTCAGTTTTCGTAATCATTTCTTAAATGACCATGATGCATGGCATAAATACTATTTTTGCCTCTCGTGACAGTATTCACGTCTACATCAAAGAAAAGCGAAACGTTTAAGCTATTTTTCAAAATGACATTTCTACCTTGAGTTATTTTAAATGACCTATTTTGCTACATTTATTTATAAATAGACAGATATTTATTACTTTATTTTTCTAAGTCACAGCTGTGCTGACTGAAATTTATCAGGCATGATATTACATTATAAATTAAATAGTAGCTTAAGACTATCACGATGGATTTTGCGGTATTTATTTTTCTAAGCACTCTACAAAAAGCAAAAACACTTTTTTAAAGAGTAAACTATATATATGATACTATAACTTAAAGTTTGTTTGCTATTTAAAGAAATGACGCACAGTAGTAGGTCATACTTCTAACTACACGGTAACCTTGAAAAGTATAAATAAAGTATCGTGAAAATTTGGCCAGGGATTGTTGATTCATCGGTATATTTTTAGTATAATAGTCAAGTTTAGATCACCATTAAAACGGGTTCTTTCATATTCCATTTCATTTTTGCAATTTGTCGGGTGCGAAAATTTTTCCATTATAAGCAAAATAAAACTTATTTGTTCTCTAGGTATTTTGAACTTGAAAACACGAATTGAAAACACGAATTACTGCATTTATTACAAGAAAGTATGTTGAACACAAATCCACTTAATTGAATATTCAATTAAATTTTTACATTTCGATGCAACACAGAATAAGCTTCAATTCTTTATAAACTATGCATAGTGGGTTGAGAAAAACGGCTCTTGTGGTCCACAATATAAAGTACCATTTTTCACACGGTGAGTTGATACTGAAATCTACGGAACATCTACGGCAGGGGTGTCAAACTTGCGGCCCGGCCAATATATTGGCACACAATAATATATGTAAAATAACCGACGCAGAATTACAATAAATTCGCTAAATGTTTTTTTAATTTATACTCTTTTTTTGCTATTATTAAACAAAATGTGTATATTTATGTTGAATATACTGCAATTAGGTAAATACGTTATTTAAGCATAAATAATATCTAAAATATGTCAAAAATTATGTTACTGACTTTTTTACAGATGAAAAATGTTGAAAAAATTATAAAAAATACAAACAAAATGCTTTTAGAAAAGTTGATTAAATGTTCAACTGTTAAATAATTAACAGTAATTTGTTGTTGAACGAAAAGCTGAAAATATAGATTATTAATAAGATGTCCTGTTAAAAAATATGTAACAGTTGCGGCCCACCTATAGTTAAACCTTGTTTGTTTGGCCAAAGTTAGCTTTTGAGTTTGACACCCCTTATCTACGGATACGCTGAGAGGAGTGTTAGAAAAGGGGAGATGATAATCTCGATGCGATGTTACCCGATAAAAGCATTGTAGAGCAACTTTCAGTTAGCTTGAATTTTACATAAACTGTGAACAGTGAATTACAAACGGAGCTAAGAGATAATGATGTAGCATAGAATTCGTTATGGTAACTGATTTTAGAAAGCCAACTGAACTGTATCGCGGCGACGTGAAAAAAGTTTTATTTTCAACGACTTCTCCCCAAAAACATTTCAAGGCACACTTAGATCCATGTTGATATTCTCTTTCGAGGTAACAATCCCGCCTCTACGTAAGATTGTAAGGATGATCAGCGGCATAGTCCTGTAGTAAGATTATGTTGTTGTTTCTAATGCCCCTGAACGGAAGTATTCCAGACCAAGTCTATATAGGCTAGCGGGCTGAGGGATGCGGCTCCAGTTTATAGTGGACCCACAAGGGTAGTTGTCAGAGTTAACCAGGTGCCACCTCAATTTTGACCAAACATCCCCAGGGGCGACATCTGCGACGATCGTACCCTTTCCCACCCTCTCTGACCCCATAAAGGGACCTTTCCGGTCTACGGATTTAACGTGCCCATATCCGGCTTAGAGGAGGTATTTAATGGCTCTTGTCGGGATTCCATTCGATCCGAACTCCCTCAGCACCGAAAGACAACGCTCTACCACTCGGCTACCTCAAGCCCCGTAGTTAGATTATAAACCCGAGAAGAAAAAAACGAAAGGGTCGATTCCTTCCCCTATTGGAGTTTGATTTTACGGGGAGGGAAAAAAATAATGTAATATGAGAGAGGGGTCGTTGTAGAAGCCAAAAAGGTTTTTTTTTTCATTTTTAATGGCGGGTTACAAGACAATATTAAAATAAAATCAAGAACAAGTAAACCAAAGAGATCTAAAACGTCCATGAATCCAAAAGTTTCCTAGCCATCCAATATCTCTCCCACACTGGAGCTGGAGGTAGAGCGGGACAGCTCAGGATATGGGTGAAGTCCATGTCCTCCCGACGATTACAGCGCTTGTAAAATGCTACTGATACAATATTTATACGGCAGAGATGTTTCAATAGGCAATCACGGCCCGTCACTAAGTGAAACAAGGCGAAAGCTTTCTGCCTCAGCCACTGTGGAACTTCAGCAATTTTGTTCCACTACTTTTTTTTTTGTTTTTGTGAATCCCTTGACAACAGTTCTTGTTTGAGGGAATTCCTGAAAGTCTCCCTTAATCCAACTTAAATTGTGAGAATTTCGACCGGGAAAAGGGAATCCAAAGGTATCTCTTAGGGATGCGACATCGATGTCGATGTTTTAAACATCGATTTATTGAAGCCGATTTTTTTAACATCGATGTTTTGTGATCGATGTTTTACGTTGTCTTGATGTTTTTTTAATGAAAATGTACCATAATATAAAAAAAAAATTAACCACGTAGCATAATTTACCCACTCAGTAAATGTAAGTCTGAATTCTGAAAAGGACGAATACAAAAGGGGGAACGATTCCCTATCAAAGAGAAAAATGGCAATGAACAACCAATGAATAATAATTATATGCCCCAATAATTGTTATTTACAGTAAAGAAAAAATAAGCTTGTTCAGTTTTCCCCCATACGTTGGTTTTACATCAGTACTTCAAATTGATGAAAATATATGTAATTTTCTTTTGTATTATATAATTTGAAAATAAAAGATTTGTTAATAAATTGTAATAATTTCTTCCTCAATTTTCTAGTAAAAGTAATAAAATGTGTAATGGAGATTCTGCGATATGCGCTGACTCTAGCAACCAAGTTTTTGTCATTTGTTTCAGTCCAATCAGATAGTAAAATTACCCCCCCCCCCCTGTAGCGTCCGCGGTGGAAAATTAATCACACGAGAGACGATTATACAACACAGAGCATGTATTATCAAATAATTATGTAAAATATGTACACGGGCAGAGAGACTATGCTCGTCTGCATATGAGAGCTTTCACAAGAACTAAAAATCTTTCACAAGTCTTTCCCAGTCTTTCAACAGAGATGTATCTCTCTAACAGTCACTAGGACTCGTAACTTGGAGCCGAGAGAGGAATACTCTACTCTCGTCTCTCAAGGAATCTCTGCTCCCAACAACCCGAGAGGTTTTAGGCCACCGGTCCGAACAGCGCACGCACTCTCGACACTGTCCAAAAAACATCGATGGTTTTGGGACGATGTTTTATTAGCATCGATGTTTTAATATTCAATATAGATGTTTCTAAACATCGATATTTTGTTGTCGATGTCGCATCCCTAGTATCTCTTTCAACTGGGAAAAATGAAATGACGAATTGCGACATGCCACAACTGTTCAGTACTTATAACATCAGAGCGGATGGCCAGAGATTGAATGTTCGGTTCATTCCTCGTCCATAATTCGCTGTAATGAGAGGGTATTATTTCCCAAATGAATGGTCTCGGTAGGCACTTATTCCGAAAACATTTACCTCGCGACATTAGTTGGCTTCTTTGTTGAGAAATTTTCAGTTAGGTAGCGCTACTGTGCTTGAATGATTGAAACGGCGTTTGGTGGTCCTGCTTGACTTAGAAAGTTTGTACCCTCTCTACCTCAAGTATATATAGAAGAAGATTTCGATACGCCGGCAGAAGTGCTATTTGGAATGAGCTCGTATTTTTGATTGGGTTTTTTAACCCTTATGTTCGCCTTTTATTTTGTGTGTTATTAAAATTGTTTGTTATGTTTATCCGTATATCTGATTATTTGATTATTCTTTGAATTTACCACTGAACCACTTTCGATTTTGTAACATCTTTACTAAAGAAGTATCCGATATGTGACCAACATTGCTCCATAGAAGCGAACATCACGGTAACACAAATGCCTCGGTCGGGATTCGAACCCGGGGCCACGCAGTGGTAGTTCCTTAAGTTAACCACTATACAATAACATCGTCATTTTAATTATATATGAGCGAGTTTGTAGCGAGATATGGAGTTGTTTCCAATCATCTGATGTCGCCGTCCGCATCGTAATAATAGTCGTGAACTTCAACGGAGTATACTCGGGTTCGAATCCCGACAATGGCATGGACTTTTCAAGTGCCGCCACCTCCTTGGGAGTTATGTTAATTCACCTAATATGGTGCCTCCAAAATAAAGAATAAAAAAATCGCAGCGTGGTACGGGTGAATGTCGAATAGGCAAGTACCTGCCGCGTTAGAAATAAAAAAGAAGTAGGCCAACACGCATTTATTTTAAGATGTTTAAATACGTGTAAGGTATAGTTTATAGTTTGTTTCCAGAGCACATTTTGGGCTTGAGATCCAATTTTACCGGTTATGATAACAGTAGAAACTGTAGGGCAATATTCGCTACAAATAATCAGGCATACTTGCACATATATACCACAAAGAAGAATGAATACCCATCCGAGAGTGAATACATTGACTTTCTAAAAAAGAAAATTCTCTGCATGTTAAGAAAGTTGAAAGACATGCATACACAGATTATGAGTTACGTCATAATATCCGCGAACGCGGTCGAAACATCAAAAACTTCTCACTGATAGAATTTCGTTACATATGCACGGGAATGCATAATTAATATTTGAAATATGATTTTATTCCTTTTTACTATCAACCTCTTCTAGGGTGAATCTTATTATATAAAACGATATCAGCAAAGCAAACTTGGGATGAAAAGAAATGATCTTAAAAGCTTTCTGCTTTTTATTCAATACATTTAAATTTAAGAGAGTTGTAAAGAATGTACATTAAAATTTACGTGGAATACTCAAAATAGGAACACAGAAATGCTTAAAATGCAATATCTATCTATCTATCTATATATATATATATATATATATATATATATATATATATATATATATGAATGTACGTTCCAGCATAACTTTGGAACGTCTGGACCAATTTCAACCAAACTTGATACACATATGATTTACAATCTGGGAAAAAATACTGTGGGGGTAAGAAACTCCTAGCACTCCTATGGGTGGTGTTGGGAGGGAGGTGACATGTCAAAATAATCGAAAATGACTAATATTAGTCAAATCTCTAGTTTTAGGGGTCGCTGAGAGGAATAAGAACACTCCCGATGCCGTTTAAGAGCAAGTTCAGTCCCAATGGGGGTGAGAATGGGAGAAAATATAATGTCCAAAATGACCAAGGGTAGTGTCGTATTCATAGTTTTCGGGGTGTCTAAGCTGATTGGTGACAGTCCCGATGACATTTAAGCCCAAGTTAGTTTCGTGCACCCCTAGCGGTGGGGTTGGAAAGGGGGTTACATTAAAAAAACCGAGATTAGTGTCGAATCTATAGTTTTCGGGGCCGCTGAGATGAATGGTGACGCTCCCGATGCTGTTTAAGTCCCATCGGCATGGGCGGGGTGAGAAGGGGTGAAAAATAAAATGTCCAAAATGTCCAAAACACCCGGGCGAAGGGAACACGTTTATAACTAACTGATACAGTTCTTCACTAGGCTCGGGATTACTGAGTGTAATTCACAAAACGTTATTTAATAATGCGAACCTTCATTTCTATTGCGAACATTGAGAATCCGTGTATTACTGTTATGCAAGTTATTATAGGCACTAAGGTGCTATTAATATCGCTTTGACAGATTTACGTTTATGCAAGTTTGTCAAAATTTCCAATAAAGCAAGTGATATAGTAATGCCTTGACGACGCTCAACAGAGAATGGAAAAATAATGGATTTGATCAGAACACCCCTTTTTGCGTATTTCAGATCTTGTACCGAGGTTTAAAAAAAAAATATTTTGAGCTTCTCGGCTGAGCAAGTGCTAGGCGTGAGTTTACGACGTAGGCTGAGGATATATAGGAACGAGTAGGCGATGTTTAGTGTTGGAAAGCAGAGTTTAGGTAGTATATGGAGGACGCGTATCTGCCTTGCATTTGTCCTGAGCTAAGTTGTACGCATTAAGACATTACAGAGACGGAGAAAGCCTAGTGCTAGGAGGTCGGCTTTCGGCACCGAGGGTGGTCGGTTCGAATCCCGTCAAGTGCTATTAAATACATTTGTGTCTAGGCTGGCTATGGGCAGGTTAAATCCGCAGAACGTAAAGTCCTCCTATGATGACATTTAAATTGTGTACTACACAAATTCATTCTTATATTTTCATGCATTGAAAACAGTGCTCTATTTTTCATACCAAATGGAAATCAGTTTGGCTCACTGTCGGGAAAGTTGTTTTTCAAAGGGAAGGAAGGTGCAAGCACGGGAATTTCGATTTTTCTGTAAGAGCGAATGTCAGACTACAGACGCATAGCTTTCACACCTGTTTATTAACAGAATCATCCCGACTTAAACTGAATCTTCACCCTAATCTTTAGTTGGCAATAGGACTATTTTCATACATTAATGCGTACAGACTAACCCATCATAAGCCACTCTAAAACTACGTCAATAGCTTGATCGATTACATAATACATAAACTGATCACCATACATTTCGCCTCCTTTATTTTAAATAAGCTACTTGATCATCAGAATTCTCATAATCACTAACAGCTTTTGTGATAAATCTTGATAGCCGATGAAACGGTGATTGTATTTTGCGTGGAGTTCATTCGGGACCAGGAAAAAACTTCGGTGTAAATAACAGCAGGTACCAAAACGGTTGCAGTGACGATAGTACATCTTAATAAACGTGAGCAGCATAAAATATTTAAACTCAAAGACAGTGTTTTACACGCATGGTCAGATATACCGACATATGTCACCAGTAATTGATAGCATACAATCTTGAAGTCGTTTAAGATGACTAGTCACGTGGAAAAGAATGCTCACCATATCCCCTATCCCAGTGTAACGTCTTGGATTCCCTTTTTCTGAGAAGAGACCATCCCGAACCACAGACTCTTTTTCTTAGAAAACCTATTCCGAGGATTTGAGGGGGCCACACTTAATTACCAGAAAAATGCAAGCCCCTGGGCCAATGATGTGTAAATTAGCTTTTGTGTATCTAGCTGATACCAACTGACACCTCGAGAACAGAGAGGAGGGGTAAAAGCCTCCCTCGCATCTCTGTCTATCGAGACGAAGGTTACAAAGAGGGAGATTGGCTGACGTTGACCCCTGGGTAGCCCGAAGAATCATCCGGACTGACTGGCGCTCGGACGGGAAGGGGCCCACCAAGATCCAGACGACCTCCTGTGGAGTTGAAGTGTTGACCGTTCGGTTGACCAGCGTCTGTAGCCCCGGAAAGCGTGGGAAACCGCCACTAAACCAACCTACATATAGGAGCGCCTGACAAAAAGGTAGAAAGAGAGGGCCAGCAGCCGGAATCAACGAGATCAGCGGAAGGACCTGGGCGAAGCTGTCCCTGGTGCTGATCGGTGCGGGTTCATCTCTCGGTTAAAGACTAAAAGAGTCTTAGTGAATGTTTGAGAGAAATCTCTCGGATTCAGACTAGGAATAGTCTCTATGCGATTGTACATATTATACATAAGCTGTGTTTAAAAAAATTCTGTATTTCGTGTGGTTATTTTCAACTACGAGGACGTTTATCGCTATGAATAAAACATAATGCAGTATAGATAATGAAACTACTAAGACCGGAATGGCATCCAGTTGGTACTTCTAGTGGGCAGGAAATAAATTACAAATTGTAACTAACGCCTTTTTAAAATAATGATAACTTACGTCACTGCATGAGAATGGGATACACATAATTTTTCCCTACCACCTGTACTTCAGTCAAGAAGTTACAGATTTTTTTGTGAACATAATATAGAATCATAGGAATCTAAAACGTAAAATAAATAGTTCCAATACTAAAATTGGTCTTGCCATCCATACATACATCATACACCCTCTAACTACATTTAAAAATTTCAGAAAGTAACAACATTAAAACTTTAAGTTTAATAGTCATCTAAACACTACAAGTAATTAAAATTTACGAGTATATTCAACTGTAATAAATTTGTTGTTGCTGATAGCAAAAGAAAAAATAAAATAAATAGGGAATCTTCCTACATTGCATACAATATTTACAAAATTAAATAATGCCACACACATGGTGTAGTGGTTAGCGTTCTGAGCTGCTATGCATTGGACTTGGGTTCAAATCCCGAATAAGGCTTGTTTGTTTTCGTGTCGTCCCCCTCATAGGGAGCAATACTGGCTCGCCTAGATAGTGCTCTTAAAAGTAGCCAGCAAAACTTCGCGAGTCTTCATGGGTCAATATCAGAGGAGTACCTACTGTCAGAGACAAGTTGGCTTTCCGGGCAAAATACTAAAATTTATATGCGAGCGCCTGGAGTTTTTAATTTACTCTAAGATAAACTCTCTCCTTGCTGATGCAATGGTGACAGGTAGACTTAAATATATTCTAAGGAGTACAAAGAAAAGTGAAGACATAAATTTGATTCTATAATACAGAAAACCCATTTTTCTCACCAACGCGGCAGGCGTCTTGTAGATATTCGTCCATCCACTCCATCCACACCGCGTTTTTTATTGGCTACATTATAGGAGCACCATATAGATGATCAAGCACTGCTCCCTATGAGGGATCAGGCACGAGCTATGGGGAAAGCTTGCGACACTAACCACTAGTCGCTAACTTCGGTCTATGTACTAACGGCTTGGGCGGCTAGTACATAGACCGAAAGTTGCTATTTTTGCCAAAGTCAAAACCTAATAAATATTGTTAGAAAAAAAACCTACCTCATCTCAAATTTTGTTTGAATTTTAAGTGTTATAGTTCTTGAGTAATTTTCCTGTTAATTCCTTGGTATTATCTTTTTTTACACGTCTCAAATGCCCACACAAAATCACAAATAATTCGCGTATTACGATTAAAAACGACCACATAACGATTAAAAAGGACAATTTATTCTCGTTAAAGCAAACAAATTTATTTTTCAATAATCATACATTTTTTTCCTTATTATAAACTTTTCGGCCCCCTAGATTTGAAACCCCGGGCCACACTCCTCCTTGGATGTCTGTCTTTATCGGATTAAACCTCGGTATGATTAAAAAAGTTTTGATTTCAATGTTAAACTTAATCGCGGGTCTACATTTCAATTTTTCCGTAAAAAATGTACATTTCAAACTGTTCACTTTTAGTGTCTTGTTGAGAACAAATTGTTTTAGTTTCATTAGTGAGTTTTCAATTTTACTGAGTTTTCAATTTTAGTCACACTGATTCTTGAGATTTCTACACATTATTCGTACTTGAAAAACTTCTTAGACTAGTTGCGTATTTCAGAAGCAATGCTTAACGATCTGAACATTAATGTCCTATGGTTGAAGACAGATATGTGATGGATCAAAAGGACAGATCAGTTGACCGATCAGTTGACAAGGCAGACCCACGGCAGTACTGTCTCCACTACAGCAGCATGGTGCTGGCTGACATAAATGCCAAATCTTGACTCAATGCAGAACAAACATCACACCGTGAGGTAAATCCAACAAGGCTTGTCTGAGACACGGTCTTCTGACTTGCTACAGATGGCCACAGTCTAATTAGATCACTTTTGTGCCATCGAATATTATTCCATTAAATAAAATTCAGAACCTGTTTGAATCGATGCTTTATAGCGAGCTCATTCGCGATCTCCGTTCGAGGTAGATGCACAAAGTAATTGATCCTCTCCTTTTTTACGCATCCTAAAAAGTCAAAAGTTCAGTCATTTGTGGCTAGTAATAAATAATCTATCTAAAAAAGTATGTACTTCAGCTTTGTGTCTTTCTGTGGTTTATATTTTTCGTAAACGGAAGCGTCGTGAAAAAAAACATAAAATTACGCAAACAGTCAACAAAGACAACAATGAAAAAGCTTCTATTAAACCTCCCGAGAGACAAATACGGATTTTTCCTTAAAGATAACAATAAGATTATAAACGGAGTATGTACGACGTAGAGCATACGGATAGAGCAAATTGAGCTTAGGACCGAAAAAAAAAACAATAAGCGAAGTGTGAAAAACGCTTCGTTATGGAAAAAAGCCAAAATCGGAAGGGTGAGAATGTTCTCGAGACCTTGCTACCAGGTGATGAACAATTTAAATAGTTAAGATGCGACATTGATGGAACATTAACATACACTGAGACTTCGGGAATTGGCTAATAGTACTTAAAAAACATATTCTGGAGATATTTCCTTTAAAAGCAGATGAATATCAGTTAAATATGAGCTTTCTATGTGGAGACGAGGAAGAACAGCTTCCTTTTGCCAATCAGATAAAAAGGAATCGTGAGTAGAGAAACTAATCACGGTTTCGGAAATTTGTTCACTATTCCGGCCAATTATTCCGTAGGCTAACAAGGTAAAAATTTCGCTGTATTTTCCCATCGTGCCCAATCAAAGCATCGATATCAAAACAGACTTTAAAACGGGTAGAATTCAAACCCCGTTAACAAAGTACACAATCATTCGTGATTGTGCCCTGTATTGTGAGAAAACGTTCATCGACACATCGATAATATCGTCTCGAACAACGAACATCGAGAGAAAACGTTCATTTCAATCCAACGACCTTTCCTTGTAAATCTGACACCACCAAGCTCGTTTCTGGCCCCATACCGGCACTTTCTATAATCTCTGCAATCTTCCCCCAGTCTCCTGTGCGGTGGAGCGGTTTTGCGATGTCTAGTTACCATTATCGCTTATTTCAAATGCTCTCGCTGCGTTTCAGATCTAAAAGACTCAGCATATAACTATTGCTAGTGCATATCTCGCCCTCATTTCATGCTCCAGCGTCCCTCGATTGAAATCTGTTCCAGAGTAATTTAAACAAGAGACACGCGTGAGATAGCACCGCAAGAGAGTCGCGCTGCTAGAGTTTTCTCACATCTCAGCGTGAGAATAAAATACGCGATACCTCCCACTACGTCTCGGTAATCAAAACTTACACGAATAGAAAAACGAAGGAGACGTGTGCATTGTAACTCAATTAGACGATTCAATACAGACGCAATGGAAGAAAGCATTTGTTTTTGTTTATTTGTAAATTTAATTAACTCCTTCGCCCTGAACATTTTTATAGGTAAGTTGGGCAGTGTTAAGCAAAAACCCACATTTTCCGCAATATTATTTTTTGACAAAAACCTTTTAATGTACTTCAGCCGGTCGTTTTGCTCTCAGTGCAGAATTGCAGGAGTTATAATCACGAAGAAATTTGTAAGTCCATTAAACTAGCCAATCCTCTGATATCTGAAGATAGTATTTTAATAAAGAATTGATTCTCTATAGCCAATTAATATATATATATATATATAAATAAATAAATAAATAAATATATATATATATAAATTTAATTAAAAATTTAATTAATTAATATATATATATATATATATATATATATATATATATATATATATATGTATGTATGTATGTATGTAGAGAGAGCCGCCTTCCTCCACCCCATTCTTCAATAATGTATTCGCCTTTGACGTCACGCTGATGACATAACTTTCGCCTCGCTTGAATTGAACTTTGATTCTTGGTGGGCAGACGAGACCGGAAATTGAATCCAGTAAAGACGGACTTGTGTATAATGTTAAGTGCAATGCTAAACGACGGTGATTTGTTAAAAGAAACTATTCTGAAGACGTAAAATTTATTAATATCCAATGTAAATATTATACATTACTGTGTCGTCCCTACATATCGAAGAACTTTTAAATAAATGTACTGTTTTCGTATTATCCCGCTCGACTTAATTCCTGACCTATATATATTTATATATATATATATATATATATATATATATATATATATATATATATATATATATATATATATATATATATATATTATCCCAAGAGCAGCCAAGGAGGACAATATCCTCGGATAAAAAAAAGGTACAAACACAAACACATACACAAAACAAAAACTAGACACAGAAAAACACAACAGAATAAAATAAAATCACTTAGTTAAAACAGCATCGAAGAAGTTTCTACGTATACAAATGCATATGTATACATGCATGCACACATACACACACACACATGTATGGAGGTTATTTGTCAGTGTTAAGTCGCGGCAACCAAGTGAAATATTTGTACAGTAGCATGACTCCCTCTTTCAAACAATAGGGGACAAGGGAGGATACAGTGTCTAACTTATTATTGACTCCTACTTATAAAATCGCCAAACTTCAATTGTAGCTGTCATGGCAGTAAGACAGAATAATGAAAATTGATTACCTTTTAGGGAGAGTTTCCCCAACAATTCTTTACTTTAATGACCTATAACGATTAGATTTTCCGTATTTCTTCCTTAAGAACAATTGCAGTTATCAAACTAAAAAAATATTTGATTTTTTTCGAGTTAATGCCTAAATGAGATTAACGCTTTATAACATTCTCCCGAAAATATTCTGTTTAAATTATACTGTGTGGTACAGCATTTCTCAGCGCATCTTTAAATATATTTCTCCCTGAGTTACACACTGAATTCACTGATATTTTTGCTTGGAATCTTACTCCTAGCATGCACGGGCGGGAAGAAATCTTTAAAATCAGATATTGCGTGATCTGATTCGATAGAACCATTTTTTTTACGAAAAAGAAATAAATTGATACCAGAAATTGCAACATTAAAAACATACTACTCTTAAAATACTGCGCATCCAAACGCAGGAATTTTTCGTGTGCTATTATCTTATCGCTATACCTTGAAACATTAATTTTGAAATAGGGAGGTTGAATAAATTAGAACATCTTGATAGTTAATTAAAATATTGCGTTGAAGTTAAAGATTCTCAAATCCAAAATAATTTTCTAGGAGTAGCGACAAGATTCGGTAAAAGACAAGATTTCGACAAGATTTCGGTGTCCTCAGGGAATCCTAACACCTAAAGGATCTAGACCAGACAGGACAATTTTTTACCTAAGCTGAACTAAGCTTAGGCCGAACAAGATAAAGAGAATTAAAATTACTGACACTTGGTAGGTTAGAAAACTAGGCTAACGGCTTAAAATTTGCACTGCGAGAGAAGGGAGAAAAATTATTAGGTGGGATGGAAAACTATACTATCAGGACTACCCCAGGCGCTGTTAGTAGAAAAATTACGCACAGAAGTCCCAGCTGTGATACTCCTTGCAAACTCAAGTGCTTGCTTCTTGGTTTGATCATCAATTTGTCTCCCGGAATGTTGTTCCGTCGCTTTGTTTTAGAAGACCCCCTGTCCAAAAAATCCTTCACGAGAGACAATCTTCAAATTTTGTCTTTCTCTTCGGCCGTGACACCCCGGCAGACACCTAACATGTCCATTAGTGTTGCGCCAATACTAAAATATACGATGGTGAAGATTGATGAGCTTTATGATCAGCACTCATCCTAGAAGGGGACATCCTTTTTTTAAGGGAGTTAATAATTTGTTAGTTGGTTAGTAAATTAATCCCCTCCTCTTTTGTCTGTGGCTAAGATGTGAAATATGAGAAATGAAAGTAGGTCTTCAAAAAGTACTGTAGTTCGGCAAAGACACATTAAATCACTACGACAAGGATAGCCATATTCTTAATGCATCCTTTTAATAGAGGTCATTCATTGTGTTGTGTTGATTTTGTTTGGTTTAAAAATTCCCTTCAGTGTTCCCTGATATACTACTTTGAATACAAAAACACGGTCCCAAATTCCTTTTCTCTTCTTGCAGCGTGATGTCCAGTATCCAATGTTTGAAGTCGTACAAAAAAAATTTTGCGTTAGGCGTCAATCAGTGGAGTCACCCCTTTCCTGCGCAAGTGATTACTTTCATGAATCTCTCCCACAAAAGATGATTTCAAATTTTACTTTGAAGCAAGCATCTCCCTAAAGCTTTCAACGTAGCAGGTTTCACAGTTTAATTTAATTAAATAAATTTATTTAAACAAAGCAATGTTCGTCTTACATTTAGATTTAATGCTCAAATTGTCTTAAATTATGAAAATTAGATATCAAAAGTTACTGCCACGCAGAAACCATATAACATATTTTAAATATTTTAAGTGTAAATTAGATATCAATTTATAAAAGTTACTGCCACGCAGAAACCATATAACATTGCTGGGGCGTTTTTCCGATTAAAGGTTTTAACATATTTAAGTTAAAATATTACAGGTTTTGCTTACTAATTGGTTATTATCCATTACTTAATTACCCAGGTTCGTTTTAACCCCAGCATGTAAACACTGTAGAGAAGAAAGACACCACTTAAATGTTTATATAAATGATGAGGACCAATATTTAAAAATTAACAACAAATATTTATTACACAAATAAACAGTTAAATTACAGTATTAAAATGATTATTCAATCAAATTGGGTCCTCACCGGATAAAACAAGGTATGTATCATTTACGGGATTTTAATTTAAATTTAAATCTTAAAATAGTACTGTCAACAGGCAACAGAAATGTAAAGACTGACTTACCCCAAATCGGCGTTGCTACGGGAACATTAATATTGTTCCATCTTTATCGCAGGGGGGGTTCGAGAACCCCACCCCAGAGCGGGGCCCGAAGGCCCTTTCCTCACTGCGAAAGAATCTCGTCTGATCTCAACTCTCTGAAAAACTTTCCCTCTATCTGTATCATTTCTACCCCTTAATATTTATCTCAACTTTTGCATACATGTTTTCACCTTCCAATCACAGTATTTTCTTCTCCATATAAACTCCACCTACGTCTTAAAACCCTTTTCTAGTGGCCCTAATATTTCTCTTTTATTAAAATCACACTTCTCATTGGACCTATACTAAACATTTTCATATTCTTTCACATTTTTCCCCTGCTCCTTTCTACATTTTCTTATATTTATTTTCTAACACCTGGTCAGTTTTATAACATCTTTTCCTGACCATGATCCGACAATACTGCTATTGTTGCGTAAATTTCACTACAATCCTTTCAATTCTTATTCCTTATTCTAAAGGGGCTTTTTCGACTGACCCTCGTCCAACGCAACTCTTTTATCATGGGGCCTTTGACTAACCGCGATTCTAGCTTACTACTGGGCCTTTCTTATGGGGCTAATTCATCGATTACTGAGTCAAAGGACACCGAGCTATTCTCCAACGTTTTCCCCTCTTTACCATAAATATATTTTTATTGCGTACGTTTCCCTTTTCTAACAATCTTTTAAACTTATGTAAAAGGCCTTTTTCTTATGCTTTCACTACAGCCGCCCCAATCTATCCTTCCTCTGCGTATACAATTTTTATAGCTGACCCTTTCTTAACTGTTATTTCCCTTCACAACGCTTCACAATGGATAAAAGAATCTTGAAATGGCTTGCAGCTTTTAACAAGATCTCCGAAAGCCTTTTGCTGGCTTAAAGAGCCAGCAATACTCACAAAAGTCTCAGAAAAAGAAAAAAAAATTTAAAAAAAAGAAAAAAAAGTTGTAAGTCCCAATTTGAGATTTAATACCTAATTGGTTGAGAGACCTACTACTAACTGGTGGAGGACCCAAATTTAAATGATAAACATACATATATAGCACAAAAATACCAGGTTATATATATACAACACACACAAAAAAATTTATCAAAATCTAATCAATGTAAAAGTAGACTCGTTAGGATAATATTTTTAGTAAAATTTAACACTTTCAACCAAGATAAATGGCTTCTTTTTCCCAAAATTAATCCTGATTGTAACACTTGTGCTTAAAGTGTTTAAAAAAATAGGTATTAATATAGGGGAAAATTATCCAGTAATATAATATAAAGCATAAATAAGAATGAATAAATTATAAGAGTACAATAAAATTATAAATAATGCCCAGACACAAAATTTGAGTTGCTGAAAAAAATTGCTATAACCAATGTTACAATAAGCTTACTAGAAGCAACTCGTAGCATATATGCATACTGGTAACCAACCTAAATAACATTTTGTACCTAAAATATAAGTAAAAGTAACTCTTGGGCTTGAGAAAGGCACAAAAAAAATTAGTTTAAAAATTAGCCTAATCATAATATATAGGAGTTGCTTGAAAAAATAAATGAAACAGATAATACTGAGTTATAAATAATTTAAAAAAAAATATTTTCCAGAGTGTAAATGATTGGAAAATAATTGCCAATAGCATAGACGAAGTATGCAATGCCAACCATAATGAAACAAAATTCTTAGTAAATTCAATACTGATAACCTTCATGAATAACACTTCCCTCATAATTAACATTGCATACCTAAAAATAATTAACGCTAATTCTGGAGCTGAAGGTATGCAAAAGAAATGGGTATAAAAATTAGAGCATCATAATAATATATAAAGTGAAAATAAAAATGACTGATTTAAAATAGAGAAATGGATTTAAAATAATTAATGTCCTGAGTATATTTTTAGTGAGATATACAACATCAGAAAGTGATTGTTGAGAAGACTTGTACGAAACGTCGGTTTCACTGGAAGACTAAGTGTTCTAGGTAATATATATAAAGTTGTTGAAATGACAGCAATCACAACTGAAAATTCTGAAATTATCTAAGATGAAGTGTTAACGGATTAGGAGCTACGTTCTGGTGAACACATAAAGTTCTTGGACGGGAAAATTGTCCGTGGACCACTTCGAATTGCTCCAGCAACGTCCACAGTGCAATCGTAGGACCTAAAGATTTGGATAACACTCATACACGAAAGTATGAAACGACCGCTATTGCGACTGGCTCACAGGTAAGTTCATTTCGTGCACTGAAAAAAAAAACGATTGTAAACCCCGCTTACATCGACCTCGGAAGGGGCAAATTTAGAGTGGAGCATTGATTTATCAGTGAAGACCAAGCCCTTGAAGAAGATCTGCAAACGCACAGCCGATGAAAACGAGCGCCGCTGTCGATTACTACAGGCATGTATGAAGGTGAAGAAGATGCACGTCCCTCTGTAGATGAAAACAAACACTGTCGCACATTTAGCAAAATCTAGAAATCGTCGTAAAACGTAGGAGACTGCAATCAATCTCACTCTCCGTTGCATGAACCGCTCGCCCGATGACTCGACGAATAACTCGTACACGACACTGCTGGCCTTAAAACTCGGCCACAATGTGGAGATTTTTAAAGTTCTTGTGCTACTAGAGCAACATCACTCATGTGACTTCATGATGAGAGCTTTAAACAGCAACTTGAAAGGTTAAACAAAAATTGTGGTAGCCAGGAAAGCACCAAAAGTAAACAACATTGAGCTATAGGGTAAAGTCTATCTTACAATTCATGTTGAATTGACAGTACAAAAAAATTCTTAGTTGTTTAAAGGGTAAAATTAAAATAACTGTATATTTAATAATTGTTAGTCATTAAATTAAGACATTATTCTCTTATAATGTAAAATATAAAAATGTCCCCTTATATTCATAAAGAATGAGGGAAAAAAATGATTAATTATCTAAATGAATATCTATTATGGCATACCTTTGTATAAAACAACCAAATATCTAATGATATTGTAACACATCATAGTTATCATTATTAATAATACTACTATTATTATACACACATTATATATACATTTCTGTAGAATGCCTGTTTATGCATTCATGTACTGTGTTAGAGAAAAAAAAGAAAATATTTATAATAAAGAAAGTGAACGCAAAATCTATATATACGAACAACAATGACAGGTGATCAGTCCGCCAAAACAAGATATATTAGAAGTTACATCCAAAATTTTAAAATTTATTTTGTTTTTGATTTGTTATTTTAGAGTTAAACAAAAATGCAAACTAAATTTTTGAAACATGAGATGAGTAATAAAAGCAAAAGAAAGGAGAGAAAAAAAATTTGTATATTTCGATTTTTTACAAAAATAAAAGAAAACCCTAGTATAATGATAGGGAAAATTATGACGAGAGAGAAAAAAAAATTATGTGTTATAACTCTCTTATTGACATGACAATTGACTTTCGATTAAAGTTAAGGCTAAGAAACGACAGATAATTGTCTAATTTGAAATGCATTAAGTATTTACAAAAAGAAATTAATTAATAACAATTTGAAATCAAACAATAATAATAAACATATATATATAATAAATAGCAAAAGAAAGAAACGTATGTAAGAACAAGAAAAAAAAATTGAAAAAATAAAAGATAACGCTAAGAGGTGCGTTCGCATCTCCATTCATAAGAACGAATTTCAGAATATCGCGATTCTCGCGTGGGAAATTTCGAAAAAATTCCATTCTTCACTGTTCTCCGTTATCTGTCCGCAACGATCAAATATCGTCTTATAAATTTACGAACCAGAGAGTTAATTGTAAGTGAAGCGATTGTGAATTTCATCTGTTCTCCTCTTATAGGAGACAATTTTCAGAAAATCAAAATTCATTCATTATTCCCCATGCCTATTCATTATTATGTTAAATTCACTCATTAATAACAGACATAGAAAATGAGTTAAAAAAAGACAAACAGAAAACGCAATAAAAATAATTACATAAATAATAAAAAAGAGTAAATAAAAAGCAAAAGAGATACGTTTCGCTTCTACTTTCTTTAAACCGTACTCAGCACGGCCTGAAAATATTGTTTGACTCCCCCCCATCGAGGAACAACAAGCAAACAGTACATAACTATACGCAATTCGAAAACCCGATGCTTCGCTCTATCACTATAGCTCTAATTCATAGCTACTGTGAAAAAAAAATCTCCCTCCTTTTCTCCCGGCCAAAACGGAACGCAGGAGAAACTTGAAAAGGAACAAAAACCGCAACTGCACTCCCCTCTCTTCGAAGGGCAATATTCTATTCTTCACCCCCTCTTATGAGAGCACAATTCTTTAAAAGTGACCAAATTTTGCCCACTAAACAGTTCAAAACGTGCACTATTTTTCGCCTTTCCCTAAATTGGGATTTAAATAGTGCGACTACGGGCGTCGATATATTACACTAAATACATTAAAACAATAAAGGAAATTCAAACGTCTAAAAAAAAATATCCTTCTTAACCATTGTTTTGTACCATAAGCATGCACAAAATAAATTTTACTCAATGTAAATAAATATCAACATACTCTAATTACATCCTAACTACGAACACATAAATCCGAAAATCTCAATAGAAATTTTATAGCAAACACATAGAAAGAAAGAAAAAAATTATATACATGCATAAAATCCTAATGAAATTTCGAAATCGGAAACCCATTAACGGTATATATCAAAACACAATTATAACACATTAAAACATGATTTTCTATCAAGAAAAAAATTCTCTTAACCATTTATATACTAATTATATCATTGCTCTTAAAAGTACGACATAATATAAAAATAAAAATTTTAAGATACACAAAAAAAAATTTCTGGACTAAAGTCACACACATGTCAAATTGAAATAAAATTGCTAAATTCTACTAATTTTCCAATAAATTACCTAAAGAATCAGGCATTAGACTCTAAGAGTCAGGCATGTTAATCAAAAAAAAAAAATTGATATACATATATTCTACTGACAGAAATGTGCATATAATAATAAAATGATTTTTCCTGATATATATATAATATATAAATTTGAAAGGAATATTAAAACACATACATTTTATAATAATAACGATATGCCAATACAGGTATTCACAATTTTAAACACATTAAGAAACTAATTTAAATTCGTGTATTTGATCAAGAATTAAAACAATTAATAATAATAAAAAATTGTATCATCATAGTATGCAACATGTCAAAAAAAAATCCCAATTTAAACTAATGAAAAATTAAAGAGGTAAATATTTACTGTGTCTATATTTTTTTTTGTCTACAGATATTCACTATAAAAATTAATATCCTTATAGAAAAAAATTTTCTTTTTAAAACCCAAGTGATTACAGAAATCAAATGGAATGGTCACGGCAACCATTTGCTGGGGCGTTTTATTGGGTTTTCACCGGATAAAACAAGGTATGTATCATTTACGGGATTTTAATTTAAATTTAAATCTTAAAATAGTACTGTCAACAGGCAACAGAAATGTAAAGACTGACTTACCCCAAATCGGCGTTGCTACGGGAACATTAATATTGTTCCATCTTTATCGCAGGGGGGGTTCGAGAACCCCACCCCAGAGCGGGGCCCGAAGGCCCTTTCCTCACTGCGAAAGAATCTCGTCTGATCTCAACTCTCTGAAAAACTTTCCCTCTATCTGTATCATTTCTACCCCTTAATATTTATCTCAACTTTTGCATACATGTTTTCACCTTCCAATCACAGTATTTTCTTCTCCATATAAACTCCACCTACGTCTTAAAACCCTTTTCTAGTGGCCCTAATATTTCTCTTTTATTAAAATCACACTTCTCATTGGACCTATACTAAACATTTTCATATTCTTTCACATTTTTCCCCTGCTCCTTTCTACATTTTCTTATATTTATTTTCTAACACCTGGTCAGTTTTATAACATCTTTTCCTGACCATGATCCGACAATACTGCTATTGTTGCGTAAATTTCACTACAATCCTTTCAATTCTTATTCCTTATTCTAAAGGGGCTTTTTCGACTGACCCTCGTCCAACGCAACTCTTTTATCATGGGGCCTTTGACTAACCGCGATTCTAGCTTACTACTGGGCCTTTCTTATGGGGCTAATTCATCGATTACTGAGTCAAAGGACACCGAGCTATTCTCCAACGTTTTCCCCTCTTTACCATAAATATATTTTTATTGCGTACGTTTCCCTTTTCTAACAATCTTTTAAACTTATGTAAAAGGCCTTTTTCTTATGCTTTCACTACAGCCGCCCCAATCTATCCTTCCTCTGCGTATACAATTTTTATAGCTGACCCTTTCTTAACTGTTATTTCCCTTCACAACGCTTCACAATGGATAAAAGAATCTTGAAATGGCTTGCAGCTTTTAACAAGATCTCCGAAAGCCTTTTGCTGGCTTAAAGAGCCAGCAACATATTTTAAATATTTTAAGTGTATCTAGAGTAGTTTAAAATTTAGTTTATTTTTTGCTTTTCTAAGGTTTCCGATGATCGTAGCATCTAATCGTACTCCGGTGTACATAGTATTTATTGCATTCTCATTGTATTTAGTCCTCTGGGCTTCACTCCTTGTTCTCAAATTCAAAGCAACAGTTTAAACAAGTTTGCTTTACTTTACTATTCTACATTTATCTTTTTTACTTTGTTTAAATATATTTCTTACACTCAACTGGCATTATGAATCATTTTTACATTTTTATGTTCACTCATTTGTTTGTTAGTCAGTGAGAAAGACAGAAATAAAATTAGAGATGTGTACAGTGTACACCCTAAAAAAGTTCTATGCGACATAGAAATTCAATCTAATATTGTAAAGATGGCATCTCACGCCCGCTGGTGAGCGAGGAGAAAAACCCAAAACAGAACAAGAACGGGTTGGTAACAAGGAAGCGAGCGTTTTAAGATGCTAGTGTGTAATATTTTGTATTCGTTATAGAATGTAAATAAAGTCATTTAGCCTAGATCTATAAGGCTTGTTTTTCTTGCACATTTCTTCCCTGTATCAAGAAAGCGAGCGTGCGGGGAGATGAAAGTGAATTCCAAACTTCATGGCAAGGTGGCCTAACCCTAATGCAGGGTGGCGTAGACGTAAGGAAACATCTTGACTGGCGTAGTCGATTAGGATGGAGGACATTGAAAAAACAAGGTGAGAGTATGTCCTTACGCAATTTCTTGTTCCGTGGGAAAGAGTACATTTCAAGTGTGGTCAGATTGTTTGTAAATGAAGTGTTTTTCTTATCTTGTAGTCAATGTACAGCATTGTGTGTTTAAAAAACAAGGAAATGGTAAGCATATGACTTTGTTCTTGGTTTCAGTGTCCAGTCGTTTCTGATTTTTTTAAAACAATCCTTGCTGAATTTTATTAAGCAACCATGCTTATTTGAAAAGTTAATCATTATTGATATTAATGATTAGGTATACTCTCATGAGTAATGAATTTAGGCAGTCCTTGCTGAATGATATATTTTATGTTTAATTGATATTGATTACTCTTCATAGTTTTACGGAATAGGCAACGATTACTGGTAATGTTTTGTGCCGATTGATAAATTGCATTTAATACAAATTTTGTTCTTAATATTTTATTGTTACGAGTGCTGTGATTTAAGCAATCTATGGTATGTTTTGTTATTCTGTTTTGATACCTATACACAGTTGGTGTTTTTGTATTTTTAAATGATATATACTGGTCTTGAAATGCTGTTGTTGAAATTAAATTTTTTTTGTGTTTGAATATATTTCGTTAAGGTATGTCAGTACTTGGATTTAGTTTATGTTAAACTAATTCAATTGTAAATGTAATTCCTTACAGGTTGATCTAAGAAGTGATTAATTAATTTTATGTAAATATTACCGATTCAACCTGAATCGAAAGCAAAAGTTTTGGATCATTCTGACCATTGTCATCTTACAATTAATTCATTATTTCTCTCAACGTTTTGAATTTATAGAGTTGGGGATAATCGTAAATGTAAATCCTTACATGTTGATTTAAGAAGTGATTAACTAACTTTCTTGTCACATTATTCTAAAATTTGAACTGCCATATTCATTGGCCTGTGTTATAGTAAATCATTACTGTATTCCTTAATGTAACAAGAAGTACATTCTATTTTAAAACTTATGTTGTGTTTGAATAGTATTAGTAATTAGTTATGAAATTTCGATTGAGTGTACTGATTTCCAAATAAAATTATGTTTTAAACTGTAAGATTATTTTTTATCTGATATTATTAAATTTAAAGGTACATTGTTGAATATTATTGGGAGATACAAAAATGGCATTTTTAGCGAAAGCAGAAAAATGTAACTTAAGGGTTTTGGCTGTTGAGTTAGGGGAAACCGTAGATGAGGACCTGAAGGTGATTCAATTTAAAAATTTAATTAAAAGTAGTAAAGCGTATGATGGAGAATTCGCTAAAAATTTGCTAGAGAGAATTGTGAAAAATGGAACTGGGGAAGAAAAGGAAAAGGCAATAGCTTTCGAGAGTAAACAAAAACAAGGAAAGAGTTTTTGAATTAGATAAACAAAGATTAGAACTAGAAATCTTGAAGACAAAGAGAAAATCTGACCCTAGTGAAAACGGACTGAACACCTATGCTAAAATAGAGCTTCAAAAGGTTACGCCTAGGTTCAAATTGAAATATATTGAACATATTGAAACAAGCTGATATCATACTGATGATATCAGCTTGTTTCTTGAATTGTTTGAGCGCCAAGCTAAGGTATTACAAATACCACCAGAAAAATGGGTATCTCAATTCATTGGAGTTTTACCTCCTGTAATAGTTCATTTAATTGCCAGAAAACCGGAAGAACAAGCACAAGATTATCAACACGTGAAGTCCCTCTTATTGCAGTGATTTAAGTTCAAGTCCTGAAAAACTGCGGCAACTTTTTGCGAAGCTTCAAAAATCCCCCGAAGCTACGTGGTATGATTTGTATTATGAATTAAAAACTTATTTTGAAGGTTGGCTATTTGGTTTAAAAATCGAAACATCCGATCAGCTGAAAGACTTGATGATGGTAGACCAGATAAATCGAAAGGACAACGGTCTACTAGGTGGCCAAAATCGATTTTCGGGTAGCACCTCGAAGGAGTACGCTAGACCTTACAAGCCAACTTGCTATTCTTGTGGAGCTGAAGGACACATTGACCGTGCATGCACGAAGAAGATGCATCACGAAGTAAACGACAGGAGTAGAAGATCACAGAGAAATCTGGCTCAAACGACAGAAACCGAACCCGTGGATAATCAACAACGGCTGACAGCTAGAATCACTGTTGCGTTGATGGCACCTGTCGAAACCAGAAGAAACCTTGACGAACTCAGAGTGATTTATGTTAAGTGCGGGAAGAAGAATATCAAAGGGATTGTATATTTTGGAGAAAGAGGTTCGACAGGTCGTGCTTCCCGATTGTAAAGGTCGGAGTGTGCTCAGGATGGCGCATGATGTACCACTGGTCGGACACCTGGGTGAGGCACAGACACGGCAAAGAATTAAGTTTTCTTTCTTTTGACCTACCATCAAACAAGATGTGAAAAAGTTTTGCCAAAGCTGCGAGACTTGCCAACTCAGATGTAAAGTTACGTATAGGGACAGAATTCCCATTCATCCTATCACTAGATCAGAAGTAACATTCGAGATTTGGAGCGTGAACTGCATAGGACTAGACCTTTGCACTAGATGGGCCGAAGCCATTCTAGTCAATGAAATTAGCACGAGGACTACGTGTAATACCCTGATGAAAATTTTTACACAAACTGGATTTCCTAAGATGATTTGTTCAAGGTAGCAACTTCACAGCCAAATTAACCGAAGCATTTTTTAGTGTAGTGGGAGTGTCACCTCGGTTCTCTACTCCAGGAGATACCGAAAGCATGGGAGCGGTTGAACGGTGGATCAAAACCTTGAAAGATATGTTGAATAAGAACATACAAGAAAACGGCAGAGAATGGGACCTGCATCTCCCTTTTCTGCTATTTGCATATCGGCAACTGCACCACAGCCCCACCGGAGTGTCGCCCTACCAACTGGTGTATGGAGGGATTCCCCCAGGGCCATTGTCAGTGCTGAAGGACGTGTGGATGGGCGAAACAAAGATCCCAAATAAAGCATCTCGCAACATTGAAATATACTTAGAATCTTTAACCGAGAAACTCAAGAAGGCTCATATGATCGCCGCTGACAACTCTCAGAAGGTACAGAAAAGCTATACCCATCAGTGTAATTTGCGAGCAAGAGAAAAAGAAATTACCGTGGGAGATCAGGTGTTAGTCCTACTGCCATCTTCGGATCACAAGTTGGTTGAATACCTGGATGGGACCCGGTACAGTCGTCGAACTGACCAGGAAACACTGCGCAAGGGTAGAGATGGAAGCATCAGGAAGCTACACTTCAACAAGCTACGACCTTACGTAGCTCGACTACAACATGTAGGTTTCATTTTTGAACAAGACGAAGACTTTGAGGAACCTCACTGCGCTCCAACCGACCGACACGAGGAAACCAGAGACGTCATTAAGAATTGTTTGTGTGGGACGGAAGACACCATGGAACTTAGTAATAAAAAGAACTAAGTGAGGCTTGCACAAATATCGGGATGTGTTCAGTAACAAGTCTGGGCAAGCCAGGGTTGAAGGACATACAGTGCGGGTTAGTGATGAGTGTTCCAAAGCATCTCAAACCTTATCGTGTACCTATCACCTTATAAGAGGAAGTCGATAGACAAGTGAAGGAAGGACTTGATAGAGAACAGCGACAGCGAATGGGCTCATCCTGTGGTCTGAGTCGCAATGAACGGAAGTGTCAGATTATGTGTGGACTACCGTCACCTCAATAGTTTTACCATACCTGATACATAACCTCATGAAAATTGCAAAGGAACTTTTGTATGAGATTGGCAGAGCGAATTTCATCAGCGTTCTGGACCTGAAGAAGGGATACTGGCAGATACCCATGAAAGAGGAAGCCAAACCATATACAGCGTCTGTGACCCATGCTGAACACTATCAGAGGAAAGTTTTACCCTTAGAAACAAAGAATGCAGGCAGTACCTTCCAGAAGGCCATGGAAAAGGTACTAGCCCCACTTCGGAAGTATTGCCGTTCATACATTAACGATGTCGCCATCTACTCAGAATCCTGGGTAGAACACGTCCAACATATTGATTGAGTGTTAGAAACTTTGAGAAGTGTAATAACTTACCGTTAATCTCGAAAAATGGGATTTCGGGAGAAAAGAGGTGAAATTCCTGGGACACATCATCAGCTCTGGAAAGCATACTCCAGCCCCGTAAAGGGTCGAAGCAGTACGACAGTTGTCGAGACCATCCACCAAAAGCGACGTGTGGAGGATACTGGGACTGGCGAGCTACTACCGAGAATATATACAATATTTACGAATTTGACTAAAAAGAGCGTTCCGATAAGATCCCGTGGACCCAGAAGGAAGAGCAAACCTTCCAAAGGTTAAAGGAAGAATTATTTAGAATGCCTACGTTGCACATCCCCGATTTGAACAAGCCTTTTCAGCTGTACTCAGACGCTTCAGCTACAGCCATAGACGCTTGCTTAGCGCAGATGGACGGCAAGGGTGAAAAGCCAGTTGCTTTCTTTCGCATGAAGCTCACGCCTGAACTGCTCTACTATTGAGAGGGAAGCATACGGTGTTCTATAAGCTCTACGAAAGTTCGATACATGGATTTTTGGTACCGAAGTGCAGTTGGTCTCGGATCATAACCCGCTAACCTACCTCACCCAAGGTATACTTTCCGGGGCCAAGCTCACGCGTTGGTCGTTGGCATTACGATATAACGTGAGTCACTTATCGGAAGGGTAGCAGACAGGGAAATGTGGACGCATTGTCGCGATTACCTATGAATGCCGTCGTAGGTGTTGTGATGATAATTAATAGTTAATAAATAATTAACGTTTATTTTAATCTCGGGTTTTTAAGTAAGTAAATATTAGTAACAGTTGTGCTTTGTTTTACTCAATTTATTAAACCTCTGCTAAATATACTTCGGGGTTAAACTTGTGGTGATCAAATCTTCGTTTATTTGATTAATGTCATCACATTTGGAGAATAGTGCGCAAATTTCTCGAAATGTTTTGACATTAGGAAAAATTAAATTGGGAGATATCATCATATGTTTGGCTTCATTGTTCCAATTGTTATTATTTAATTAATCTGATTTATAAACCTTGTAAGTGGCTGGTACGTATATTTGACTGGTGAATTTTACTTCAAAGGTTGAAGAAATTTGGATAAATAGCAAAAGTATTAGAAATATTCATTATTTTTCTTTCTTTCCCTAAAACTGACTCTGTGCCCAGCAACAGGCTTCGGTCGCTATCTTTTGCTGGCCGCTGTCCTTGGTAATTTGATATGCCCGGTCTTCGCCATTTCTTCGTGATGCACAACCAAGGCCCCCCCCCCCCGAGCCAGAGAGGAGAAAGGATTAGAATACCAGAACTTTGGAAGTGCGCAAGGGTACAGCCCCTTGTAGATGGCGGTGGCACGGAGAAAATTTATTATGGCGTTGGAACGAGTTCAGAAGATGAAATAAAATTGGACTACAGTTCCAGAAGATAGAAATTGTGGCCTGCAACCTTTCACTCGAACTTTATGTCTCAAATCGTTGGCGCGCTAGCGGACTCTTTGCAATCATACAGGCTGCGCACAACTACAAGGAATGGAGCGGTGACTCGGGAAGCGCTGGGGAGTTTGAAAAAAGCATTCTGGATCCTGGACTGGGAGGAGGGCGTGAAAGACCCAAGGTTGGGGCCGTGAGGCTTTGGCCTCGGGACGATGCAATTTGCCCGATCCCGGAGAATGATGTACTGGCCACGGGTGATATTCTTTCTTTTCTGTTCTTTAAATTCTATCCCTAAATTGTCTCCTTTTTGAAAGCTGCAGCAGAGTCATTAAGATTCAATTTAAATTTTAAATTATTTAATTATTATCAATTAACATAGAAAAATTAAGCTTTTAATTCACCAGCCACTTCATTTTATTGCATTGATTTTTATATAATTATTTGTATTATGAAGAGTAAAAATTGGTTTAAACGGAATTGTATTTTAAATAATTGAATTTGGTATGTCGGAAATATGTTGAGTAGAACTTGATTACAAGATTGATGGTTATAATGTCAGTGAAATTGTCAATAAATTGTTATTATTAGTTTGTAAAGTTGTGTCATGTCGGTCTTTGCCTTTGAGTTAAATTTCTAATTTTTAGCCTTGGGTTTTTTATTTCAGCAGAGTTGAATTTTTGAAGCTTTTTCTTTTAGGTGAAGTAATTTTATTTTTAAGTGTACTCCAATGATAGGGAAGTAATTTTAGTTGAATTAAATGCATTTTCTTTTTGGCTCATTAATCACCACAGTGATGCAACAGTAAGTCGAACCAGTGGTAAACTTTAACTATATATTTATGGGTTATTGCTACACACAACGCACGTCTTTAAAATGTACTAACCACTATGGTAATATTGAAGTTAAAAGTAATTGAAACTAGATATTAACTGTTAGTAAAAGTAAATTATTGTAAAGAGTTATCCTGCTATTAACTATCCTAATTTAAATTATTAATTAGTAATATTAAATAAAGTTTAATTTACCCCAGTCAACAAATTCGTCGCCACAGTAAGTACACAATGTTAGTGGTTCTAATATTATTGTGTTATGACATGTTGAAGTTGTAATGTGTTAAGTGTTAAATTTGCAATGTGTTAAATTTGTAAGATGTTTATTTTGTCATGTCTATTTTCTCTGTGAGGGAGTTATTTTTTTTGCGGGGGGGGGGGGGGGGGGGGGGTAAGCACTCTGACCCAGGGAATTGTGTATTTCCAGAGAACTGCACTTTAACTACTATCTAGGTACGTCGATTTGTGATTTTCGAGAAACATTTTATTTTTAGCACATATAGGTGTGTATCACACGTGACAAACAGTATTATCTGTGGGGGATTTCCAGGTGACAACGAGTTTTTGAGTACCCGTGTGCGACTCTCGAGTAGCGCATCGTCTCTCAAAGACACGGATGTGCTTCCCCGAGGGGGGACGTGTAAAGGTGGCGTCTCACGCCCGCTGGTGTGTGAGGAGAAAACCCAAAAGAGGAGAACAAGAACTGGTTGGTGACCAGGAACCGAGCGTTTTAAGAATCGCATGTGTAATATTTTGTATTCGTTATAAAATGTAAATAAAGTCATTTAGCCTAGATCTATAAGACTTGTTTTGCTTGCACATTTGACGCGGTGAAAGGCAAAGTGGTGTAAGTCACATTTTCAACTTTTTTTTATTTGAGGGCAAATATGTAATCGCCATGTTCAATTTATAGTGGAATTGCAAATAATTATTTGCAATAGTATAATAATTATTATGAATTATAATTTGCTCAATTTATAGTAGAATTTTTTGTAGTTTTTACTGTAAAACTCTTTTGACTTACATCACTTGACTTACTGACTTACACCACTTTGCCTTTCACCGCCTCATTTCTTCGATGTATCAAGAAAGTGAGCGTGCGCGGAGATGGAAGTGCATTCCAAACTTCATGCCAAAGTGGCCTAACCCTAATGCAGGGTGGCGTAGAAGTCAGTAAACATTTTGACTAATTCCAGTTTAGTTCTAGGTATTGATGCTTACTGCTCGGAGATCTCTACAAATATTTAGCTTTGAACTCCCTTTTCAATTCAAATAATCCTGCCATCAAAATGTAACGTATTCAATAAAAATATGCTTATATAGTCTTTTTTAAACAAATACATTTATAAAACATTTAATTTTCAGTACTTTTTAAAAGTTATTTTAACTACGAAATCTCTCGGATTCTCCAATACACACGCGTATGGAAGCTTAACTTTTCCGTCGAGAGTATTTAATATGAGTAAATATGAACATGTTTGTAACAATTTTAAAGCTAAAGCTCAGCATTATAAATTAGATCACGAAGGCAATACCTTTTTTAAATATTTGGGGAACTGGAGAAATTTAATTTGTTTTATGTATATTAAAACTCGGAAGGGCATGGAAATTATATTTTCAAAATACGTATTAATAGGTTTAAACACTGTGTATTCATTTCGAATTAAATGAAAGTATCAAAATTTTATGCTCCGTATTATCCTTCTTGAAAATATATAAAATTATCATTGCATATTAGGTTTTGGCCACGATTTTAGAATGTCATCCCTCACTAAATACCTCTGTGTAAGCAAGTGTTTAAGCAAAACGTGAATCACTACGTTTAAATTTCATTCCTCACTCAGTACCAATGTATAGATATTTGAGCAGAACGTGATACTCAATGTTTGACGTTCAGTTCAACGAATTCATTTCCTCACAGATATTTGAGCAAAAACGTAAACTATGTTTTTCGACTTCAGCCAGTGTAAATTCCATCCCTCATACATTACCGTTATGGAAGCAGATGTTTGGGCAAAATGTAAACCACCATGTTTGACTTTTTCGAATTCCAGTCCTCACATAGTACCGCTCTACAAGCAGCGTACTATGTGAGGCGTCATTTGTGCGAATACCTTTCCTCACGTAGCATCGCTGTGCTAGTAAATGTTTTAACTAAACGTGAGCTACCATAATTAACTCTCACATTCCAAAACCTTACATAAAAGAAAAGCTTTTGTTGCGTAATTTTCTAGACTGTTATTACACCGGATTTCTGATTATTCTGTGCGCAGATTACCACCCCCCCCCCTCCAAATCACCAAAACATAGAGATTAAATGAAACATTAGTTATCGGAAACATTGTTCGCAAACAAAGGAATGCGACACGCATTTTAGAGAATTGAAATGGTAAATCTATGAGCCTTGTTATTTTCTGATATAATTCTATTTAAATCCAGCATATGTAATTCAATCAAAATATCTGAGAATACCTTTTTAACGGTACACAGAGTCATTCTCGATATTCCGTGTTCTCTGGTTTTACGTAGAACGTAAAATGGGTAGATTGATGCAGTGTTTTAAGGACCCTTTTTCCGCGTTTGATGGGGAAAAATTCGCTTTGGAATTTGGTCATTATTTTTCTAGATCCTCGTAGCTCCTCTATAATGTTAATACCAATTTTTCAAACGCGGCAGGAACTTAGTCCTGCGGACACTGGCTCATCTACACTGCGCATTTGTTGTTACTTTATTATGGGAGCACCACATAAGTGAACCAATACAGATCCCTCATGAGGGAACAGCACACGAACGTCCATGCCACACCCGGGGTTCGGAACAGAGCCCACTTTGCGGAAGCTGGAGACGCCAACCACTGTACGATGCAGGTGATTCTTTACTATTATAAATTTGCATAAAGAAATAACACAAGAACGCCGAAATCAATTTCATTCGTATAAAAGTATATTTTTAATGACTATACCACAATATAAATATTAAACTAAAGAAACTAAAACGCACTATACCACAGAACTAAAATCACTAAACAAGTATAAAAATGTTGGCGCGGTGGTTAAAACGCAGTCATCCATCACCGCATGACAGACGCTACAGAATAAACTATTAACTACAAAATACACTGTAGCTAACTTCGCAATAAATTTAACAACCGGAACGCGCATATGAAAAACAACTAACAGTAAAGAATAGTTTAACACTGAAAAACAAATCTCCGATCAAGCGAACAAGTTTTATAGCTATAACTAGACAGAGGTCTCGTCGGCTCTCATGAGTTGCCACATAATTACAATATTTTCATCTGGTCTTCTCTCTTTCCTATGGGAGATAAATTCTCAGATTGCGGTTCTTAATGGTTACTTAAGAAAGAGGAAAAGACCAGTTCTGCAACAACGAATGCGTCACATGGATTCCCATGTTAATGATGAGAATATAAGATTCATCCTCAAGGCAACCGGTGCTGAACATTGATTTGAATAACAAGTCTCTTTAAGCGTTCATCTTGTCAAAAACGCTAACTTTGAGGGGAAAAATTAATGTTTTCATTTGTTAAGTCATCTTTATAACCACGCAATTTGGGAGAGCCGTAATGGAGGTATGTGTCCTTGAAAGGTAACAGTCCCCGGTTTAAGCAAAGGGAAAACCTTTCACCATCAGATAGTTAATCAGAATGTCAGCGGGCTCAGATCCAGGAAAAAATATAAACAGTTATAATTTACGGCCAAAGTTGTAGGTAGGTTTCGATCATTAATTAGCGCATTATCCAGTTATTCTGCCCTGGCGATATGAAAAAAAATCTCGTTATAAATCTCATTTCTCAAAACATCTTCGAAAAAAGTTTGAAGCATACAATAGTACCATACGTAAACAGGGGGAAATTTTTCTTGTTTCTTAAACAAACCGTTGATTATATAACGAGATAATTGTTTAAAAATGGATTTTCACAAATGAAATTGAAGAGCACCCTAGATGTTTCGCCCTTCAGTTGATCCTAACAAAATAAAAGCATTTTAATAAGTAGAACAATAAGCAAGTACAGAAATTATAAAAATTTCCCACTGGTGTATTATATATATAATAGCCGTTGTCTCTGTATAACACTTCCGGGCTGTACTCATCTTTCAATTGAAGCCCTCAGTAAGCAAACAGCCGGTTAGGCTTAATTTCAATTTCAGATGTGGATCAGAATTTTTTCTTACCTTAAAACTTATATTTTCTCCATCAAATCACGTTTGTTCAGCCTATTTTTCTATAAAACATTCAGAACTAAAAAAAATTGGATGCTTTTAGCTGTATATTTAACAGTTTTTAAAAATCTGCTTACTTTTGCGATGAATTCTGAAAGTAAACAAACTTGAATGTGAATGAATCAAGTAGCTGAAGTAGTCATATCGCGTAGTGATCTGTAAAAAACTGGATGGCAGTCTACTACTCCGCATGAAAAACTAACTAAATAAAAAAATAATGAAAGGGTTTGCTTTTGCAAGGTGTGGATTAAATGCAATATTGTTAGATAATTCGGGATATTTTTAACATTCATATACTTTTTCCATTATGACGTCATTATTAGTATTATGACGTCAAAATGACGGGTTACCTTCTAGTTATATATATATATATATATATATATATATATATATATATACATATATATAATTAATTTATTTATTATATAATATAACTTTTCCTTTTGCAAGAATCCGAATATCCGACGTCACCATTATTAAGCGAAATAATATTAGATACAAAATAATAAGAGACCATTATTTTCTTGTCAGTGGTTCTCTGGTTCTTGTTTATTCCTTATTAAAAAAATGAACGGCTAATCCACGGGAAAGGTAATTTTTTTAATTTCCCAAAGAAGTAAAAAAGAAATCAGAATAAATGAAACTTATAACTGAACGAATGAGTGAAATTACTCAGCATTAAACTGACATTTTAAAAATTCACGTATAACTGAGAGACGGGTAAACGATGTTTTACTGCAGAGCTCCGCAACCTTTTGTCTCCCATGATAACACAAGGGGTGTTAAATTATCTAATTATTATCACCAATAATTTAACACCCCTTGTGTTATCATCCCACATCACAACAAGGTTTTTCCGATAATTCCGCGACACACTACAAGTAACAGCTTGCAAATACATTAATTATTATAATACGTATATGTTTTTATTAGATAAAAAAACACAATAAAATAGCTCTATGTATCTAGATAATTACAATTATTTAAGATTTATATAAATCATTTTGAATTGTGCACCAACAGAAGAACAAAAAAATAAAGTTATAGATTACAAGTAAAAAAAATTCTCTTTAAATTTTAATATTAATAATAGTTTTTTTGGTCTTTACTTAAGCCTAATTAATCAAAGTTAATTTAAACATAATAACTAATTTATTTATGAGATATTTGAGCTTGGTCAAGGCCCTTTAAACACGATCGTTTGTTATTTTTAATTGGAACCAGTGTTGAAAAACTTTGTTCGCATAAGTATGTCGTAGAAAAGGGAGCAAAATTACAATGGCCTTGTCAAAAATTTGAGGATATTCTTTCTTAACTGAAATCCAGAAATCAGCCAATGACATTTCACTGAAGATGAGTTTCAGCGTCCCGTCGTTCCTCAATTCTATAAATTCCTCTCGAATTTGAAAGTGCATCTTACTGAATTTCCGGCATCCGCTAGGAAAGGATTTTATGCCCAATTGTATTGCCCCGTATTAATTGTGAAAAAATAGTGATTAAATTTCTCTAGCAGTAAACTTAAATGTTGTTGAGTCAGATCCAGAATTAATTCTTTCTTTTAATCATGGACCTGTAAGTCCTTTGGAATATTCCTAGAGATCTTTTTATAACTCTTTTTGGCCAAAGTTCGAGCTTATTTTTAAACCCCATTAACTTGTCGGAACACGTTAGATAATTTTCTCTTCGACCTTGCATTTTTTTTATTCAGTTCATTCAGGTGCTCAAAGATATCAGCTATATACGCAAGTTTGGCCATCCAGTGATTATCTTCAAAAAGTTGGTGTAGTTCGGTCATATTTTGTTTTAACAGAAACTCACGAACTTCGTTGCGAAGCCCAAACAATCTAGCCAAAACTTTACCCGGGATAGCCAACATACCTCAGTGTATAACAATAAGGATTCATAATCCAATCCCATTTCTTCACAGATTAGTTTAAAATCTTGATTTGATAATGTTTAAAGTAATACATTGATTCATCAATTGCAATAGCTCCGTAGGCAATTTTTTTTATCATTAATGCTTCGCGATGTAGGCAACAGTGTGAAATTTCTATATTAGGATTTTGCCGTTTTACGCAAGAAATAAAACCTTTTTTACTGCTCATCATTGCCGCAGCACAATCCGTGCAAATACTGGTACCAATTACTCCATGAAATATCATAGGTTTAGAAAACACCATAGGTTACTTGGAAAATTTCCTCGCCGGTAGTCCGCTCTGGAAGCTCGTTTCAAAATACACTCATGTCCATAATTTAAGGATAATTCAGAATCACACGGAAATCGAACTCTAAAGTAAAAATTTCACCTGTAGAATTATCACACACATCTTCAAGAATAATATGCAAATTACAGGAAGCTACCAGATGACGCCGATAGTACGTCACAATGACGAGAGTGTAAGAGAGGGGTATATATGGAATGGTGGCAAAGAAGTAAAATTGTTCACAAGCGTTCTGTAAGCCGCTCAGTGCCATAACCGAATAGTTATGACACAGAGGACGCATGTGGATGATTTTTTACGTGGTAGAATTATCGGCCGCCTGGAATGTGGGCGTACTCAGATGGAAGTATCCGAGGAACTTGGAATTGCCCAAAGTGACATCCTCTAGGCTTTGGCAACGATTCCAAGATGATGGAATTGTCAGTAGACGTTACAGTACAGGTCGACCCCGAGTTACAACGCCTAATGAAGACCGGTATTTGGCAGTAATTGCCAAAAGAAGCAGACGGGGCATAGCATCCGACCTGTCTCGTCAGCTATCTGCAGCCACTCACGGCAACTCACTGTCGGCAGCGATTAGCCTGGAGTAGAGAACATGCAATGTGGACATCGTCACAGTGGGCTTGTGTGATGTTTTCGGACGAGTCCAGGTTTAGCTTGCAGTCTGATTCACGTCGTACTTTCATATGGAGAACGCCAGGTACCCGTTACCACCAGGACAACATCATTGAACGACACCGTTACGGTGGTGCAGGATTGCTCGTCTGGGGTGAAATTATACTGGGCTCCAGAACAGATCTGCATGTTCAAATCGGAACCATGAACGACCACATTTATCGGGACATCATTCTGGAACAACATGTACGTTTGTTTAGGGGTTCCATGGGCGCAGAATTTGTGTTTATGGATGACAACGCCCGTCCTCACCGAGCAAACATCGTAAACGAATGCCTTGAATCTGAGGATATCACCCGTATGAAATGGCCAGCATTCTCGCCTGACTTGAGTCCGATAGAGCATGTGTGGGACATGCTTGGCGGACGAGTTGCAGCCCGTCAACCACCTCCTACATGTGTACCAGAACTTGGGAGAGCATTGCTTGCTGAGTGGAGTAATCTTCTCCAAGATCAGCTCGATATTTTGATACTCAGCATGCCTAGGCGTTGTACGGACTGCATTTCATCGCATGGGAGACATACAATGTATTAACCATCAAACCAACCATGTAATATTAAGTTTTTTTAATGGAGATATTTTTTACAATTGTTCCAGGGAGCAAAAATCGTAGTTTTTATTAATGGTATCATACATACACCATCTTTTTTTATCTTCATCTTTTGTTTAATAAATGGGCTTTATGAATAAGTGACGTTTGTTTTGTCTCTGAACCTTTATTTGCCGGAGCTGGCATTATTTTTAATTTATGGACATGAGTGTAAATAGTATTCTTTTATACTGCCCTCATCAACGAAGCGTACAATGGCTATTAGTTGTGCTCGGTTTTTAATGTCTGTTGACTTATCATCTGAAGTGCAAACTTCTGAGCCGCTTTCAGTTTTCGAATTAGTATTCCTAAATTATCGTTCGACAAATCGTTGATACGTTTTTAACAGGATCAGCTGACAACGGTACTATTTTCATTTCATTAACTTCTCTATGCCCAAGCATGGATTTAACAATTTCTGTGCATGCTGGTTTAATGAGAGTTTCACCAATAATGTGGTGTTTTCTGACGTGTAATTAATCTTGCAACATGGTAACTAACTTCTAAGGCTTTATCAGAAACTGTGACTGATGATAACAGTGATAGCCTTTGTTTTCGCCTATGATCTAACAGCCTAAGAACAAATGATTTATCCTTCTTAGTGTAGCTGCGATGGTATGAATTTAGATGGCAAAGCAGTTTGCTAGGTACCATTGATTCGTTAGATAGCATTTCTCCGCAAATGATGCATTCTGGTTTGGGTTGTGTTTCTTTATCGTAACACGAAAACTCATATTGAATGTAATCTTTGTTATACTTTCTTTCATAAATGTTATGTTTTCTTACAGCACCACTTGTTGTAACTTGACCAAGAAGCAAATTTAATCCAAGAAGAAATATTTATATCCAAGAGAATTCAATAAATAATATCCAAGAGATTCGAGCGTCAGGTTTATTCACGTTCAAGAGTACAACACCGACTGACTATACACACACTTCGCGCGAAGCGCGAAGCAACTAGTACGCCAAACACACTACTAGTACGCCAGAAACTCGCTACTAGTACTCGCTACTAGTCGGTGGCGCTACTAGTACGCCAAAAACAAATACAATGTACTATACAATTTCAATTTCCAACACCACTTGTGCTAGGTTCATTATCATTTGTCACTGAATTCGAAAATTTTCCTTGTAAATACTTGTCCATATTTTTAAGGTTATAACGGGTTAAGTTGAGGTCCGTTTTGCACCTAATTGACAAGCTTGGCGTTGTTCATTGAAAATGTCCATGTGGTTGTTTCGCTGGCTGCTGCTTTCTGTTGACGACTAAATTCATAAAGATGTTGTTGAACATCGTATTACCGTTATATACCGAAATTAAATATTAAAAAGTTAGAGGAATATTTGACTTAGAGAAATTTCTAACTAATGAGGTGGTTAAACATTTTTTACTGTCATAAAATCACCGCGGCACAGTCAAGATCACCTCGCGGCACTCTCGGTTGCGGAGCACTGTTTTACTGATATTGAACTCTACCCTGTTTTTGTTTGCTTCGCTGTGTATATACTTCATTAATATTCCACGGCAGAGGGGATAATACCCAATTCGGCCCGTTCTCGAGTCTACTCAAAATTACACTCAGTTTGCCTCCAGCTAAACAGTTAGACCACGGAAATATTAATTTTAAATACGTATAAGAGAAACCTAAATTTGAACGTATGGTTGAAGTTACAAAGTATTATTTGCAGGTGGAGTGATACGGGGATTAAAGAATTTGCGTAACTTAAAGATAGCTAAACGGTGTTCAACTGCCCATAAAATTAAACTTGATCCCTCATTCGTTGAATATGCAATCTCACGAGAAGAGGATTTGAAAACACCTGGTTTGCTTACAGGTTAACTGGAATTCATCTTGCTCAGCGTTACACGAAAAATTTCAGTTTCCGCCTGGAAATAGTTCATTCTCTCTGGTTTTAGTTCACGCTCAATATTGTCGTCTATGATTGTCGTCTTTTTTTTTTTTTTTTTTTTTTTTTTTTTTTTTTTTTTTTTAAAGAGCTTTATTTTACTTTTTCCGGAAAATATCATATTCGCGACCTGAATTTAGCCGTGGGCCTGAAAGTGCGAGCGGCGTAAGATTAATGATGCGATGAACAAACAAATCAAAAATATGAAAGCAAACAATGGCCATTGTTTAAACAGCGAAGCATTTACTTTGCAGACGACACTAGCATTGGCCTCTTTTTTTTTACGACCGAAGATCCATTAGGTATAATGATGAGCATATTATTTACGGCTACAGATTACGCTACAGTTGTTGCTAGATAAAATAGGATAAAGCCGTCAAGTCAAGTCCAGATTAAGTCAATCGGGCACGCCAAACCGAAGTTAAATGGCTTAAAGCAGTGCTCCCCAACCTTTCTATCGCGCGGACCGGTAAACGTTTGATAATTTTATCACGGCCCGCTGAGGGATTGTTTATATTTTTGATTGTTTCGATTTAATTATTGATGTTGTTATAATTTTGATGTACAAATGACGTTAAGTTTATTTATTGTTCAATAAAAAACTCGTTTTATTTATATATTTGTTTCGTTTTTTTCTTTCTTTCTTTCAGGAAAAACGCCTTCATTTTCAATTTTATGACTGCAATTTTAATTCATAATCTTGAAATGTTTAATAAACAGTTAACTAATTTAAAATAGTTACAAGATTTATTCTGTTACAAAGGTATAAATTAGCACAAACCCGACAAAGTCGCACAAACCCGAGAGAAATACACCACAGTAAATAAAATGGAAATAATTTAATGTCCCATGGGAGGCCCGGTACCATTTGATCCACGGACCGGTACCGGTCCGCGGCCCGGGGGTTGGGGACCACTGGCTTAAAATAACCTGACATAAAGGGATGCAGCCTAGGGGCCTTCTCCGTGGAAAGAAGAAAATGAAATTAAAAGAGGAAAATAAGTTCTAAAAATAAAATAAAGAAAAAAAATTAGATTTAATAGAAATGTATATATGTAAACTAATTGATGTTATTCCTGTTACGATCTTTAAAATATATTAAATACACACAAGTATATTCCAATTTATTATTGCAAGCAAATGAAAAACTGTTAAATGTTTTGAAGTGTGCCAGTGTTAGCGATGGAATCAACATCTATCCTAGCCATGCATTTTGTATTTAAAATCGACATAAAGGAAGCATAGTGATTAAAAAAAATTTAATGCAACAGACACCCTTCTCCTAATTACAATTATTTTACTACGTTTCTGATACATATCACACACAAAACAGAAATGACTTATTTAACTACATAGCTGAGGATACGTAAAGGAGTCAGTCGACTCAGATCTTACGTTTTCAAATTGAAGTTACTGAATTACTTAATAAACGATAAGGTATATCCGCAGGAATTAAAGAAATTATGAAACCTTTAATGCGTTAAAATAAAATAATAGAACGTAGCTTACTATTAGCAATAAGTCGGCACATTTTTTTCCCTTCGCGGTAATGTACTTTGTCCCGAGGACATTGACCCATTCCCACTACGAATTTTGTTCGCCACTTTATTATGAGAGCAGCATTTTGGTTGATTGGTTGGTTGGTTGGTTGAGAGCGCAACGGTCAGTTTTTGCTACACAAGGGCTAATTAGATCGGGACCTACAGTGTTTAATCCGATTCCAAACGACTACAAACATCCATGCCAACAGTGGGCCTCGAACCCGCAGGCTCTGAACCGAAAGCCAGCACCCTAGCCATTCAGCCACCGCCCGGAAGCACCACTTAGGTGAACCAACACTGCTCGCTAGGGGACAGGAACGTCCATGCCGTATCCGGGATTCGAACCCGAGCCAACTCTGCGCAAGCACGACACACTAACAACTATACGATGCGGGGGATGCGAATATAAATTTGTAAAAAAACACAAACTTAAGCAGAAAACACCCATTTCCCCTCAATTTTTAAAGCTCAAAATCAATAATCGTTAAACAGTCACAGTTAGCGGATGTTATGAAGAATAAATCAAACATTCTGCATAAACTGGAAATTTTTTTATGGCATGAAGTACTGATATTTCAACAGTACAAACAGATTCACAGTAAAAGATATTCACTCATTTGTAATTATAAAGTTAACAAAACCAACCTATATGAAAATTTATATTGACCTGTGTGAAAAAAGATTACGTTTCATCAGAAAGTGTTTAAATGAGTGGTGAGCTTCAGTTTAAAGTAAAAGGACTTCCTTAAACATACAAAACGAAAACCTGAAGTCTCGTCTTCAGTAGAGCCGAAGTTTATCATGGGGGGGGGGGGGGGGACGGCGGTAAATTCCTTCCACATCTACAAAACCCACAAAAGGGCTTTCAAGATTACAGATTTAATGTGTCCATACCCGGCGTAGACGCGAGAGCGTTCAGTAGCGCTTGTCGGGGCTCGAACCGAGCACCATCGCTACCGAATCCTCACGCGCTAACCACTAGGTGCTATCATATTCATCCATATACGTCAAATTATCTCTCATTCACGGATCATATATATATACTAACTTATAATTGTATGCTAATCTAAACTATTGCGGAAAACTTAATAGAACACACTGTAAATTACATTTCGATGGATAATTTATATCTGTTATCTTATTCAATATTATGAGCCACTGCAATTTAACTAAAATCTTTTAACGAAAGTTGGATATTCATAAGTATCCATAGATAATTCAAGGCAAGAAAGAGTACACATTTCTTAATTAAAAATTTCAAAATATATTATAACGTTTTGATAACTCCATAACGACAATTTAGTACTTATTGCTTCGCTAAAGAATAAAATAAAATATTTGTTACAAATGTGCGAGCTATCCTCTGTAAAAATTTTTCTACGAGTATTGGAAATTTTTGATTTGAAGTATAAATTACATTTTAAATTTTCATGCATTTATCTATAGGCAGAGCTATCTTCTTACAATGCAAAAAGTCGTCATCAAGTAACACATTAAATATGCACTAGTGCATTAATAAAATTAAGAAAAATACTCAAAAGTATACTTTTGTTACGAACGTAGAGACTTATTTATCGATTGTGAAAAATTACGTTCACAAGGACTGCGCAGTCGTATAAAAACGATTCACTGTATCGAGCGAAATACTACTATCTCCAAAATTGCAAGTTTTATTACTCTGTCCAGGAAAGTACCCATCAAGATGCTATTTTTATTGCGTAAGACCTATCACAAAACATTACGAAACACGTTACATCATTATGTGAACCTTGGATCACAATATTCCCCTTGGAGGAATTTAATAGCCTTGCCCCCCTCTCTATCCGTAATTAAATCCTAATCAAAATTCCCATTATTATCATAATCTAACAAACGTATTACGAAATAATACGCAGTACTTTTTTTAACCTTCAAGGATTAATAACCTATCTGCTACACTTTGCCTTTCATTGGCTGGGAAATCACCTGACTCATTGACGTAAAAACTTTCTTGGTGGGGTATGGTTGCTATATTCAGCATTTTATCGCTCCCTTGGCAAATAGCCTTTCGCCAGTTACGTAACGGGAAGGAGAAACTGGGTTAAGAAAGGTTAGTGATGTAACGTTAGGTGCTCCCATTTCTGGTTAAGAATAGCTAGTGCATTGATTGACTGTAGAGGGAAAATCAATCAGAACGTGCAGCGGTTGAATAAATGGGGAGAATTCTGAGGCCTGTACAGCAGATTTATAGTAGAGATATAGATCGCAGTTTCGAGATTCTTTTTTTAATTTCCGAGTCTCTGATAGTAAGTAACAAATTTTTATTTAACAATAATTTTTATAATTGATAGAATGTACAGAGAAAATCAATCAGAACGGGCAGCGGTTGAGTAAATGTCGAAAATTTAGAGGCCTCTACAGCAGATTCAAATTAAAGAAATTGATCGGAGTTTCGAAATTATTTTTTTAATTCCTTAGTCTCTGATAGTAGGTATACTACCTACTCAAAAGCTTACAGTTTTTACTTAATAATACTTATTATAATTGCTTTGTGCAATATTTCTCTTTTAAGTGCAATTGCTTAACGATCAATCAGCATCCCTAATTTTCCGCTGTGACTCAGGATTGCGTCAAATCAGCAGATTCCAACATGTGTAACTGAAAAGTGTGGAAAGTCGGATATAATTATTGCTATTCGCTGATTGTCTGCTGTCCCACAAACGTATAACTTTTACTCGCGAGTTTTCCTGTAATTTTTGTCTTATTGCGTGAGACTCGGGTGTTTCCTGCAAAGATGTTGCCCCGTAAGTTTCATTTGGACTGTCCGTAGATTATAAGTTTGGTACCGTATGAAATCTTAAATGAAAAATAAATTTTTGTAAATTTCTTCAATTACAAATAATAATAATAATAATCTTAATCAATTAGCAAACAATAATTCTTGTACAGAAGGGTCCTGAGTTTAAGTTGAACTATCCATCACTCATAAATTTGAGTTCGAATAAAATCTTGAATAATAAAGAATTTTCGTATGTTTCTACGATAGCTGCAAGAAAATTGCGAGTTCTAAGAAACAGATGAATATTTAAAAAATCTATCATTTGATTTTTAAAAGAAATTCCAAAATCAATCTTAACTTCTAAAATTGTATCTCTTTTTACCATAAAAAAATACTTGACAACGCAATCAGTAAGACAAAATCTCTTCTTTATCATACAGATCACATCAATGATAGAAATCAATACATACGACTCAAATTAATAATTTAGCTCAACATATTTAATTATATTATATATATAGCTGCATGCTTTTGTTCATTTGATAAACAAAAAGAAAGAGAAAATGCTGTCCTACAGTACAGCTCTACTTTTCTTCACGTGAGTAGTTATGACTTAAATGGAATACAACTTAGTATGATCTCTTCAGTTAAGAATTTTTTGGGGAAAAATCAAACCACCTTATCTTTCTTTCTTCACCTTAAAAAAAACTAACTTTTCAAACATATCCACGTCCTCCTATTTTCCGAGAAGGACAATTATTCCGTTATATCACCGAGCCCTGTTAAGAAACCACCAATTCAAGTTCATATTTTTTTTGTCTGAAGGAGAGAGACTAGCATCCGCTCAAAATCACTTTTTCCGGTGCAACGACACATTTATTCCGCTATTTTGAACAACAGCGGACTGGCTCCGATACAGAACTCAAAATCGGTTCTCCCGCGTGATCACTTTCCAATAAGCGAGTAGGTCACTAAGGCATGCTTCAGAACTGATATCGCCACCTTTGTTTAGATTAGAGATCTCCGCGTACTGATCGTACAGTTCATATGCTTCTACGCTATGGACTTGGGTTCGAATCCTGGATAAGGCTTGAACGTGCCTGTGTTCACCCCTCAAAATAAGCGATGCTGGTTCACCTATATAACGCTCCCTTAATAAAGAGGCAGACATAATGGTGGTTATAGACGGGCGTATCGCCCTCAACATCAGTGCATCCGCACTGGAAAGAAGAAAAAAAGAATTAAGGGTCTTTGGCCTTTCAAGGCCAAGGGCTACATAAATCAGTTCGTTAGTTCATGCGGGTCAGTCGGATAAATTTCCAAAAGTATGTCCAGTAGCAATATACTTTATCGACTATAATACAGTTCTGTACGGAACATGTACACAAATATATTATAAGTATAATTTATAATCAATATGGCAACGCATTGCAGCAGGGATGCATGGCACTGCAATATTTAAACGAACCCAGACTCGTTTATTATATTTGACTACACCTACATAAATAGTTATAAACGCGCTTTGAAAAGCTTTTATATGGGTATGGTTAAGTCAAGGTGAGCACGAAGTCGGAAAATATAAAGGTACTTCATTCAACTCAGGTCAAATAAACCAAGCAGACAAGTTTAACCCAGAGACATCGCAATCAGTTCCCTAAGGGTTAGAAATGAGGAAGGTTCTTATAACCGTAAGACATGTCTACGGATTAACATTTGCATATCTTCAGTTCTTTTATTAAGGAGAGCAACTTTGACAGCTGTGGTAGTCGGTGACCCGAGGTTTGAATTGCGTCACTTTGTTGAGTCGGGTACCATTGCTAAGTCTTTTACAGTTATGTCACTGAATCTTATTAACTAAATTCTTTAGGGTTAATCCCAAAATCTTATATTGCTCGGCTCCTACACCAAGTTGCTCATGCATTTCAAATTCACCTCATTTTAACCTTTAGAAAGCAGATGCGTAACAAATGATGTTACGTTTCAGCTCCGTCATCAACTTGCAATAATATCTGTCCACCGCAGGATGCGATAAAACTTGATGATCGCAGCTTGATAATCTGTTTTCGATACACCAAAAACAGAAAAAAGGCTTTATAATTTTTTTTTAATTTTTGGATTAATGCTAATTATATAAAACAAATACCTACAAATTTTATTTGCTGTTTATTTCAGCAGTGAAATTCATTAGCACCATTGATAAACTTCGTTTAGATACAAATAACAAAACTATGGGGAAAAGGGTTTTCTTACTTCAGAGATATTTAGGATAATAGAAAATGCAACGCACCCGGAAAAAAAATTACAAGAGAAAACAGTCACCTCATATTCTTCAGCCAAACATAATCTCAGTAAAAAAGTTATTATTAATTACCTTGAGAATATCTCCTGAAAACTGCTCCACAGTGAAAGTTAAAAATGCAAATTTTTATGCACATACAGACGGCGCTAGTGCTCATGTTAGCATTTCAGTCATGTTGAATTTCCCTTGAGTTGGGCGTGTAGGTATATTTGATATACAGGTAGCCCTCCTACGGCACGGCATCTTACAACACGGTTTCGCTCTAACACGATAGGATAAATTGCGGGAACCCTCGTATAACGCTGCAACCTGTAACATGGTTTTGCTCTAACACGATAAAAAATTACGAAAATCTTTGTACAACACTGTACTTCTACAGCACTAGATAACATGATTTTTGTTTAACACATTTAAAAACTAAATTACCTTAAAATAATGACGGGAATGAATAATAAACTATAGTGGCTTTACATGAAAATGTGTAAACAAATTATAATTTATTCATTTATAACTCTATAAAATTACAAGAAGGCCTAAGCTTAGCTGAAAATCTTGAATCATTTTTCTTGAATGCCGACCCTTCCGCTGGAAGAAGCCGAAAATTCAAAAGAGAGCTGCAAAATTGTTATAAATCTCCATACCATGAAATCTACAATGACCTTGTAAGAAACAGCAAACAAACCAAAATTATTTTTTGAAGAGGATAGAAGGTGCAAAAAATCTAAATGAAGAAAAAGGTTCTGAAAGTGAAGGTGATATCGTTCAACCGAAAAACCGTTCTCGTTTGATTGAACTGAGCAGTGATGAGGAAGAATTTATTAAATTAAGGTCGCATTAAATGAAAATAATATTTTTTGTTTCTTTTCATTTTGTGTTATACATACATTTATATTTTTAATAAAAATTAAGTTGCTTATATGGAATTTTAAAAAAAAGTTTGTTTTTAATACGTTTTCGGAACGTAACGCCCCTTTTTTGTACTGGCTCTGGGTCTCATATAACAAGGTTTCACACATCACGGCATTTTCTAGGAACCTATCTACCGTGTTATAGGAGGTTTTCCTGTATATTTATTTTAACGGATGCATGTAAGTACATTAAGAATATATGAGTTTGTGAGGGATAAAATCTTGCGGATAATATTGTGTTACGAGACCTTATGAGAGAATGTGCGCTACCGTTCAAGTCGAGATGTGTACGTTCGTGTTGTTGTATTTTTTTATTTTCTTCGTGGGGTTATTATACTTTTTCAACCTGTTTAGTTACTTTCCTGTATAGCCATTCTTTCATTCCAAAATCGCAATGTTGCCGTCACGGTTCAAAATAAAATGTAAGAGTCGGGGAAAAAATAGGAAGGCGGTGTCCCTGTCACGTTAGTGGCTATGTAAAGGACGTGAAGAGTTACACGATTTAACATACAAGTGTAATTGTATAAATTCAACAGGTGTATCCTGTATCAACAGCTGTATGTACAAGAAAGAGCTGGTTCTTTTTTTGGGGGGGTTTTTTGTTGTTATTTGTTTTAACGTAGGATTACGTTCCTCCATAACGGTCCGCGGTAAAGCAAAATTTCAGACGTTAAAACCGTCGTCGCGTGTTATAAATCAAGAGTGGCAGACGATTACGTTCCTCCATAACGGTCCGCGGTAGAGCAAAATTTCAGACGTCAACTTATAGATGAAGTACTCTTCCGTATGTAGGAATTTTATTGAAAAAAAAGAGGTAAGCAACGATAAGTAATCCTACGTTAATAACCCGCGGTAGTTTCGTTAGAAGAAACTACCAGAAATTTTTTTTTTGGTTTGTTTGTTAAATTTGCAATTAATTCGGTTTCTAGGGATTACAAAGACTTTAAAATATTCACTTTAAATAACTGCACATTGAGCTCAATACACGAATTTCGGAGACTAATTGAGCTTTCTTCAGAAGAAGTGTTGGAATACGCCTACACAGTAAACTAAGACAGGAAGGACTACGGAGAGTTGAAATTCTCCTACAGTGAAACTGCGATGGGTGGAATTACCAAGAAGATAGAGAGCAGAAACCATAATATAAAAAAAAGCAAGAAACCTAGAAATGTTATAAGAATACCAAACAAAATATACAATAGGGGGAATATTAGCACAAAATAGACATCCGAGCTGAATTAATATGAGGGAGAAACCTTCTATCGTTAACAGAGCTATTAACACTACGAATTATGAAGAAATTTTCAAAACACTGGAAGTGAAAAGGATACGCGTCACTGAAAAGGCTTACGGCCCGAATCCCATGAATGAAAAGCGATGACTTGAAGATTCCTTCTTTAATCACATGGCTATTCAGTTCTTTCGGTCGAAACTTAAAAGCCCATTTAGTTTGGCCAATACAGCTAAGGTAGCACTTTATGTTTTAACATACATACCAAACACGCACTCCTTCAGAATGTCTTACATATCCACCATACACTTAATTAATATCGGCAAATAATAGTTTAATATCGGCGACGCAGCATGAAAGTGATACGATTAGTCTTTGCTTTATTCAAAAACAATCCTTTGATATCGCCCCAAAACAATCATTTGATCTCTTTCCACAAGTAAACGAATAAACATTTAATCTCACACCCGATTTAGGAACGAGGTCATTTCTTAGTCATCAAACTTTTCGGGCAGTGTGTCAAGTAATGCGTCTTGTTCTCTCTCTTTTTTTGAAATTACTAGGGGCTTCGCCCCTAGGCTCGCTACGCTCGCTCCTCTGTTGTGGCTATTAGCGAGAAACATAGGGGTGATTCTCGGGCATTGTAACAGCTTCCATCCATTTACTGTTGTCACCCTTAATGCGAAGGGCGTTTCATCACTGTTGAATTATTAGCTTTAAAATTCCATTAAAAATCGAAAATTTAAGATATTGTAGATTTGAAATTAGGTTTATATGAATAAGAAAACTTTCAGCTTCCAGATGATGTAAATATTTTCTTTGTAAGATTAAAAACTCTAGGAGCATCGATATTACATCCACATAGGGAACAATATTTCTTGAAAAACTGTGTTTCAATTTTTGATGAAAATATTAGTCTGTTTTAAAATATTTTTAAATAAATGAGATCTAGTTTGAAAGAGAAATGTCTGTAGTCTTAGATTGTAAAAAGATCAAAATTCTACGATCATTTTTGGGCGAGTTATTGTAATCTGAAGATGAAAAATTCAATATTTTCCCACAAAACATAAAATTAAAAAGAACTTAAAGGCCGACGAAAATGAGACATGTCTTACTTTGGTCCCCTCGTTTTTCTGCATCCATTGGTATCGCTCTAGACCCCATACCCCCAGAGGTTTCGGAGGAGATAGCTTGACAAGCTTTTGACAGCGACTGCGACTTTTTTTTAGAATAGAGAGATTTGCAAACCTTTAACCTAAAGTCGTTTAACTTCACTTTTCTATGTGCTAAAATATTTAGAGGTGCCAATTTGTACAATCTTTCGCCAATACTATCAAAACACGCAGCAAAGATAGCACACGCCAAAAAAAAGGAAAATTAACAGCAGGAGCTACTTATACGGGGCGCGCCAAAGGGTACGAGACTTCACCAGGAACCACAGGAAACCAATGTCCTGACTCTCATAGATAATAGTGAAAATCGCTACAACCTTCTGCGCAGCAAGTGAAGCCTGCAAGGATGTACGAAGAGTTTTAGATAGGCCTGTTGCCTTTTAATAAGTTGGAGAAGAAAAACAGAAATTAAAGCATCAAAATCAAATAAAAATTTAGTTCAAAGCAAAAACACCGTCAATATTTCCTTGTGTGTAAACATTCGATTCGATACCTACAGTCTAGACGGGAAATATGGAGTAATATGTACAAAATAGGTACATAATATACGTGTGTACACTACAGATATACATATAAATACGGAATACACGCATGGACACGCACTTACTTAGGGGTAGACTCATCATGTACAATTATACACGCTCACATATATACAGAATAATGCCATATAGCAATCAGTTCGAAGGCTCTCTTCTTCAGGAGATTCCATCACGGCTACAGCAGCATGACTACTGATTTCAATTCACTCTTGCTTTTTAAATCCAAAAGAAGACTTTTAATGCCCTTGCTGTTTAAATGGTTTGTTACTGGTACCCTGAGAACTCAATCAATGCGAGTACATCCAAGGTTGAAACGACAGACTTAATATATCATAATATTTCGAATTTGCTCTCCATGCATTTTACAATTTTTCGCCATAACCATGTTTCATTTTCAAACTTTAAGTTTCAGTAGTTAATATCAACTAATGATCAATAATAGAAAAATTTAAAAACATCAGTTAAAACTATAATGTATTTCTCCGTCATGTTCCTTTACCTGGTGACATCAGACAAACTTATGGGACAAAACTTCGTAGTTTAAAATATCCTGGCTCACAAAAGAAATTGTCGCCTTTCTTTAGGACGTGACGTTCTGGGTACCGAAAAGGAAATATAAGAGGATTAGATTTTTGAAATAAAAAAGGGGCTACCAAATCGATGCTCGAAAATTGGATACTGAAAATTTACGGCAGAAAGGAAATTTAATTATTTATTTATCCATTCATTTCAGGTTTCGTGCAGGGCAACAATTTTTTTTATTGATCTATTATCCAATTTTCGTATTCCAAATTTTTTGTTTAGATTCAGGGATTGTGATGGATATGTAATATTCAGAGTGCAACATTCACTGTTTTAGTTCAAAAGGAAACAGAACAACTTCGAATCTGTACTTAATAGTTTACATTACAGTTTTTAAACTTCAAATCGTTGTGCTCAAAATTTATTATTGGTATTCAAAATTTGTATGTGTTAAGCACAGTATTTCGATAGTGTTGGCTACACAGCAAAAAGTTTTCGATAACAATTTATAAATCTGCACCAACAGAACCCATTATGCACTGGTAGATAAATAATACGCTGTTATCTACACGCCATATACATTTAATACACTGTTGGCCACCCAAATTGCAACACCAAGAAAGACAAGAGATATTACAACAAAATTTATTTTGTAGATAACATGTTGACCAAGTATCAAATGATTAAATTTATAGACTTCTGTGAAGTGTGGTTCCTGCCAAAATCAGTAGCCAGAGTAGCCGCCATTGTTGGAGATCACCGCTGCCACACGCCTCGGCATTGATTCAAAGAGACTTTGGATGAGTTCTTGGGATACAGCAGACCAAGCAGCTTCCACACGTAGCCAAAGTTGATCTGCTGTGGCAGATGGGGATGGAATCTGGGTCAATCGTAGAGCAACCATGGACCACATGTTTTCTATCGGCGAAAGATCCGGAGAGCGAGGCGGCCAGGGAAGCAATTCAATCTGGCGATTGACGAAGAACCGTTGGACAATGCGTGCGACGTGTGGTCGCGCATTATCCTGTTGAAATATGGCTGTGGGCAAACCCTGAAGGTAAGGAAGGACAACTGGCTCCAACACCTCGGAGATGTAGCGCTGGCTGTTTAAAGTACCGGCAATGCGTACTAGAGGTGTGCGAGAGTGATATCCAATACCGCCCCATACCATAATACCCGGTGCAGGACCAGTGTGGCGGTGCATAACGCAGCTGTTCAGCATCCTATCTTCACGGTGTCTCCAGACTCGAATGCGACCATCGTGGTGTTGCAGACCATCGTGGTAATGCATGCTGTAAATTTCATGTTATTTGCACGTTTCCTTCAGGGTGTTGCATTTACAGTGGCCAGCAGTGTACATTATCATTTGCGACTAAATGTCCGGGCAATCACTGTTGATATACAAGGTGCGCCCATAAAGTAACCGGACAAATTTTTAATAAATAAGAAAAATATTACTCACCTTCACATAAATTTATCTCCTTTAAAATGATAGCCAAAGGAGTCTATACGATTTTTCCAACGTCTCTTGAAACACTGTTTATAGGCGTTGGAACTAACCGTTCGCAAAATAAGCGTAACATTTGATTTAATATCCGAGACGTTTTCATATCTCTGTCCTTTCATGGCCATCTTAAACTTCGGAAAAAGGAAACAATCAGCTGGCGATATGTCGGGAGAATATGGTGGGTGATTTATCACTAAAATTGAATGCTTAGCAAGATATTGTTGTACAGAAATTTCTGTATGGGGCCTAGCATTATCGGGTAAAAGAAACCATTGCCCAGAATCAAACAGTTACTTCCAAACTCGCCTTATCCTGTTTCTTAATCGAAAAAGCCCCTCCTTGTAAAAATACTGATTAATTGTTTGATTTTCAGGAACAAACTCGTGGTGAATAAGTCCTTTGTAATCAAAACATGAAAAATCCATGAAACGACAGAAATTTGAAAACGTCTCGGATATTAAATCAAATGTTACGCGTATTTTGCGAACGGTTAGTTCCAACGCCTATAAACGGTGTTTCGATGACTTGAAGAAACGTTGGAAAAATTGTATAGACTCCTTTGGCTATTATTTTGAAGGAGATAAATTTATAGGAATGTGAGTAATATTTTTCTTATTTATAAAAAATTGTCCGGTTACTTTATGGGCGCACCTTGTATTTATTCCCTGAGGCTACGGCGGAAGCTAACAGGCCTTACTTTCGCTGTTGTTCTCCGTGTTTAAATAAACTTTATTCATTACTCTTTTAACATGAACAGTAGACCAATAGTAGTTGCTTGAGAACGTCTGATAGTTGTAATTAATAGACATATTAAGAGACAATACAGCGCCTCGCGAAAATTTTCGATGACTTTAAGTTGGGCAGTTAAGCTCCATCTTCATGCATTTAAAATAAGAAGCAGGGGAATTCGTATAAGACTGTGTGACAAGAAAGGGCGTATTCAAACCGTTTTCACAGAGTGGCAAACGTCTTGAGGTTCCAAAATATTTTAGTATTCGTTAGCATTTGAATACCCAGGTACTAAGAAAACGAGTCAACATCAGCAAAAACAAACCCTATATCATCACGCAGCAGCGTTCAAAGCCTTCACTTTGCCAAGTACTATTCGACAGGCAAGTCTAGACACCTATAATGTTTCTAGACCCGGTGGATACATTAAAGGTCTAGAACAGGCGTGTCTAACCCGCGGCTCTACAATATCGTAAACTTTATAAGATATATATTCTAAAAGAAAAATATCACTCATCTCGCAATCACGCCCAATACACGTCATAGCTTTTTGGAATTAGCTACATTTTTGAACAACTATTTTCAAAGAGGAGGCCTTCGGAGAGTAAACTTAGATTAAAAATCTCTGGTGAGAAACCATAAGGACCCACTAAGAATTTCAACAACTTCCATCGAACGAGACATTGAAACATTAATTTTACGAAAACAAGGTCAAATATCCCGCTAGTTTTAAGTTTGTGTTCCTCTCTTTTTAAAGATACAATAAAAAACGAAGTAAGTTTTGGTATTTATATAAATTAACTGTATTATATATTTTTCATATGCGGCCCAAAGCTATACCTCCGCCAATAGTGAAGCCTGGGCAAGCCAAAGGGTTGGACACCCCTAGTCTAGAACTTTTCGTTCATCAGATGGCTAGATCATTATAGCGACACTGATCGTTGAAAAAGACCCCAAGCCATATACAATCATAAGATTGTGGTTTTATGGTTGTACGCTTGCCCCGCTCTAAACACCGTCCTTAATAGGCAGGGGTAATTAGTGGCTTCTCAGCAGCAGCTCGATCATCAAACTGAAGTGCAAATAATTACATTCTGCCCTATCAATAATTTCCAAATTGATACGGAAGTCATTTGATTAATCATACTAAAGCTGACTTCCCATTTCGTTTGACGACAGGCCTCGGAATTCGCCATTCTGATCAGTCAGTTTGTTCGGCCTAGCAGGTTGATGGAAATGTTAGGCGCCTTCACTATTATTCTACTTTGAGAAAACGCTGCTAGCAGTACATCGGGCACATTCAATAGCACAGAAATCACTCGGGACTAATAATCAAAATGTTGTTCTCTATTATGCCAAGTTTGGATGTCCGCGACTCTTTTCATTCACTCAACATGCCAACAAAGAAATCCACTGTTACACACATTTTTACATTACACATAAATCCACATTTTACATTACATTAAACTGACGTTATTACGTGCATCCGCGATATACGGGCAAGAAAATGAAGAGGTGAGGATCGTCCGATTTCTTTTTTCGCATTACGGTCGATATATGCTTTTACATCTATAAATTACACGCTATACCCTCATTATCAACATATCCGATGGTGTGTTTACGAAAACACAACATAATTGACTACGATAGCAGGGAACGGCGTTGGAAAGAAACTAATAAAAAACACGATAACTTATTCCCACAATAAAAGTGTAGGATCAATGCTATGGATTAATCATTCCTTGCGAAAGGTGGTGTAACCGCTTGCAATCAGAACGGTTTTATCCATCAAACAGGAGAAAGGTATTGTATTTTTAAACTTGAAAAATAATCTCGGTTTCATAGAGCAACACACATTAGCTTCGTATCTTAAGTTCAATTATCAACTACCATCGAAAACATCTTACTGATAATGAGGAATTTGCACATGTGGGGAAAATGCTCATTTCTATTTTTTATTAACAGATTGGTTATTAAATTGTTCGAAAACATCAATTAAAACGTACATATAGATCTAAATAATAAAAATTTTAAATTTAAAATAAGCGAAAAGTGTTGAAAAATCATGTGACCTCAAAACGCTACGTGATTGGTTCTGACGTCACTATGCCCCATGCTTCAATGTTTACATTTTTCTATCGCGAGATTCTACGTTTCCTCCTCTTAAACTAACATTTTAAAATCATATTTTTTGTCTAATTTGGTTTAATTTTTCTAATTTTAGTTTGTGGCTATTGTTTATTCCCCCTTTTTTTAAAATTATATTCTATCGTCGTCGTCATTATTAGTTTTAGTTCTGTTTTGTTTACAATGGCGTTATTACCCGGTTTTGCAAAAGGGCAATCTGACAACCTGCCTAAAATGGATTCATTTGCAGTGTTTTCCTTTTTGGGAAATAATCCAAGTTTTATGGGAGCAGAAATACGAGGATTTAAGGCTCAGAGGTATGTATATATTTGTTTGCATTTATTATTCTAGTTATGTAATGTAGATTGTAGAACGCTGACGTGCGTTGTACTTTACACAAACTTTAGAGTTAGACATTGTTTATGCATATTATTAAATTAATCTCGTACTCTAAAAGTTTAATATACAGCTTCTATTATTATTCATTCATAGTACATGTTTAATTTTGTAGAATTAATTAGCACTGCAACATTACAAGTAGTGTCTGTTATAGGATATTTAGTAATTTTAATTGTCTTTTAAAAAGTTGACAGAAATTAAAAACACTACCAAATTTACGAATGTGTTCAGTGTTCTGCATTCATATCATAGAAATATGTTTATTTTAAATGGTAAAGGAATTATAATAAATCTGAACTATGCATGATAATTAAACTTTTGACTAATCACATATTAAGTGGTGCAAAGAAACAAATGTTTACTACTCATACTAATTTTAAACAATCCTCTAACTCCATAATTTTGTGTTTTAAAAACACATTTTTAAATTAATGCTTTAGTACTTAGAAAGTTACTTTTACTTAGATGTGGACGAGAAGGCTATGGAGATAATGCTGTAGGATATGTTCAGGTAAAAAGGGATGGAGACATCTGTACAGTCAATGCAAGGGTGACACCAGAACATAATGCCACAAAAAAGACAGTGTGGAACTCAAGTTGAATGAAAAGGAAGAAAATGTCCTTTCCGTCCAATGCAATGATTGTGCACCATCTTTGGGTGAGTTCCTTTATGTATTATATTTAATTTTATCTAAAATTTTGGGGTAAATACAATAGACCATTCATGGTTAGCTTTCCCCGCTTTAAGTCATTTATAAATAATTAGTAATACTTCAGCAGTTATAAAAAAATCTTTTTAATACAATACTTTATACATTTTATGTAAAAAACTAGCACCCAAAACTAGTGTAAAAAGATTAATTAAAAATAAACTTACCAAAATAATTAATATATTTTATGCTTTTGTCACATTTTGCACACAAATTGTATTTATTTTAAAATTTCATCATCTACCCCCAACCCAGCATCTGGTGAATTCCATTGTAACGGACGTTACATTCACACACAAAATAAATTATAAAAAGATTATGAGATGCATATTAGTGCTTCAAAATAGGAGTACGTTATTTTTTCCTGATAAAACCAATACTAAAGATAAACTTGACAGGTTTCAAAATTTATTTCTGGTGTATTTAAGCTGCAAAAAAAAAAAATTATTTAATGAAACGGATGTTACATAAAATGGAACATCATTTGTACTATAGCGTCATAAGATAAAAAAATCTGTGAATCTATTATGTAAATTTGCTCAAAAATTTAAAAAATAACATCACAAGACATGCCTGTAATTTATCAGAACCTTGACATAAAAATTCAGTCATTTTTTTCTGTAATAACAATTTTAAAAACTATTTGTAACAGACGTTACATATAATGCATGATGTTGCAACTGTACCCTTAACTAGGCTATTTATATTCTAAACAGTCACAAACATGCATTTATTTTACTTTTACAGTTTTTACATAAATATTAAATTTACTCCAATTAAATTCAGTGGCATAATTTACGTAAGTAATAAGGTATAAAAATGATAATTTTACTTGCTAAAAAAACTTACAAATAGATATTTTCCCATTACTTCCCCTACTAAACAAACTTAATGTAAGGAAAAAGCAATAATAGGTTCTAGTTCTAGAGGCCATAAGCTTTCCAATGATATATAACACTTAAGAATTTGTTTAAAATGATTTTCTTTCGTAATGGTTTCATGTTAGGTGGAATTCACCATCTGGAGAATATAAATTTGGCAAATCATCTGTATCACATTAAAACCCACAATTATAGCTAAATTAAAAAAATATTGAATGAAGATCCACTTACTGAGCATTTACAACTGTTTCAGCATCAAAGCTTATTATCAAGTAACTGTATGTAATATATTTTAAGAGTTGTATATTGCATATCTCTGCTGTGAACAAACATTTTATAGACCGCTATCCAGAAAGCTAGTTTTTCTGAAGTTATTCAGGTATATTCAAAATAATTTAATCTGATAGAGATAATATGGTAATTTAACGATTTTCAATTATGGATGAAAGTTTATTCATTTAATGAACACAGAAAAAAGTTAAAGTCAGAAATAACAGCATTTTATTTGACATATTTTTCATAAAATCAAAATTTTAATGCAAATAAACATTTTACAATGATTATTCAAGTGAATAAAATATGATATTCTCGGAATATAGTTTTCATTTTTGCATTAAATGCTAGTTTAAATTTAACCGACAATAGTTTGATTTTTGTTAACTAAATTGTATATTAATATTTCTGAGAGTTTCTATAAATATATATTTTTTTACAGGTGGATGTAAACATGCTGTAGCTTTGCTTAAGTGGCTTCATAGACGGAGTGAAGAACCAGCAGTGACGTCAGTTTCGAGTTACTGGAAGAAGTCAAAACTTTCTTGTGTAGGCAATTCAATAAAATTCATTAAAGGGAAAGATTTAGTAAAAAATAATTTGGAGCCTATAATACCACAAGATGGCTCATTTCGAACAAAAGTTGTTGAAAAAAGCAGACTTTTAGAGAGACAGGACACTGTTCTCACTAAATATTATAAAATGAAAGACCGGTTCTTTACCTGTATTTACCGTCGTGCTTGTGCAGCAAGGTACTATACAATATTTAAAATTTGCTTTAACACACTTTGACATCTTAAAAATAAAGAAAAAACACTAGATATCAAACTCAAACTACGCAACACAATCCAAACACCGAAGTAAACAAATTCGCTATGGAGCATTGTGACGTCACATGTATCCGCGTAGGAAAAGTAGCGTTTTTGAGATGAAGTAAATAGTGCGCGTTTAAAAACAAATTATGTTAACTTTTAGAGTTCTAAAACTAAAAAAAAAAGATGCTTTCGATCATATTTTTCTATTTTCTATATCATAAATGCAAAATAAAAAAACGTGCAAATTCCTCATTATAAACCAATAACTTTAAAATCTTTGCATTAGTTTTCAGCCAATATTTTGACATTTTTAAGATGATTAGATCAATCTCCACTTTGTGCCGGGAAATTTTTTTTAAAATAAAAGTTGTAATCTCATTTTTGAAGATATGCAAAGAGCTATCGATTAGACTTAAAGGGTAATTCAATTCAAACGGAAAATTCTTCCTTTTCAGAGTAAGGTCTGTTGAAAGTTTGACTGACATTCAAGGATATTGTCAGAAAAAAATATAAATTAAGTTTTCACTATGATGCATATTAATTCAACAATTTTAAAAATGAGGGTTACATAATTCTACTTTTTATTAATTTACATACATTTTATTTACATAAAATTTGTAATTTTTCCTCCAAACGAGTCTTTATATAGAGATTACTATTCATTTGTGAAATTTTTTAACAATATTTAATACTGTTTTTTAATTAAAATTTAAAGTATGTTTAGTGTTTGACATATCTGCTGAACCAATTGTTCTATATCATTAATTATTTCACTTTCAAAATAATTTGCAGTCAAGGTTTATAAAAAATTAATGAACTGTTTAATCACTTTAAAGGCAAAAATAAATCATATCTTTTCCAGAGTAAATTTTATTTAAAAAAATATTTTTTGAATTTTCACCCGGAATTAAAACACAGAAAGATGCGCTTTACAAAAATCTCACTGATATACTTTGCAAGTAGTATATAAAGACTTCTAATCATGAAAAATTCCATTTCGAGATAAAAAAAAGGATTACAGTGCAGTTTGTTTCCAGAAGGGCACAAAAAGTTAGTACAGTAAAAAAATGTTATTCCTTACTATTTAATCATCGTAGAAACGAGCTTTTATCATTATTTGATTCTACAAGTTCTGTAGAGTAAATTAAGTCACGAATATATTTTTTATTTTCTCAGAGTTTTGGAAAACTTTTAAAACAATCAAACTTTGTAACTGAGTCCAGCAGCAAATTTTTTATTATTTGTTCCATACTGCCTTCAATCTTATATACCTACAAAAATATTTCCCGGCCTAGGTTCGGATCCAATAATTCTCGTCAGCCGAAGAGACGCATATATTTACCATACACTTCAGACGAATAAACCTTATAAATGGTGCAAAATTCCATTGTCCAAGTGATAATTGCCGGACGATGGACGCTGGCGTTTAAGTACAAGTCTGCGGATTCGAGCCATACTATCGGCATGAATGTTTGTAGTCGTTCGGAATCGGCTTTAAGCAGTAGATCCCGGTCAAACTAGCCCTCGTGTAGTTAAAAAAAATCAAAATCCTAGCGCTCGCAACCAACCTAACCAAGTTATAATTAAAGACCTTTTGTTTTCTCAAGCGGCAGTCACTTATCTTATCTACCTTCCCCCATTCCACATCGTGAATTTGTTTGCTCTTTATAATGGGAGCATCACAAACGTGAGCCAACATCATATCTTTCGGGGAAACAGTAACCGAGCCCGTGAAAGATCGTGACGCTAACTACTATGTGATGTGAGCGGCAGAGAAAAAAAAAGTTTGATTTAATCCTTGATTTCATATCCATAAACTATTCCGTTGAATATGTAACTTTACTACATAAGCTCAACATACTCATTACTCAGCTACTAAAATTATCTACTAAACTCCTGATTACCCGAGGAAAATAATACGCAGGTATGCACGAAAAGCCCGAAATAAGGATATCAAAAAGAGGTCCTAAAAAGGATAAGAAATTTTAAATGAACTGCATGCTGGTTTTGAATAGAATTTAGTTAAAATAATAAAACTTACATGAACTGTCAGTTTTTCAGAAACAATCTATTTTATTACTTTGTCGGCGACTGATCTTGACATGCTTTTGGATAATTTTATCACTATTGCAATTTCATCTCCATTTATAAGCTTAAAATATCTTTTGATACGCTGTAGTGTATATATAACTGTAGAAAATATATGACTATAAACTGCATTAAACTCTTCTTTTAAAAAAAATCACCTGAATTTTAAAAGTACGTTAAAAACGATTTTTATTGCATTCATTAAAGTGCTGCTATTAAATTACGTATATTGCATGATACGATCATTTCTTTATTAAACTTTTTTTTCGGCATCAAACACAATTTGCTAAACGGATAAGGCGCTCCCAGAGATCCCACTCTTTCAAAAGGTCATCGCTTCGTTCTATTCAATCTAACAAAAGGGCCCTATGAATTCATTTATTTTAATTTGCCGTAAGAGTCAAATTGCTCTCTCCCACTTTGAATTCCAACGACTTTTGATAAAGGCCAGCCAGGTGTGAAAAAAATCAAAACATAAAAAGAAGAAAGAAGTAATGATTTTTCCTTACCGGTAAAAAAAAAAAGAAAAAAAAGACGAAGCTGTTCAGCGTTTCAAGGGTCGTAAAACAAAAAGAAAGAGTAAAAATTTACCCTAAAGCCGAAAAGAAGAAAACGAAACTAGATGGCTCCTGTGAGAATATCGCCTGTGAAAGACTAATCGAAAAAACAACGTCCTGCCACGCGATATATTAATTTTCTACATTTGATTTTAACCAACGCGAGTAAATCTAGATTCTAAAGAGACAACTAAGACTTTAAATTTCGAGCAAATATGTACATATTCACAATTTATTTACATTACTCCGGCATGACGTTGGATCTAAATCAAAACTTCTCATAAAGAGATCAAAAGGTACATCTAATCTATACAAAATCTAAAGTGCATCAGCCGACGTCATGAGCACGAATTCGAACGACGCAGCGTTCGTCCTCCTAGGGTTATTACGTCACAGCTCCATTGAATCCGGGAAGAAAGCTGCCCACATCACTTTTTTCCCCTCGGCGTGATTGTACTATCTGATGGCCAAGAGCTCGGAAGAACAGTGAACTTGGCATTCATTGTGAGGTTAGCTCACCGAGCCAAAGGGCAAAAAGTAGTGGAATCATGGAGGAAGAGACTGCATTCTTCGAAAAGTTTCAGGATAATAAACGACTTAAACCTCGTCTCTTGAAAACCAGAAATGTTATATGATGGGAGAGGGACATTAATAATAAAACATGAGGTTCCATCCAGCATATGCATACAGCCCCGGACTCCACATACTGCAGCATGGAATATCCAATTCTGGTTTAGCTGCTACACTTTGAAATAGTTAAATTAATGAACAAAATAGCAACATATGATATTCGGTGGCAATATACCGACCAGCTCTGTTCAAAGATAGTCTTAAACCCACTAGAAAAGTTCTCGGAGGTGGAAATATTCAGGATCCTTTTTCGAAAGCTCCATACTGACCACAAAGCTTGAGTACATGACAGGAGAAATGTTCTACAAAGAATGCCGCTATATGGCAGTCCGTACTATTTTCCACAAAGGCATTATTATTAAAAATAAATGTAATATAAACAGAAGATACGCATACGACAGTAAAAAGCAAACAACAATCGCAAGTCCTTCCCCGTCGGTGTCAACAGAAAAGTTATAAAGAAAGACGTGCACTATTTTTTTTTAAACGCAAGAAAAAAAAAGATGTCCGCCCATATTGTTAAAGTTCTATTAAAATTTAAGAAGCAGTATGTTTTTCTTATACTTCGTAACAGTAAAATAAATTAAAAATTCTAAGGAGCATTTATACCCGATACTCAAACTGAATTTACGTGGCATGATCGTCCTTACGAGCAAAATCATATCTATGCCGGACTTTGACCGAGTAATCCTTCGTATATGACTATAATATAGATAACAATTTTTTATTATAAAATGGTATACACAGAGTCATCCAATATTTTTGAAAAATCGTATTTTGAGATAATAAAGTTGGATTTCGAAATATTGAGACAATTTTAACAAAAGTGTAAATCGTAACATTTGAATGTAAGGCACTGGCCATTTTTGTAAAGGATTTCCCATAGTTCTACACAGAAAAAACGGTAACTTCTTCTTAAGAGCTGGAGAGAGAATTGATTACCCCAAATTTTCCTTTTACAGCATTCCTTTGTATTTGCATTTAAGGAAAAATGGGTGGATTCTGTACATTTCGCTTGACCTCAAGCAATATTATACTTTATACTGAGATTCGTGTAGAAATCGTAATAACTTTTAAGCTGAAGTATCAAAAAAATTTCCATTAGAATATCTATGCTACATTTCATAAGACACACGTGGAAAATTAAAAAAAAAAATTGGGGTCATATACTAGAAAAATGAAACCAAAAAATTGCAGTTACATTGGAAAATAATTATTCCTTTACAAGAATATAAATTACAGTTTCGCAAGAGCTTTTTATGGCGCTTAAATTAAGAAATATAAAAAGTCAAGGACCAAAGCAAAACATACAAAATAAAAAGGTTCTACTGGGGAATCGAAATATTAAAATAATTACCTGCCGTAACGTTATCAACCGCATATTAATGAATTCCAACAATATTTCAAAATGAGGGTTCAAACCGGTTTTTAATTATCGGCAGCAAAAACGTACGATCATCGACCTTGATCGACTAATCCTTCGTATGTGAGAGGATACCAACTGCTAGTTATTAATTGGTGTCCATTAATCTCCAATTCTGATCCTGAATTTCCGAAAAATCCGATTAATACGGGATAAGAATAGTAAATTTATGATTATCCATATAATTGATCAAGAAGTAAATTACTGATTATCGGGGAACATAACACTGAATAACGTCGAAAATTAGACTCAATTTATCGGCGTAGAACACGTACGGTTATTAATAATTTAAAGATTAGAAAAATTGACCTCAGTATGACTCTGTCAAAGTCAAATATTTATGCTTGTTCATTTAAATTTTAAATTGGGTCGAAGGTCCTTAAAAGCTGCTCGAAAAAAATGAAGTTAAAAAAGATGTTTAAACTTAAAAGTTCATCTGCTTTTACCAAAGAATATTGCTGAAAGAAAAACAAATTTTAGAAAATTATATCAAAAACACCTAGCTACTGAAAAATGGAAATTTGTGGTAACACAAGATGAGGCATGGGTGTATTTAAGTGACTGTAATAAAAAAAGAATCAATTTTCTATTGCTCAACTGACGGGAATGACAGTACGAAATGGCTTCGTCAGTGTACAGAAAAGTTCCCAAAGGGATTCACGATAATTGCAGGATTTTGTTACAACGGCAAATTAAAAATGAAAAAAGTCTCAAGTAAAGCCAAAATTAATTTATCCTACTATCAGCAGAATATTTTGGAACCAATTTTTGAAGAAGAAATTCCACCTTATATGGAAAGGACATTGATAAAGTTGAGCTTCATATGAACAAAGCCGCCAGTCACACGTCTAAATCAATTGCCGCTTATTTAGCAAAGAAAGAATAAGAAACGGGAATAAAGTGTCTCCCATTTAATTAAATCCTTGTAAAATCACCTGACGCTTCCCCTGTAGACTTCAGCGCTTTCGTTTTATTAAAACGCGCGTTAGGAAAACGGCATCCAAGAACACTGAACGGACTTTGGAAAACGGTCTAAGGGGAATGGGGTAAAATTGACATAACAGTACTAAGAAAAAGTTTACTTTCATGGGAAATTCGAGCTAGAGCTATTGTTAAGAACCATGGCCATCAAATAGAAGCAAATCTCCGCAAAAAATATGGCATTTATGCATAAAACTCCACTATCAATATCATTTCCATGAAGTGCGAACGACCTGTTGTATACATTGATTTTTTAAAATTCCTTTTAAAATATAAATTCAAATACACATTGTAGAATGTATTATTGAAGATGTAGCTTTTATCTGACGACATTTAAAGTGTATAAGGTAGAATATCCTTGGATTAATCGTTATTAATATTACAATTTTTGCCTGACAGAGGGATTAGTTATTTTTTGCTACACGAGGGCTAATTAGACCGGGACCTAAAAGCCGATTCCGAACGGCTACAAACATTTGATGCCAATTGTGGGACTCGAACCCACAGACTCTGGTACCGGCCTGACAGAGGGAGTTAATCGATGTGGTAAGTTAAAAAAAGTAATAACATCAAATTCATTCTTCAAGTTATTTTTTTATTGCAGAAAAAATTTGAAATAATTGTTTAATAATTCACAAGTACTTACTTCTGTGGTAGTTATACTGTAACTATTTTCTTTTTCTATTTTTGTGATGAAAATGCACTAAGCAGTTTGCCGTTATCAACAAGTACTTGCTCCTGTATTTGAATTGAATTATTGCAACGATTTACATTAGAGAATGGAGTTAATTAGATTGGCTTCTGATATAAATTATTTATTATTCGATGGCCCAACAAAAATTTGGCATTTAGTGGTGTTAGTCCTTATTAGGAAAATTTAATATGAATACAAAAAGTTAGAAGTGCTTTGACACTAAGATTTTTAAAAAAATCGAAAAGTGGAGTTAATCGATTTGGCTCGTGAATGGTTCATTTATCTCTAACGATTAAAGCGGCACGATCTTTCTTGGTGACCTTAACTTACACGTACAGAAGAATACCGATAATCCGAACTTCGGTAATCCGAAAGTCCGCTTAATACGAAACCAAATGTCAAAAAGAACTAAGGTTACAATAAAACCACAGTGATACTAGGTAATATAAAGTATACTTCTGAAAATTACAAGAAAATTCAAAGTTTAACAATGTACTGAACTAATTATTACTGAACTACATTGGTTTAAAAAAATCCGTTACTTTATTTTGTCGAAGAGAAGAATACCTCTCCCTTGAAACCAAATTACGCCAGCGCAATACCCTCTACTCCCTGTCACCGTCCGCTTCACCTTCACTTTCGTATGAGACATTGACAGGTTCTTTCAAAACCATTTCAATAATTTGATGATCGTCTAAAATCTTACACTTTATTATACTGTACTAGTCAGGTTCCGCTCTCTTATCACCCATTTCGTCCCGAGATTTGGCAATGATTAAACAGACCTTATAAAATAAACTGCGTAATCACACGTAATATGTAATATTTATGTAATCACATGTTATTATGTAATTTAAGTTTATTTTAACTATGATTTCGCTTAATCCGAAAAATTTGTTAATCCGAAAAGGTCTGGTCCCAATCATTTCGGATTATCGAGACACTACTGTACCTTTTAAAGTCCAAGAGACTCGACAAACATGTCCCTATTTTCAATCATCAGTAGTTACTAAAATAATTTATTAAGAAACATGAAAATTTTACTGTGAGTTAAACACTTTTTCTTCTTTATAAATAGGGCTCTCAATTTTTTTTCTACGTTGAAGATAAATATTTAATTTTTTTAAATTTCAACCATTGCTTTTTCATTGTTATGGCAATCCGCACAGACTTGCATCCGTATATTAATGAATATACATATTTTTTTAGTTTAAAATTTATGTTGTATAATATCTTTAAAATGAACTATTTCGAAATCAAAATTCTTAGTTCTTCATAGAAAAAAAGGTTTTTTTTTTAAATTTTTAAATTTGGAAAACAATTTTGATAAATTTTACTGTAATTAAAATTTTTTTAGCAGGAATGACATAATAATAGGTCATTTTAATGATAATTGTTTATATTGCCCGTGTATAAAATTTCATGGTTTTCTAGTCAACTGTTTTGGTGATATCCTGTGTGAAATGGCATAACAATGAAAAAACAGTGGTTAAAATTTTAAACAATTAAAAAATTTCTGTTCAATCTAGAAAAAACTGCAGGCCATATTTATAAAGAAGAAAGAGTGTTTAACCCACAGTAAAATCTTCATATTTATGAATAAACTATTTTAGCAACTACAGATGATTGAAAATAAGGACATGCTTATCCAGTCTCTTGGCCTTTAAAAGGTATGTGTCCCCTTAAAGGCAGATTTTGCACTTCGTCGCATTTCAAACAATGTTACAATGAATGAATATAGAAATTGTTGCAGAAATCATAAGTATTAAGTTGACGTCATAAAATTCTTCACTTTTATTATGCATCAGAATATCAACACTTCATTTTTATGAACACGCGACAGAATTTTTAAAAAAATAAATTAGTATTTAAATACCACAGAAATGAAAGCTATAAAATGTAATCCTTTAGGAAAAAATTTATTCCTAGTTTTAAGGAATATATATTAAAGTTTTAAAGAATATATAATAAGTGCTTTTCATGGTATTTAAATTAAAGTATACACAGCGACAAGGAAGAAAATACACTGAATAAAATAAATGGCTCTAGAGGAAGAGAAATATTTTTTACCGTAACGTAACTGACCGCCTTTTAATGACTTTCAACAATAATTTATGTTCCAGAGATGATGTTAATGATACTTAATTGATTTTTCTACTGGTCGTAACCTTTCGGTTCAGGAAACAAATTAGCATTTTTACTCCAGGCATCCATGAAAATCTATATTTATTAGTTACCCAATGATTATAAGCGTTGACATTTTGTTTGATGATGAGGGTAATATTTTAGATTAAAATATTAATAGCGGACCTATTTATTATATATAATTTTTAATAGTGTTAAGAAGCTGCGGGGCATGATTTTTCTTAGCAACGAGGTGCGTGTTATTTCTAGCGGAAGGACGGGCGTTATTTCTTTAGCATTAAGGTGAGAGGAATCTCAACGTTAAAGGTCCAAGGTATTTTAAAGCTGTAATATACGGTACACGGAATATACGGTAAGGTATATGATGTTTTACAGCATTAAAAGAGGTATACTCGCAATATTTTGTAACGTTAAGGAGTATCATATTTTATAATATTGAGAGGTTTGATACTTTTGTTGCATTCAGAAGCAAAATATTTATTAGAATAAAGATGTATTTTATAGCATTAAATTACATTACGTTTAATACATTAAAGTACACTTCAAAGGCCACAGTACATTGCACCTATAAGGTATAAAGTGCTTTGTTCTATTTATGTACATGGTATTTTATGCCATAAAGGAGCTATTTTCGGCTGCTGTGAAACATAATATTTTTAGCGTAAAATCTTACTTAACTGTAGCAATTTTCTTTCCAGGAGTTAGTGAACATAAAGAAAAAAACCTAAATAACCTGGTATGCTCCAAGAGATACATTACACGCTAGAGAGATAAACGCTTAGATCATTCTTCCTTCGAAATAGACTTTCTTACTCTTCCTTGAATAGATACCTCTATATAAATATTTCACACTCACCTGAAAAGAAAAAAAACGGTTTAGCAACTCACAAAAACACGGATTCATAAGATTTTTTAAAAGTAATCAGCACAGTATAATAATAAAGATATAATATATTCATATAGTCCGAAAGTAAAAACCAGAATCAGTTTAATTTGTTTGCATTTTAATAATTTGTAAAAACTTATAAGAGAATCATATGTATCACATTTAGAGAAAATAATGGTCATACCTCCATAAAAGTTATTTACGAAAAAAAAATTAATATTAATAAAGCATTCAAAAATCACATAAATATTTATTTCTAATGATAGTAAATAATGTTTCGAAGGAACATAACTTAATCAAATAGAACGACAAGGGATATGAAAATACAAAATAAAAGGTTTTATTACTAGTCTAATAATAATTACTTCCGAAAATAATTTGTGCACCTCTAATTACACTGACTATATTTCTTTCATGAAACGTGTGGAGTAAGCAAATCACAAATTACACAGCCACTTATAACCTGGAATGATATTCAAGACAGGTAACAACTTTCGAATTCATGAATCCAGTTCTTCATCGCACCTGGTCGTATTAGGTGTGATTGGGTAATTAATATCAAAGTGTTGGAAGATCTTTACGTCTGAAAACTATCGATTGAGACTGTTGTTTCTAATGCCAAACACATGAAAACCAGTCCATGAGTCTTCATTAATCATATTTATTATATATACAAAATAGTTAAAAATAAAATGTACACAGCTCAAAGATGTACGCAGACAGCGTACATCTTTGCAGTGGCCAGACGGAGAGCGCCACTATACGTAGCAGAATTCTTCCGCACAGAAAAATAGGGCCACTCGCTCAAACTCAACACAGACAATCACTCCTAATGCTATATTTGCCTAAGATGCCTGCGAAGTATATTTATTACGAAACCAGAAGTGATTTTAACTTTGGTTGGTTGTGAACGCAACGGTCATTTTTTTCAACAAGAGGGCTAATTAGACCGTGACCTGCTGCTTAAAGCCTATTCCGTACGACTACAAACATCCATGCCAGGAGTGGGACTCGAACCCACAGACTCTGGTAACGAAAGCCAGCGCCCTAGCCATTCGGCACTCGCCCGGCGATTTTAACTTTGATAGGGAATTTTAAGAATCTGTGTTGTCTCTGTTTTTACGCCGGTTATAGAAATTAATTAAAAGCCCTGTGAGAGAAAATTACAAGACTCCACAGGCATAATCGATATGAAAAATCTGAACCACAATTAAATTTCAAAAAACCAAATTTGATCTATTCAGAAACTGGCTGAAAACGTAAGCACTTTTCATAATTATTACAAATAAATAGATACTTTCCTCAATAAAATTTGTAGCATTATAGATTATTAACTTATTTAAAGCCATTAAACTTTCAATTGTGTGATATTTAAGAACAGTGTAGAGATTTATGTACAAGTCCACACATGTGGACCTCAGTTCTCAATGGAGTGAAAAAGCAGTAATAGTGAACTCCATTAATTTTACCATAATTCACCATTGATTCTTTTTTTTATGTATTTCATATAACTTTAATTTATTCGTGGAACAATTATGAGCTTTCAAACATATATTTTCATATTTAACAAGAATTACAGATTTTTTTTTCCTTTCTGATTAGAAATTTCCAGTTTCTATGTTGCATTCATCGAATAATCTTTTGTGATCATGGAAATAATTAAACCCACCTAGTAATAATAGTAGATTTTATAATTATATCATAATTTACTATTATTTCTTTACAAATATATCTCCTATATCTTTAATTTATTTTTGAGATAATTTATGAGTATGTATTTTTTTTAATATAACAAGATAATATAGTAGAGCTTTTTTTCTTCATCAATAGAAAGTGGCAGTTCTTTTGGGTGCAATTATTGTAATATCTTGCATGATAGTAAAAACTTAAATCCAATTAGAATGTTTATGACGAGTATTTTATTATTAGGAGTTTCTTTTTCTTTTTTGTCCTGTTAGCCAGGGATGGTTTGATCTTGGATTTTGCCATTTATGATGGAAAAGGATGTGTTCCCCCAGAAGCTTTAGACTTTGGGTTTAGGTGGATTCCTAAGAACTCAAATCACGTTATATATACAGATAGATATTTTACGGGAATAGCATGTGCAGAATATCCCCTCCAAAATAATATATTTCTTACAGAAACTGTACAATGCAACAGAATAGGAACAGCCAAAGAAACATTGAAAAGTTATAGAACGATACAGAGAGGTGAATGGGATGAACTCGTCCGGGATGATAAAAATATCTGTATTTTAAAATGGAAGCATAATAGATTTGTCGTTTTATTGTCTTCATGTGTTGGAAGTGAACCTATTTCTAGCCGCAGTAGGTGGTCAAAAGAAGAAAAGAGAAAGACCAGCGTACCACAACCCACCATTGTGCACTCTTACAATGAATGTATGGGTGGTACAGATTTATGTGACCGATATTTGGCATATTACAGAAGCACTGTTAAAACTAAGCAATGGCCTGTGCATGTATTTAGCCATTTTATAGATCTTGCGATATCCAACTGCTGGATTCAATAAAGGAGATTTCAAAATATAAATGGTATCAAGCAATACATGTCACTATTGGAATACCGAATGACAGTTGCTTTTGGTCTCCTAAAATACGAAGGAAACAAAACCAACAAACAGAAGAGAAAACATTTGTGTACGATAAATGATGATGAAAACATGCCAGTGAAACACAGAGCTGTAGTGAACCAACCAACGAAGGAAGTGCGCCTAGATGGAGTAGGACATTTGCCAAGATTTATGGATGATAAAAATGCTTCCAAATGCTGATGATCAGGATGCAACTCAAGGACTAGAGTAGTATGCATAAAATGTAACACGTATTTGTGTGTAGTAAGGAACAATTGCTTTGAAAAGTATCATTCAACACAAAAATGTTTAAAAAATGTAAATTTTAAAATCAGTCAAAAAAATTAAATTTTCTTTGTAAATTGTTATTAATATTCATTAAGACAGTTGCATTTAACCACTTAGCGTTTGAATTTTATGTCATTTTTAACCAATTTTGAGTTTTTTAATCATTTGGAAATTTTCCGATGTTTTACTCCGTTGAGACCTGAGGTCCACACACGTGGACCTTAAACTTCTAGCCTCCTAAATTATCAATTTCAGAAAAGTACTTTTTTGTTATCTTTAATGTCAATGTATGAGTGTAAAAGCCATCAATGGATATTTAAGTTGTTATTATAATTTCGGGTCTGAAGAGGTTAAATAGATCATACTGGCAAAATAAAAATAAAAAAACATCAAATCATCGTTTAAATATCTATAGAATTTTCGGACTTTCAGACTTAAACGATTTAAAAAAACAAACACACAAGGTGAGAAAAATAACTAATAATAAATATTTCACCTTTATTTGAAACCAGTGAAGATCAAACGAAATTAAAGGTATTTGTACAACACAATGTTATGGATACTCTAAAAACGTATTCAAAACAAATATACGAGAAATGTTAAAGTATACGCTAGGTTAAAATATATTAAAATGATTTCTTCATTGTTTATTGCCAAATGAATAGTGTGGGGTCCCCTTAAAATATCAAGTACAGATTGAATATCCTTTCAAAATATTTCACTGGCGTTAAAAAAAATCGATTTCTGTCCCTATTGTATTCTGCAATTGAGGCAGTAGAATGGGTCATCTTGATTAGACCAATTGAATAACGGAGAGTTCACAATCGGTCACAGCAACATAACACGGCCGTACCAGTCAATTTTGCTTCCCCTGCCATTTAAAAAACAACTGCAGAGGATCAATGTATACTTCGACCGCTACATGAAAATTTATAGCCTTTTTTGGCGAGAGTTGGCGAAGTATAGAGCGTTCTTTTAAAATTAATTTAGATGTATATCGATATCTAATGCTCCTTAAAGAAGAAATGCCAAAGTATATAGAAGAAAATGCCATTTTATTTAGATAGTTAAATTACATAATTTGCTATCATTAGCAGTAATTTGACTATTTAGACACTGAATTTCTTTAGAATTTCTCAGAAACAGCAATAATGATCCGTAAGCTGTACAAAAGCACATACAGCTGATTATTTTATACGTTCCTAAACAATAAATATAAAAGTCTTCAAATAACGATCTTCCATTTGATAAAACAAACAAACAGTATTTTCTAAAACTTTAAACCACTCTTACAAACAAACTAAACCCAAATTATGGAAAACAAATTCTCTTCAAAGAAACCATTTTTCATTGTCAAAGCTTTTTCCACAAGTTTTTAGCTCACCGATACCTCTATTCGTGGGCCGTGAAAATTTCCAAATTCTGTAAAATTTTCATGCATATTTTTTAAACAAACAACACTTTACAATAGGAAGCTGTTGTAATGATAATCGGTGTGGACCGATATCCAAACTCTTATTACATAACTGGTACCTTTAAAATGAACTATCCCAGCGATGTGAGAAACTCTCATTTTCCGAACCCTGTACCCCAAACTCTTCCTCCTTTTTGCTCGCAGGGATACAGGATATGGGACTTAAAGTTTTTTTCCTCAATACACGGATTCTATGCAAGTAATTTCTGCCTATAATACGTGGATTATACATAAAAAAGCTTCGAATTTCTTGTCGCAGATTATAAATCGCTGCGTATTAACCACAGTTTTCTTTTTCGTGACTGACAGATAAGTTTACATTTCTGAAAATGACCTTCTATAATATTTTTCTTTATTGATGGCCAGTTGGCGCTAATATCTGTATTTCATCACAGAATGAAGTACCGGAGTCATCACGCAACGTAACTTTGCTGGGTGTTTTTGTTTTGTTGTGTTAGCCGTGATCCTAATAGCATCTGAAGTTTTGAAGAATTTGTACGAAGATCAGTTCGAAAGGAATAGCATTAGGCACACGTCGAGGGCTTAAATTTACCTTTTCGTCGGCCCCGTACCATAAGAACTTGAATACCATTAGACAGTTACGTTATCGGAAAAATCGTTTCAATAGATGCTACGACTGGAAATTGTAATAACGACAATTATATTTGGCAGTTACTTATAAGTCTCGCTTTGCATAGAAGTTTAGCTTTAATTCCTCCAAGTATCCACATAGGAATACGGGAAGTTTTTATTTCTTCATCGATGATAATTACTACTGTGGAATGCACGCCGCTGACAGTTATAGGCAGAAAATTACGGCAATTATTTCTTTACCGACCCCGTGTTTAAATATGCTCTCCGTGATAATGAGTCGAACGCTTCCTAAAGCCCCATTAACGTTTTCCCAACTACTGACAGTCGGTTATACACTGCTCTTCAAACTTCTAAACCGGTAATCTGCCGAGTGATGCGAAGGGCTGAATATTTCTTCTCACACTGCTTAAAAAATTTAGGGATGAATATAGAAAAAATATACGAATCTGGGCTATTTATAAAACATGAATTAACATCAAGAATTAATTTCAACAGTAACTGTCTCTAACGGCGAAGTTTCAGTTTTTATTATGTCGTCTATTTTATTTCAAACTGTTTTGTTTTTCTTTCTAACGCATTTTTAAGTATAAAGTGAAACTTCACTAACCGGCCAGATTTTCTACAGAATCGATTCTTCAGAATCGAAGACGCAATGGGGCCAATGCTATGGAAAAAAAAAACTTTTCCACGGCCACCCCACAAAACGGCAACAATTTTTTGGAACCATTACTGGCCGCTATAGAGAAGAGTATGTGTATGTGTGTATATATATATATATATATATATAATATATATATATATATATATATATATATTGTATATATATATACTATATATATATATGAGCGTGTGTGTGTGTGTGTGTGTGTGCCTGTGGCGACCCTGTGGTACAGCGCGCTGGCTTTCGGGGCTCGGGTGTTCGGATCGAATCCCGGCGTCGCACCACTAAAATGCCTCCGTTTGTGACGTCCCTTCATAGGGGGTAATGCTGGTCAGCCTACATGGTTCCCCCGTAATAAAATGGCCAGAAAAACTGCGGTGTATTATAGGCGAATGTCTTCACGACAAGTGCCTTTGCATTGATATATATATATATATATATATATATATATAGAATGAAAAATCTACCAGAGGGCGCTGTGCGCAGCACCAGAGTGAGCGTCTACGCTTTTGAACATTCGGCGAGTGGAAGCTGGCATATGCAGACGCAGCGAGCTGCATAGTGCATACTGTTGTTATGAATGCTAGAACTATATCAGTGTTTATATTTTTTGTCAAATTGTGGTTTCATGCGATGTGCCGACATATCCAACTTTGAATAAATTTTCGTCGGTAATCGGACTTTTAGTTTCTTAAATTACCCCTGGACGAAACACCGAAACTTGTTTCTACTCACGGATCTGACATATATATATATATATATATATATATATATATATATATATATATATTCATTCAGGCTCTTTAATTTTATTTTATTACTTCCACTTTATAAGCACAAAATGCAGCATTTTTACCCGCCAAAAAAAAGGTAAATTTTATGCGTCGCTAATACTTGTGTATACTACAGTTCCTTTATTACACAATTGCTTCAGGAAGTACTCACAAAAAGAAAGAAATATACTCAGTCATATATACATAATTTACCTATTTCCTCTTGCGAGAACAATGGCGCATAAAAAAATCATCATTATTCACAAGTTCAAGCAGCACGTATAATTTCATTTTTGCCAGACTGTTAAAATAGAGCATATTGTGCGAGAGATGGCTGGCAGCGATGGTCTTCATAGAATAAAAACCGGTCACGGTGAGAGGTACAGCACGCATCATCTCATGGTTTACGCCCGGCTAACGAAAGAAAAGACTATGTAACGACTGAGACGAGGAAAAAATCAACAAAAGAGGTCATAAGAATGGACTCTAACCATTGAAGTCTGGGAGAAGCAAAAACGTGCTTTGAAAAGGATCAACGGAATACTTTTTTAGCGCTCATTGAACCGGACGTTCAAGACGACTGTCTCTCTGCATAAACTGCATTTTACGTAGATCAGTAAAGACTTAGTTACTTACACACACACATACATATATTATATATATACACACTCACACAATTGAGTATATCTACTTCCTTGAACAATTGTGGAAAAGTGAATGCATTGTTATTCACAAGTATTAGCGAAATATAAAATATGTTTTACTGGAAATACGTTGTTATGGGTCACAATAACATTTATCAAAAGATAATTACAAAAATTAACATTAAGCTAATATTTATCAACTAGCGATAACAAGGGTAGCACGTGTACACACAAGAAATCTATTGAGTGAATCTACCAAAACGGTAGAAAATTTCAACGAAGAAACCTTTAACATATCAGGATTTTTTTTTTTTTTTAAGAGTGCGATACGTAACTGAAGAGGAGACATTCACCCCTACTCCGCTACTTTGTGGTCTTCTTCATTATGGGAGCAACATTACAGTAAAATCTAATTCGAGCTGCAACATTCCAATAGAACAGTGGTTCGTAACCGGTGGTCCGGGAGAACCCAAGAAGTGGTCCGCAAAGTCGACAGTAATAAAAATTCGTTTCATCGTTTCAAAACGACCGCAAATTTAACAATTTCATAAAATTGGGAATATTTTTTGGGGGGCATAGCTTTGAGCAATATTAGGCCAAGAATTTTACAGCTAGTAAAGCAAATGCAAGCACAAAAATATCATTAATTTTTAAGTTTTCATGGCTTTTTCTACTTTCTATTAAGATTACTTTTGCGTTAAATGTGCTATTCAGTCGATTTATAACTTTTAATCACAGTAATTTATCATAAATAGTTTGTTTATTAAGAAAATTAAACCATTTTTGCTTCTAAAAAGGTTGGGTGGGAGATATTGCATCAATAATAGACAAAATACTTCAGAAATTTTTTCTTGGCTCGATTTCATATAATGCACACTAGTGTCGCCGATTTAATGAAATGTCCTTTAATACGGCAGCTCGGAAAAGGCAAAAATTATGCTTTCTTCAGACCGCGCATGAAAAGGATTAAAAACACTAAAAATATTTCACGATTTATACTAATCGCACATTCATAGCCAGTCAGTAATTGACAATACTCAAGAAATTAAAACAAACAAACAATTTGCAAACAAAACTTTCGCCTTTTTTTTCAATATCAAATGAAGCTACTCCCAGATTTTTACTTTTAAATGCATATGTTACTTGTTTTTGCTTCTATTTTCAGTTCAGTTGTCAGATAATAAACGCAATAGTGAGGTTTTGCTATATAAATATAAGAAACATTCACAATTTTTGGAGCATTGAAGACAATTATGAGATAAAATTAATTCACCTAAAAATAAGATGAATTCCCTTCTCAATGATACAGTTATTGGGCACTTCATAATTACTTGCACATTCTTAAACGGGCAAATTCTACACTTCACTACGATTAATCGATGCACAATCATTTCGCCTCCATGTCACAGCAAATTCGATTGACTTGCAGCAGTTACTCACGGAAAATAAATGGCTAGAGCCAGCAATTAACTACTGGAAAAAATCGCTTAATGCCAGTTCAAATTTGACCTTGATTTAATAAGCTGATTAATGGGAAAAATACAATGCCCAAACACATTTTGAAGAGAGGTTTTTTTTTTTCTATTTGCGGGCTCAAAAACGGTGATAAAAGCGCGGTAACCAGTCTCGCTTAGGGCCAACCTAACGAGTTAAGATGAGGGCAGTCTGCTGCAATAATTATCTAACAGGAACAATGGCCTGCAATGAATTTTAGAAACCTTTACTTACTTAAGAAGTATTACTCGCAGGCCATCAAATAAAATAAAATTAAGCTATCTATAGCGTCCTTGTGTAATACAGTTGTATGACATAACTGCTAAGGTAATAGTGTGATTATGTCTGTCAGTTATTGTATGTCAATGTCTGGCAGTTAAAAATAACGGAACGAAAGTCATATCAATACTAGTAAGTATCACAAAGGATAACGTATTTAGCATACTAATATAAGATTGGTATAGATCGGTGGTGCGCAAACTTTCTTCGACCGCGACCCATTTTCTTAAAATAAAAATCACGCGACCCCAAAGAAAATTTATAGGTAATAGCAATTTTAAGGAAAAAAATAGGAAAATATTAACAAAAGAACAGAAAAAACGAAATAAGCAATTTTGAGAAACAATTTCAAAAATCAATGAAGTGTAGATTTTGGGTATATATTTGCGTAATAACAATGAAAAAAATGTCTTCCTTACCATCTCCACTTATTTTTGTCAAATCTCCTGTGATTAAACTTCATATTTAAATATCAATATGTATTTGTTTTTGATTTAGGTAAAAATTAATAAAAACTAAAGTTTAAAAAGTGCGTGATTTTAAAATTATACGCTTCCTATTAAAACACTGAAAATTATAATCTTCATTTAATTTATATAAAACTTAAACTTAAAAAAATAATGAAGGGTAAGCCTGAAGCTAATATTACTTCAATATTTAGTAAAATATTTGATAATACTACTCTCATATCATCATTGTTTGATATTTATAGCTACTAATTTAGAAAACCCAGTCTCGCACATGTAGGCAAAAGCTAATGAATCAGTGTAGCCTTGTAAGACTGTTTAAACCTTATTTAACGATATCATATTTTTAACATATAAACAATATAAATAAGAATATTCAAAATATGTAATTTAGAAAGTGTAAAGCATGTTTTTTTTAATTACATAGTTCAGAATGTAATCTATATACCGGGTGGTCATAAACAAACTTTGCCGATATATGGACCCCTAGCGGCCGTTCCGTTCAACCTATCGAGATGAGATTTCAGATATAGTTATTAAGAGGTATGAGCTCGGGATGATTCTGAGAACAAAAACACAGTGACGCTCACGGTTACGGTTATAGGTATAGAAACTCGAAATTTTCAAATGGCAACGCCACTTTTTCCCGTCGCAAAATGCTCCGCGCATGCGAAAACCCTAAAAAGCGTTGGAACGGTACGTGTATCACAAAAAGCGGACGGCACAAAAAACAGCTCTGCGAACGGCCAACAAAGACACGATCGGGGCGCACGGAGGAAATTTGCATATGACAGAGGCTAGAAACCAATCACAGAACGCCGTTCGCCAGATATTCAGCGTAGAAAACCGATAAAAAGCTCTCTGATCGTGTTTTTGTTAGCCATTTGCAGAGCTGTTTTTTTGTGCGTGCATAACGCGTCCGTTTTTTGTGATACGCGTAGCGCTCCAACGCTTTTTAGGGTTTTCGCAACGTTCGGATACATCGGCAACGTTTCTTTATGACCACCCTGTATATAAAACAGTTTCGTAACGGACTGACTGAATGACTAATATGTAACGCACATACCAAACCGCTGGACATAAAGGGCTGAAATTCTGTATGGCGATTCTTCTTACAGTGTAGGGGTGCATTAAGAGATTTTTCAAAATTCTTCTTAGATTTTTTTAAATTAAATTTTTAAGCTGTTTTTGTATTATTCTTTAAAGTTTGCATTTAAAATAATAATCCAAGGGTTATAAAATTTATATCACGAGAAAGATCATAAAAATTCCTTTAAAATGAAATCTTTTTCGAACCTTTACGTCCCTTTTCTGATTTTTGGTGAATTTTTAAAGATTAATTTTTAGAATTTAATTTATTAAATGCTGATCACGTGATTTATTTCTTTTAATTTTGCGTCACGTTCATAACAACGAAATAGACAAAAAAAAAATTTCTTGCTAATGCGGCAGACGATTGGACATTATCCAAAAAAATATTAACATACAGTTAAAGAAATGTTCCTCAAACTGTACTATATTCTTTAGTTATGTTCTATTAGATCTAATTTGAATACTTCCTTCTACATTATTTTGTCTATAAAAATATCCGTTAACGATTTTATAAATATATTGTTTCATTTTTTTTACATCAATTGCATACATTGACCGTTGTATTTATTATATATATATATATATATATATATATATATATATATATATATATATATATTATATATATATATATATATATATATATATATACATACATATTTTTGGCATTAATTGCATACATTGACCGTTGTATTTAATTTGAATGTACTCCGTAACGAAGTACGGGTTTGTAGCTAGTTAAACATACATTTACTTCAGACTATCCGCGACGCCTCTATATGGGTCGCGAACCACTGTTTGTGCACCACTGGTATGGATATATCTTTATAAATGTAAAGGATTATAATTAGCTGCACAATCTATATAAATCTATATAAACCACAAATGATGGAAAATGTAATAACTGCTTTATAATTATATACAAACACTTGACCCACTGTACGACAAAGTCTCATTATTCCACCAAGCAACTGTGGCTTTAGGTACGGTCATCTCTTGCAACGCGAGAGCTAAACCAGTCTGTGAAAATGAATTTAAAACTACAAAACAAAATGGATAAGGAAATTAAATAGTATTACACACAAAATTTAATCTACTAAAATTCATGAATCCATTCCTAAAAATGCTTGATGCATATTAAAAGAAATTAATCAAATATAAATTACATAAAGGAATCGACACTTGTGACGATGAACGAGGCTTTTTCTGAAATACGAAGTAAGATAAATTTTAAAGATTCATATATATTTAAACTGTAAAGTAATCCTTGAGTTTGCTCAGTGCAGGTTTTTTTTTTTATAAAATATCATTTCGTCCATAAAAATGAGGAGAATTTTTATGAAAAAAAAGACATATATTCTTTTTAAATTATCACATCCACGATTTGCCTGCGTACTAACTTAATTAAAAGGCGAAATTTTCAAAAAGCTAAAAAGGAGGAGGAAAAAAATTTACTAATCGAAAAGTATTTTTAAACTGATTTTTGTAATAAGTTTTGTAGGGAACTAACATGATCAATTAATGTATCATAGTCAACGTTCTGATAAAAATGTTGTTAAAGAGATAATGAGAAATTCGTTTATGGTAATTCTTCTGTAATATACATTTGCAATACACTTGCCAGCTCCTATAAAATTATCTACAATCATCATAGCTACGATAAAAATGCTTCTAACCCAAGGATTTCGGGAACCACTTTTGATACGTTGGAGTACTTTTTTTCAGGTTTCCAACGTTAACTTTTGCGTATGTAGGTACCACGGAAGGAGGTAGAAAAAGAATAATATGTAATATTTAATGAACTTAAAGTTACATATTCATAAGCCACACCTTTATTCATAAAAATCAAAGTAGGGACAGCATTTACAGTAATAAGAATTCCGTAATATAGTGAATTCCGATTATCCGTGAGTGGATTCTTTCTTTTTGGCCGATTCCCCGCGTTATCACAAGAGTAAATACAAATTATGTATGAGAGAATGTTAAACATGCTTCGAAAGAAATGACTACAACACCTTCCCTTCCTGGAGAATGCTTTATTGCTGTTTAATGGATAAACATATTCCGTTATGCATGTGAATTAACTCTTAATTAGTTTTGATATATTAGACATTGTCTATTGTATGTACCAATTTAGATAATGATTTTGTAATTGTAAGTTATAAGTATTATTGATCAATATGGAATCGTTGTATATTAGTGATATAATTAGAATGGTGATTATACTATTATAAAATGCATTTGCCTTACTTAGGATATTTAAAAGCTTGTTGTTTATACATATTGTTTAAAATATTAAATTTAACTATAAATAAGCATAACTTAATATAATTTTCTGTAGAAGTATTTATACATACCATTAAGAAGTGGAAAGGTTCACTCAGTGGCGTAGCGAGCATAACTGGCGCCCGGGGCACGATTACCTTTTTGGCGCACCCCTCCCTCCCTCCCCCCGAAAAACATATATAATAATATATATAGAATATACCTCTAATAAGAATACACTCCAAATAATAAAGGATGCAGTACCTACCTTAAATACTCTATAATATATTACGAATAGTCAACTACCTAACTACGCTTCTACAAAATCGATACTTAAACTCCTAAACCTCTCAACTACTATTTTTTTGCTGTTTTCCTTTTATGTGAGATTACGATAACCACGTTCCTTCCATCTATTGATTCATAAGAAAACTCAACAAATAGTGCTAAGTGCATTCTAAAGACATTTTAATGAACAGCTGTGACTTATTTGTGACGTATTTATCTACAGCTGTGACTAATTTGGTTAAATTGTTTTTTTGGCTCTCCTGTAAAATTTATAATTTTCAGTTGAGAGGTTTTGGAATTTAGGTATATAAATACTATACTGGTTTTCGGGATAAGATGGGACACAGGCTCAGGCTAGGCTTTAAATTTCAGACTAAAAATCTAGTTAAAAATATCAAGCCTAGGATTGGATTAGGAATATGTCTGTGTCAGTGGAAAAATCGGACATACAGTCATCTAGAATTACTTAATAAGATATTATTTATTTTACGTATTTATATAATTGTATAAAAACATACCGTTTTTAAACAATGAAAAGAGTTAATATTATTATATATAAGGAGATATATTTAATATAATAATAATAATATTATTATAATATTATAATACCTTAATACAATTAATATACTAAGGATACATTTTCTTGCCTTTGATGAAGCAAATTTATCAATTACTTCAAAGTCGATCATGTTCAAATTTTTCTCTTTCCACACTTAAAAATGCTAGATCAATTAGGCGATCTGTTCCATCGTTGATATAGATATGTCAAAATTAATTTTAATTTGCTGAACGAACGTTCACAGCTAGCAATTGATACTGAAATAGTAAGGAGTATTTAAAGTGCGACTCTCAGGTTTGGAAAAACGTCTTCTCCATACGAGATTATAAAGGTAAGAAGCTCTAATGGAGTTTTACGGTCAATTTCTTTTTTACTGCAGAGTAACATCTTACAGTCACATATTTTCGACATAGAGTTCTGTTCCATTAAAATCTGTATATAAAATTCACGCCAAATTTTTACAATTCTTTTCAAGATCGTTATCAACGTTATCCTTGCTTAAGGGAACATGGACTTTCAAAATTGTGAAATTTGTCCAAAAATTCGATTTTTTTTTTAAACATTTATTGAATTGTGAAACTACGGACGAGTAGGAATGTGTCGCAAAAAGAATTTTTAATTTCTGTGATTTACTTCCTAGTTATAGGCATTTGTATTTAATTTAGATATTATGTGGTTACTAATAGCAATAACCTTAAATGTGTTTTTCTCAAAATAAAAATTTTCATGTCATACGAATATTCAAACTGCTCAAGGTGCATTTACAAATTATCGTATTGCTTTGAAATTTAAGTTTTATATACTTACTGTATATCAAATAAATGTTATTGAAAAAAATTATTCTTTGTAGCTCAGAATTTTCTAAATTTTGTACTTGAAAAAAGATGATTTACAGGTATTTTGCGGAATGAAAAAAGTGTTTTCACTATTATTATTTTTTTCTCTTTATATTTTTTAATGAATGCTTAAAATAAGCAATAAGTTTCATTGTTAGTTCTATAAGGATCCTGTAAATAACAATTACCATATTATATGCAAAGAAATACGCATGAACATTTTTAATTAGGCCAATTTTTGATATAAATGATAATTTATAATTCATAAATTATTAATATTTCATCTTTACATTTTAACGCCACTTTTACATATCTATGGTACTAATCCCATATTCAAATTCAAGCAAATTCATTCAAAACAAAAAAAGTTAAGTTTTGAAGGTCCCACTGTCCTCTTAATAAATTTCAAACGTCCAGTAAAATACAAATTTGACTTAAGATCACTTAGTCTTGTAATTGTGTACTTATTTCCTGCTGCAGACTATGCGGGAAATATTCCCTATAGACTGTAGAGGGCGCTGAGAGTGACTGAGTGCGGGATGAGAGGTTTGACGTTGTCGAGGAGGTTGCATTGAGAGAGGAGAATTATCAGTTTATATGATTTAAAAGTGTATAATGCATAATTGTAAATAGTAATGTATATAATTAAATAATCAAGAGTAGAAGGAGAGTAGTGTCAATTATTTAAAGAGGATGTTAATTAATACACAAAAACAAGAACCACCGATAGAGACACTGAGTGCTTAATATATGGTATAATTTCCATAGACGATCAAGAACTCTTTTCATACGCGAGAAATTTCACTTTCTGCGGAAAGGCCACCATCTCTAGCCAATTATCTGGGCATTTTTCGGTGTCTACTAACACGGATTGTTGCATCAATACCCCATTGTTCACAAAGAGACTGCCTTTTCTATTGCCTCTTCACAGATCTCGTTTCGAATTTCTGCAAGCTCAGTTGCTAATGATTCAGAGTCAAGGAACGCTCGTCTAAAATTCATTTAGAATCTTGTAATTTGAGCTGCACACGATCAATTCTCCTCAAGATTTCATGCCAGAAATAGACTAAAGTTATGAAATTAAAAATTCGGTGTATTTTGCAATAAATTGTAGCTTCACTTCTTGTGTCACTTGTGGTAGTACTGTCCTCTGCTAATTTTCTAATAGTTCTGCTAATTCTTCAGCCCATCGACAATAACGCTAACCGCTTGTGCTCTGACGCTCCATCGTGTTTCAGATTCACGTTTAACAATTTCTTTAAAGCATTTTTTAATATTCCCATCATATATGTTCAACGTGAGAAAAAGAGATATTAGTTTCAATTATTCAAAAATATGTTTACAACGATTGGATCTTGCTTAGCTGCAGAAACTTCTACCAGATTTAATAAGTGGTTATCACAGTTTACAAATAAGGCTTTATTTATTTTTAACGTAGGATTACGTTCTTTAATTACGTTCTTTCTTTAATTATGGACACCCTGGGTTTTCCATATTAAAGTCCCACTTTCAAAAGTCTGCAAAAAAGACCACTGGTCAGAATGACTTCAATTTGAACTGAATATACTGGAAGAAGGGGGAAACGATTTGGCATATAAAAAAAGTTCCAAAATGTTACAGCACCATATAGTGATACATTTTGGAACTTTTTTTATTATGCCCAAATCGTTTCCCCCTTCTTCCAGTATATTCAGTTCAAATTTGAAGTCATTCTGACCAGTGGTTCTTTTTTTGCAGCTTTTTGAAAGTGGGACTTTATTATGGACACCTGTATATATATATATATATATATATATATTATATATATATATATAATATAATATTATATATACATAACACTACATCATATGCATACAAAAGAGGTAAGCAACGAGAAGTATCCTACGTTAATAATCCACGGTAGTTTCGTTAGAAGAGACTACCTGAAAATTTGTTCCATTAATTCTTTTGAACGCCAGGATATGTGATCTGACATCACGGCCGCATTATTTTAACATTGTGATCTACAGTTAATGAAATCTGACCGAATTTAATTTTTCTAAAATTGTATTCGCATTGAGGCTGCATCTTTATTAATTAAGGTATTACTTTTGAACAACACCACAACAGTAAATAAAATATAAAAAGGAGAATTGATTTATTGCAAAATGCAAACAATATAGTATAAAATTTAAATATTGACTATCTCTACATTATTTTATTGGAGACTTAACAATTTCACTCATACACTGTTCACTGATAATAGAATCGGTCGAGTAGATGTTCAAAAAGAAAATGCATAACAAATATATCTATAGTTATAGTTCGGCCGCCGAATTAATAATAGTTTAAGGTCGAAGGGCTAATAATAAAAGACTATAGTATATGGTTTGTTATCGTTTTTAAAATAACAAGCGTGAGCTGTACGTGCATTTCGTTTAAAAAAATAAATAATCACTATTTTAGAAAATAAAGTGTTTAGAAAGAAAGAAAAAAGAACGTTTTTGCATACGGAGATTTGACTGATTACAGGAAACATTATTTATAAATTTTATCAACAATCAAGAAAGGAAATAATTAATTATATTAAATAACTATTTAAATTTAAAATATATTTCCCAGAAATCGATCAAATAAAATTGACATTTTCCGGAAAATCTTGTTTGTCTTGGGGACCATTGGAGTCCCTTTGCGAGTGGCGCCCGGGGGCCTGAAGGACACCTTAACCCCCCCCCCCCTCGCTACGCCACTGGTTTCACGGTCTAGTGCAGGGGTGACCAACCCGCGGCACGCGTGCCACATTGGTGGTACGGCGGCGTTTTTACAGTGGCACGCGGAGACTTATTGAAAAATAAGAAATTCGAAAAAATAATAATTTGTCAAAATCTGTAAAAACCCACTGATATGCTACTGAAAATAACAGCGCAAGAATATATGCACCTTTTAGCTATAACAGTTACCCTATAACGCGCACCTTATTATATTTTTTGTATGCTGGAAAAGTTGGAAGTGGCAAGCATATTTTTTTTTTCAGATAGTGGCACTCTTCCCAAAAGGTTGGCCACCACCTGGTCTAGTGGGTCAACCTTATTCCGCAGACGACAGTATGCTTGTTTTAACGTGGCCGGGTCGCTTACGGTTTTTGCGATTTCCCATCCCTGCTCACGGAGAGCTCCGGGGAGTGTGTTGCGGGAGATTTTCGTTAGAGGGTATTATTTGGTTGACTCATAGTAACAGTAACTTTTCGGCTTATATGTAGCACACGAGCTGTGTGCAGGACCTATATAGAGTATTACATAGATTGTGATTATTATTGTAGTTATTGTATGTACAGTTAGCCCTCCTACAGCACGGCATCTTACAACCGGTTTCGCTCTAACACGATAAGATAGATTGCGGGAACCCTCGTATAACACTGCAACCTGTAATACGGTTTCGCTTCTAACACGATAAAAAAAATTTGCAAAAACCTTTGTACCACCACTGTACTTCTATACACTAGATAACAGGATTTTTGTTTAACACATTTAAATACTAAATTACCTTAAAATAATGACGGGAAGGAATAATGACTATAGTGGCTTTACTGAAAATGTATAACAATTTTTTTTTTCAATGCGGAGGCACTTGTCGCGAAGGAACATTCGCCTATATTCACCGCAGTTTTGCTGGCCATTTTATTTATGGGGGCGCCATATAGGCGGACCAGCATTGCCCCCTATGAAGGGAGCGACACAAACGGAGGGATTTTAGTGGCGCTTCGCCAGGATTCGATCTGGAGCACCCTCAGCACCGAAAATCAGCGCGCTGTACCACAAGGCCGCCACGGCCCATATAAATGAATAAATTATAATTTGTTTAACTCTATAAAATTGCAAGAAGGCCTAAGCTTAGGTGAAAATCTTGAATCATTTTTCTTGAATGCCGACCCTCCGCTGAAAGAAGCCGAAAATTCAAAAGGGAGCAGCAAAATTGTCTACCTCTATACCGTGAATCTACAATGACTTGTAAGAAACCAGCAAATAAACCAAAATTAGATTTTTTCAAGAGGTTAGAGGTGCAAAAAATCTTAATGAGAAAAGGGTTCTAAAAGTGAAGGTGATATCGTTCAATCGAAAAAACGTTCTCGTTTGATGTACTGAGCAATGATGAGGAAGAAATTTATTAAATTAAGGTCACATTAAATGAAAATAATATTTTTTTGTTTCTTTCGTTTTGCGTTATACATACATTTATATTTTTAATAAAAATAGTTGCTTATATGGAATTTTTAAAAAAAATGTTTGTTTTTAATAAGTTTTCAGAACGTAACCCCCCCTTTTTTGAACTGTCTCGGGTCTCATATAACACGGTTTCACACACACGGCAATTTTATGAACCTATCTACAGTGTTACAGGAGGGTTACCTGTATTACATTATGACTATGATTATGAATAAATTAAGTTGATGTATGAATATGATTAAGTTGATTATCGATAGAGTGAACGTTTTCAAGGATAAATCGAGAGGATTCAGTATGGTGGACGCTCCTTGGCCGCTCAGGGCCAAATTTTGAAAATTTTTAGCTCTTATCACCTCCGTGGAGATCGGTACGGGGCCCGGGTCTCTAGGCCTGCGGGTCCTACTCTAGGAGGATGCTGTCAGGGCGATGAGTCGTCAGTAATTTCCGAATGCCAATAGGCGGGGCGAAGGAAGTTTCGTGAATTTCTCTTGCTGGAGAAAACTTAAAAACTGTCCACTTGTATTACAATAATTTAATTTAACCCAATAAAAACCATATAAAAAATTTTATGCGATTATCAATGTTTTCTAGTTTTTCGTAAACTACCATAGGTTAGTTAGCTCAAAAGATCAGAAGTTTTGAGTATTTTACAGATATCCAGTTTTTTAAATGGTTTTAATCTACAAGAATTTTTCGTACTCAATTTTTGTTAAACACTGCTACGTTTCCTAATTTGTATAATAAGAAACTCTAAAATTTGTACAGGTTCAGAGTGTGGAGACTCGTGATGAGGTCATTCTTTTTTAACGAAATTTGTGAGACGTTTCGAAGAACATAATTTTAAAAAAGTCAAGGGCTAAATTCACTATCTATATTTAACAAATACACGATGTCGTTTTATGTCTTCCGTTTCATTCATTTTATAACTAGCTTAAAAGAAGTACATTTAAATATATTTTAATATTCAAATGCAATCTTGTGGCTTCATTCTTTAAAGTAATTTCTTTGGATTAGAAGGCGTTGCATACATTCAACCGTAGTAACATAATGAAAACAAAAGGCGTTTTCAAGGTCAACGTTCAATTTCTCAGAAGCATGCCCAATGCGCACGGAACTAACGTTAATATTTTCTTGTTAAGTTATCAAGCAGAAAAAAGTGACAATTACAGGCGTTTTGATTTTTGCATTACCTTAAGACAAGATTTTTTTTAAGTTAAATTTTGTGAGGACAAAAATTTTGAAACAAACGTTATGTCAAATAAGACAAAATTTTAAATTTCATTAATATCGCTCTAAAATCGTATTGATGCAACTCGCGAGATAAAACAACAACCATCATAGAACATAAACTGCCTAATTGTGAAAAAGAAAAGTCAAATAATATCAACCAAAGTATCTACATTCTGATACGAAAATATAGACAATCCTACTACTGTGGAAACCATAATATACACTATAAATGACAATCAGAATGGAGCTCAATTCAAATTTCTAGAGCATAAACTGCTTTCTTCGTCAGAAACAGAAGGAAACTCGAATAAGCCAAGGCGTCCTAAGAGAGCTGCATTCCTTAACGACAAACTGAAAAGGTTGAACTGCCAACACGAGAGGTAGCAAAGACTGGAAACCATATAATGCAGTAAACACGGAAAGATTAGAGAATGCCTGAGACACGGGTAAAAAATAGGAGGAGTAAGATAGTGCATAATAGCTTTCCAATCTTCTATGCACTATCTTTACTCCAAGCTTTTATGCACTATCTTTCGTATGACATTAAAAGTACATACGAAAATATCGTTGTCTATATTTTCGTATGTACTTTTAATGTCATTTATAGCGAAATATTAAGATTATTTTCTATTCCCCAGGTACATCCTGTTTAAGCACGGGAACTGTGGTGAGAGTTTAGAGGTAAGAGGAAATAAGCCAGCTCCGGTACCGCTCTGTTTTATCTAGCATTAGTGTTCAGAAAATACAATAGACTGAAAAATTCAGGATGTATGTATAAATGAACCTTCATGTATTAAACCTTGTGTAACTTTAAGTTATCTATACAAACCCTTCCGCACGGGTTTTTTTAGGGTGTCTCTCAGACTCGAAAAGTGGAATTTCCACATAATTTGGAACAGTCTGTTTGCAATAGTCCCTCCCGTATTCACGATAGACCCGACGAGTTTTCAGCATGCACCTGGAGCAATGAGCTCCAGAAGTACTTGATTATACAACATGCTTGCCTCTATCTGGAGCATCTTGGAAGATTTATTATAGGCTAGGATGAGTTCAGACATTCAAATCCGATTCCCCTTTATACAGTTCGTGCGCGTGGACTCTTGCATGTTACAGGCCTATTTGGAAGTTCATAGCATCCAATCGATGCTTAATTTTCAGACTCGGCGTTGCGTAGCGAAGTCTCACTTTTGATTTGTTATGGGTTACGAGGAGAAACGTCATAAAGCAGGCGTTGCTTGTTTGTACAGCACAGTATACGTGTGTCAGCTACATCTCTATATTGCAGTTACTGTACAACGCGAGGGTCTCTGTAATAAGGAAATGTGATTGAATCAACCAAACACTGTTCGCAAATAAGTTACGCTGAAGTTTCCTGAATATAACTTAAATTTAAGCGTTGTTTTTGTTATCGAAGGTTATAATGGAAGGTAAAGCCTTCAATATTATCTCTGCCCAGCAATCCTGACAAGTGTATTTAATTATAATTTAATTAACTAGTTTAATAATAATTGAAAATATTAATTTACATTAAACAGAGTATTTGAATACTTATTTAATTAAAATAAGTATTTTATTATGCATTTTATTTACATAAAATTATATAATTAATTGAGGTGTTCCAGCAGATAGTTTACAACTACAGTTTGTTGTTGTTTTGCTAGGCAAGCCTCAATACTTCAAGAAGGATTGTGGGCAATACTGTAATACTTTTATCATTATTGTTGGGAAGTACTTTTATCATTATGTTTGAAGGATGTGTTCCAACGGCTACTCCTCCTCCAGACAAACATGACATTCGATTGAATCTGCTAGATGAAGTGGCTTAAACAAGCCTGTAATACAATATGGCAATTCCAGTACTTGCTACAAAGGTAGCAACCAATTTAGAAACCTTTTTGAAGTAAGTTAGGTCGTCGGTACTTGCTGGAAGCAGTTAAGGTTACAACATCTTCCAGTATTTTCTCAAGATGCACACCGAATATAATCTGGCTTCAATCTTCACTGTGCTAAACATCCGGAGAGGGTGATCATATTTTTGAGGAAACCAGACCAGAACAATTTTATCATCTGGTCAACGATCTCGTCCAAGAGGATCTCACAGCGTGAGGGAACCCATTGTAAGTAATACCTCTGTTCCTCAGATTCCATAGAAAGTCTCTGATTTCGCAAGTACTGAAAAAGTAATCGCTACGTTTGTTTGGTGAAGTATCTGAAGTTCCGTGAAATTAGTCAAAATGCAAATCTGTCTCCCTTCCAAGGAGAGACAATGGGCCATAGCAAATTAATTGCTTTTACTCGGTAACCAGCTTGAGCATGAGCCAAAAAAAACGGAAATGTCTCATCCCAGTTCCTTTAAAACAACCAGCTCTAACTCTGAGTTATCTAAATCAACATAATTTTGTGGGTAGTCTGATTCCTCCAAGTTGGTACCCCGGATAACCGATTTTCAGTGAACTAAACGCCAACAGAAGCTTCTCTTTTGGAATTGAGCCTTCTTCGACATCAAAAGCTCTGCATAAATTAGAAAACGGATTTTGCTTCGCGTAATAATACGTTTAAATCGAAAGTAAACATTCGGAAGTGTTTTGAGGTGTTAATAGTGAATTAAGCAATCAATATTCCATTTTGCATCAATATCTACTGCATAAATGGGTGGATTTAGGTAAGTGCGAATAAATCGAAGCAATAGGAAAATTGTTTCCATTTTTCTCTCGTTGTTTAAATTACTCCACAGCTTTTACATTTTTCTCTTTCTCGTTATCACCTCGTCACAGTTTTTTCAGTATAAAATGAAAACATTTACAGGGAGACTGTTTCCTGATTTTGTTTACTACGTCTCTTGCTGCGCTCCTGGGGGAAAAGTTGAATTAGCTATCGAATTTCGGAGTTTACTTTTTACTTATTTATAATGAATAATTTGTCTTCCCTAAAAAGAAGTGGTAGTTTAATAGTTAGAATATTTTCCCCAATACAATAAATTTAGCGTCAGGCTGCAGGAAAAAAAGGCTTATAAATTCATCATTTTTTCTAATAAAAAATAGCGTCATTATGAGTACCAGTACAAGAACGTAAACATAATGAGATCGCGGAGAAATTATGTCTACTGAGTTTAAATTATAAGAGTAGTAGTATGTATGGATTTATTTTAATTCTACCTACCTCTACTTCAAAGCACCAGGATTGCCAATTATCGACCGTCCTCTGAGTAGTTACAAAGACACTGGCGGTGGCGAAAAACGTTTCTTGGTGTATTTATGTAGGCACAATTAAACGTATTGGTAAGCAAAAACAAATTACTTTCTGTATTTTCGGTACAAAAGACAACAGTCCATGCAGACACTGTAACTCTTACATCAATATAATCTAAGCATGCCCCTTCCTCTAATAACTATAAACTATCGCACGAAACTTGAAATGCTACGGTATTACACGCATGGGAATACACGTGGGTAATTGTTTTGAGGTGGTTGCCTCGGACCGACGACGGAAAAATAAACAATAGTTTCTTTGATACAAAAACTAACAGAAACCATTAGCAATCGATCACGAGAGTGCCTAAATCGCACCGTGTCAGAAGAAAAATGTCTAATAGACATTGCTGACTAAAATATGCTGGCTATCTCTAAAATTCTGACAAGAATACTGTTCATTATTCCATCACAAAGGACTTTGTTTAGTATCTCACTGTTCTAATCCGCGTTTACTTGTTTCCGCTTCAGTGCATGTATAAATCAAGAGTTACAAGCTTTTAGTTGTAACGCTAGAATTCTGCATGTCCGAGCTGTCCGAGCATGTCTGTAGCATTCCGAGTTTAAGCTATCTTGTAGTGTTCTCTTAATAGCTCTTGTTTTTCGCCAAACTCGAAATGATGAATAAGTATATTAATAGATAGATTAAACTATTGTCTTAACAGTATTCTTATAGTGACCATGATATTTTAATTTTTTCATTTACGAAGTCAGAATATTTCATAAAAAATGCAGAGCAGTTCATTTTTCATAACTGGTACTACAAAACTATCCCATTCAGAAAAATTCTTATAGCTATACCCTCTCTAATAGTAATAAGAGATTATCTAAAAGAAGATGTTTAGCCTATACGAAAGAATAGAGAGTTTATAGTAAAATACCTATAACTGAAGAAATCTACCCTTTATATATAACTGGTGGTACTCTTCCTTTCCACGCCTTACGGCCGATGTTAGCAAAAAAATTATCCTTATTGAGGGGATATACAGGGTGTCTCAAAAACCTTGACACATTTTATAAATTAATACAAAAAAAGTACACAAGGTAGGAACTAGAACTTCACCTATGCGTCACCTTATATATTGGAGTTTGTATTTTTTTTTAATTTTATTTATTATTTTTTTTGTATAGTAAATGAATTTCAATACGTGCAACTTTTGTGGCACGAATAACATCTAGGTAATCGATCTCAGCCTATGTGCGTTCCAAATGGATTACGTAACACATGAAATTGCAGCAATTACGCGTCTTTTGAATTCCTCAACATTATAACCGATTATCAAGGACACTTCCCGTTTCCAGAAACTTTTTTTACAAAGCTAATATGTTGTTATGACTCGGCGGATCTTTTCCACTTTTCATTGCATTTGCGTAAGAGATTTCGTTTGAAATACCAGCCAACACTATTGCTTTATCAGATGGAGTAGCCATTTTTTACAACTTACGCTTTCACGTAGCAACTAGTGTCACCTGTTCAACTTTTTTGACACAGAAAACAACTCTAAATATATACGATAACACATCTGTGAGTTTTCAGTTCTTACCTTGTGCACTTTGTATTGTATAAATTTTTAAAATGTGCCAAGGTTTTTTGGGACACCCTGTACAAAGACGACAACTCTTTCGTCTGATAGCGGGAACTAAGAGCTGTTTTGGTTTATGTGAACGCGATATGTAAAGTATTATAGTCTGTTTTATTGCCAGCATCTCAACGGTGACTGTCTTAGATCAGTGGTGCGCTAACTGTTCAGAGGGCCACCACTGATCAGAGGGTTGTCAAAAAAATGAAAAAAAAAAAAAAATGGGAGGGGTCACGGATTGTCTGAAGTAATTTATATCATACTGAATTATTTAATCTAACAACATGCTTTAAACTTTCTATATTTACGTATCTTTAATATCAGTATTTATGTATGTTAAAAATATACGACATTGTTAAATAAGGTGTCAACCAGTCTTACAAGGCTACATTCTTTCCGTTCGCTTTTACCTACATATATGTGCGAGAATGGGTTTTCAAAATGAGTAGCTATAAAAACCAAACAACGATGATATGAGAGTAATATTCTCAAAATATTTCACCAAATATTGAACAAATACTATCGGAAGTCCAGGTGCACCCTTCTCATTGATTTTTTTCTAGTTTAGTTTTATATAGATAAATGAAGTTCATAATTTTCAACGTTTTAATACATAGCTTATGACTTTAAGATCCTGGTCTTTTTTAGTTACATTTTTTGTTAATTTTTAGCTAAACGAAATACATATCAATATTTACATACTAAGTTTCAGTAAAACGTGATTTGGCAAAAAACAAGTGTAGATGGCAGGGAAGACATTCTTTTATTATCATTATGCAAAGTAAATTATACCCAAAATTGACAATTCATTGATTTTTGAAATACGTTCGCAAAATTTTCTTGTTTCGTTTCAGTTCTTTTGTTAGCAATTTCCTAATTCTAAAAAAAAAATTTATTACCAATAAATTTTAATTGAGGTCGCGTGATTTTTCATCTCGATGAAAGTCTTGAAGTATTAATTTTGACATGTCAAATAAGTAAAATTTAAGCATTATTTAATAAATATTTGCCAATATTTATTTAAAATGTGATAAAATATGTTTGCTTTCTGATATAATTGCACAAAAATATCTTTATCAGTTAACTTTTTTTTAAAAATTATTTGTTTTGTAGTTAAATCTTCAAACTCCTATTTCTCAAAAAGTGATTTTTTAGTGTTGCGCGCATGATATCTCTAAAACTTTGGAAGTTAGATGCATGAAATTTTGAATTTGCTGTTATCTTGTTATACCAATAATTGTTACCTATAATCGTGAAATTTCTTACATATTTTTATAATTTAAATGGCTAACTATGAGCTGAAATTAATACCAAAATTGTTACATGTATACATTTTCAAAAAATTGAAAAAAGTCTACAATGATAATATTTATTGTTTAATAAATGTATAAACATTATTCTTCTTAAAAAATGTAAAAGTTAACCTTTTGGGAAAAATCTTTTCTGCAAGCATGCGTGTAAGTTAGATCATTTTCAACAACTTGAAAATATAGATGATTAATTAACAATATGTAAAAAAATTTTTCTGATAATATTTTTTAATATTTTGAACTCGATAACTATAATATAATATTAAATGACTACAAAAAAAATTGGACATTTTCATTGGTAAAATTATGAGTTTGCGCACCACTGTCTTAGAGAGTAATCTCAGAGTAGAGATCAATCACCATTTCTAATCTTCTTACGCGGCAAGAAAAATATTCAGGAACAAATTTTAATAACTTCTCAATTTTAAATTCTATGCAGAATTCGGGATTTATTCACTGAACCAGTTGGTACTTTTGTTTTCGGTACTGCGGTCCTCTTTCGTTCGGTGGACCTGAAATATAAGTTAGGGCATGTAAACTTCAAGGATACTTATCATGCGTACAATCCAACAGCTTGATATGAATGCAAAGTCAGAAAACGTAATTAGCCTAGATGTACTATTATAAGAGTTTGCAGTCTGACTCGTGAGCGTCCCCTTTTTACCTAATGTCGCCAATAAATGAGCCATAGACCAAAATCTCTGTGGATGATCTACCATCCACAACCTGTTGCGTGATGTTTAATCGATCTTAAAACTGACTTTATGGCAACTTTATGAGAACTATTCTTCCTAAAAATAATACATTGCATTGCGCACTAAAAACCTTACAACGCTAAATTTCTCTCAACCGAGCACTATGTAAATGTAATAACTTTTTTGGAGTATACTATTGATTTCTAAAATTAGACCGTTGTGACCATCACATTACCCTCTCTTACGGGATTTAGGAACTTCATTGTAGGATATAAATTGCAACAAAACAAAACACATGCGAAAAACACACAGGAGGAAAAAGCAAAGCACTGGCGATTGCTTTTAGTGTTATTGCGATACAATACTCTCTTCAGCCAATGTATCTTCAAAGAGCATCGGACTAGTCTCAATCACTATAATATTATATAGTGATCTATATACATACATACATACATACATACATACATATATATATATATATATATATATATATATATATATATATATATATATATATATATATATATATATATATATATATATAGGAACTATTACACGCAGCGCTGAGTAAACGAGGAGACGACAGTGCCATCCCGCGGAGAGAGTTGTTACTTGGCAGTTGACCACTGGATGCCGACGCTGACGGTCGTGCGAGGAACGGGCAGACGGCCCTGTAATGTAACTGAAGTTTGGGCAAGACGTCCCCTAGAAGTATATCTGTAATTTGCCAGTGACTGTAAAGCCATTACGTGATACTCAACTCAACTCTTTTTATACATAGCTTATTTTATATATCTAATCAAGTTTAAATATAGAATAGTTAAATTTCATGCATATTGTGAAGTTATTGATGAGTTAAGAATTCGCTTCCCACATATATATATATGATAGATAGATAGATAGATAGATAGATATAACAGTTCCGTGACTGACTGACTGACAGACAGATAAACACACAGACCAAATCGCTGGACCTAAAGGGCTGAAATTTTGCATGGTGTAGGGGTGCACTAAGAAAGATTTTGAAAAATTCTCCTCAGATTTTTTTAATTAAATATCTAAGCTGTTTTTGTAACTTTTTTTTAAGTTTTCATTTAAACTAATAATATGAGGGTTATAAAATTTATATCACGAGAAAGATCATAAAAATTCCTTTAAAATGAAATCTTTTTTGAATCTTTACCTCCATTTTCTGAGTTTTGGTTAATTTTTAAAGATTAATTTTTAGAATTTAAATGATAATTTTTAGATATTAAATGGCCGATCACGAGATTTTTTTTTTCTTTTTGTGATACTTCAAATTAATTTTGCGTCACGTGCATAACAACGAAATAAAAGACAAAAAAATATTAAAATACAGTAAAAGATAAAATTTAACCTCTAATTGAGAATAAAGTTTTTAACAATTTAATTCTAATTAGTATGTTTTAGGGATATTAAATAAACGTCTTCAGTTTGAACATGACGTATAGGTGAGAGCCGTGGTCGCCGTAATCTTTACGAATTACGTATTTGTGCTAGCCCTTTCAGGCCTACCAAGCTATTTTTATAAGAGGCGTGGATAACGCTGAGAATTTTGGGGATTGTAGATGCTGTTTTCGAAAGTACGCAAATGTATGCCAGGTATGTCAGTCACAATGTGGGGATAAAGGTTATTTTTAAGATTGTGCAGAATACAAGAAAAGGCCTTTTAGATAAGCTTAAAAGATTGTAAAAGGTTATGTGTGTGCATGGGTATAGAACTTTTACACAGAATTTTAGTGAAAAGGGAATGTACGCAATAAAAATATATTTATGGTGTAAGTGTTAGAATCGCGGTGAGTTAAAAAGACTGCTCCCAGAAAGAGGCCCTTTGAAAGAGTTGCGTAGAAACGAGGGTCAGTCAGAATAAGGCCGTCTGCACACGGAGCAACTCAAAAGAAACTGATAACTGACTCCAGTCACAAACCAATCCGTGATGAGTCGTAACCTATGCAATTTAATGGAGCCACGCACACGGCGCAACTGGTTACAAACTCGTCGACTGGTTTGTGACTGGAGTCAGTTATCAGTTTCTTTTGAGTTGCTCCGTGTGCAGACGGTCTAAGGAATAGAATTGAAAGGAGTTTGTGCCACAGTAAGTATTGTTGAATTATAGAAGGGGAGATTTAAGAAAATAAAATATAAAGAAAAAGTGAAGGAGAGACGGGATAAAAGATGTTTGTAGCCGAACGGGCAATGGAATATAAGAATCGAAAGGAATATATGGAAATTTACGGGAAAATGTTGCGACTGACCAGGTGGTAAGAAAAATAAAATATAAGAAAATAAAGGTAAGGAAAAGGGAGAAATGTGAGAGATAAGTATAGGTCCAATGAGAATTGTGAATTTAATAAAAGAAAATATTATAGCCACTAGGAAAAAGTTTTAAGACGTAGGTGGAGTTTAAGAGGAAAAGAGAATATTATGATTGGAGAGTAGAGAGGAATATGAAAAAAGTTGAAATTAATATTAAGAGGTAGAAATGTGATTTTTTCAGACCGAGAGAGGTATAGAAGAGATGGGTGTTGAGTGAGAGAGAAGTTTCACAGAGGGCGAATAGCCTACGGGCTTGCCCTGTGGTGGCTTTCGAGTCCATACTGCGATTACGTGGAAACATGATTCCTGATTCTTAGGCACGCCGATTTTTGGGGTAAGTCAGTCCTGATTCTTATGTTGTTGACATAAGAAATTATGTGTTTGACTATAATAAAGTATCTTAATAAAGTATCTTCAATTTCTTATGTATCAACATAATAGTTTAACACATAAGAAATTATGTGTTAAACTATTATGTTGTTTGACAGTACTATTTTAAGATTAAGATTTAAATTGAATATCACTTAAATGATAGGTACCTTTCTATTTTAATTCGGTGAGGACCCCAATTTGCTACTTGAAAAAAATATTAATCATTTTAGCACATAATTAATTATTCATGTAGTTATGCGAATAGTATTCATTGTATACTGTATAACCTAACTGTTATTTGTGGTAAACAATATTTGTTTGTTATTTATAAATATTGATCCTCATCATTTAAAAGCATTTAGTTGAGTCTCCTTTCTACAGAATTTACACGCTGGGTTATACGAACCTGGGAAATTTAACTTTAATATTTTAGTGTTTTAATCGGCATTAAAACCACCCAGCAGTTGCTCACGCGTAAGTTCGCGGACGAGCCTGGTAATATTAGTTCCGCCCAATGAAGTAACAAAAAAAAGTTTTATAAGGAAATCCTCTAAAAAGCAATTTCATTATTTTTTCATTGTAATTATCCTAAAATGTACTCCGTAGCGAAGCACTGGTATTCAGCTAGTATATTACATAATGATTAATACTATTAATATTTTTTTATAAACGCAGGGAATTACGCAAAGAAGGGAAGATAAGCCCCCTTCTCCGTAAAATTTAGGTCCTTTCATACATTACCACAATTGTATAGCCCAAACAAGAGTCTCCTCCCGAAAAAATTTTCTGACTACCTCGCTAACAAGGGCGTCGGTATTATAGTGACATGAAAGGTTCTGTGTTGTCATGGCAAACATCAGAAAATTCGAGGAATTCACAATCTAAGGACATCAGGTGGAAGCCAGCATATCTCACAAATATCGCATAAAAAAATGTGAGCAGTAAATTCACTAACGCGGAGAGATGTATGACATTTGGCAATGGGAAATTTAAGGTTAAAAAAAAGTCAAAAGTAGGCTAAATCTTGTAATTTTAGTTGAGGTAAAGAATCTAAAAATATGTGTATGCTCACCATTAGGCTGTGCATGAACACCATAGCTCAACTCTTGACCGGAGCAATATAGTACGAAAAAAAAGTAAAAAACAGTCTTTAAGATGAGATGCAGATACTAGAAATCGAGACATGAATTTCTGTAAAACTCGTCAATCGCGGATAAATATAGATATTAATCTTGAAAGACTGTAAATATTCTGTAGATATATGCAAGGATGGCTGGCTTGGAACGCCACGCTATATATTTTGCAACACGAGGAAAAAAATAAGCAACGATAAAAGCAAAATATATTAATAGTGAACGCTTCAGCACACTCGGATGTATCGCTAGAGTTAATAAAATTTGTTTTTTTTCTGAAAACACGAGTCTGTCTGTAAGATTTTACATACAGTATTAATAAAAAATATATATAAAACTATTTAACATATGAGTATTTTTCTTAGTTTTGTTCGCAAATCTTAGGTTTCTTGTAGGCATGAGGGAAAAATTAGGAAATAAAACGATCGTCTGAAATTACACTACATTTTTTCCCTACAAATTCCATAACAACTTGAAATAACATGACTCGGGCTAAAGCAAAAAACAATCCTGACGTTTCTGATAACAGTTTTGATATTGTAAATGAGGCTTGTCCAACCCGCGGTTCTTGACAGCTAGTAAGTAATACGGCCCCATGAGATCCCAAACTTTCTAAGTTCTACCCTCTCGAAAGTGAAAGTATCCCTTGTTTTACAATCCCGCCTTATTCAATGTCACCGCAGTTTTTCACTACGTATATTTGCAAACAATTGTTTTCAAAGATGAAGCACACGAATCGCAAATTAAATGAAATTTCTAATGAGTATCTTTAAAACTCACTAAGAATTGAAACCAGACATTGAGCCTTACTTCACAAAAACAAGGTAAAATAACACAAAGATCACTCATTTTAAGTTTATGTTGCCTTCCTTTTTAAACGTCATAAGAAAATGTTTTTAATTCATGGAAGTTTTTTACTTATATATGTTAAG
>OU015492.1:133462943-133805443 GCA_907164885.2 Dolomedes plantarius
AACGGGTGCCACAAAGCGTCATGAGAGAGAGATCCGAGATTCGAAAATGAAATTCGAACTAACTAGGTCAAAACGGAGAACTTTGAGATCCTACGTTATCGATAAATGCACACAGTACAGGCTTCAAAGCTGAATATTACGATTTCTAGCGCATTTAATTTTCTGGGGAAGCAGGGGTAGCCTTGCCTTCACTTTAAATTGAAGAGAAATAACTTGAGATTGTCTTGGGCATTATTTATCTCAGAAACTACGTTCTAGTCCTACCTTTCTGAACTACGGTTTCACTCAGAAAAAAAAATATATCCAAATATATAGCTGATAAATATTACTTCATAATATGTTAATTTAATTAAATTACGAAAGGGATTTAAATTATCAAAATTATATAAATTTAAACATTTATTTCTCCTAGGTGCGAAATACTAATATCGTATATGTCCCGTAAGGATAATACTTGAGCTTTTTCCTTCAAGTATTTGACAGAACGGAACTTTCCTGAAAGTTTTAAATTTAGATTTATTTTAATTACAAAATCCAAACGTATTTCGCTTTTAAATAATATTACATTGCTAGCATAATGTACAAAACTTGCATGTCTATTGTGACATCGAAGATTCCCGCTTTAGCCCCCCAACCTTGGCAATCACAGATGTGTTGTTTTATTTCAACCGTGAGAGAAAAAAAAGACGAGAGCGCTACACTCGATTACTGAAGTTTTGTCAGCAGTAGCTTAGATTGTAAATAGGAGAGAGGGGGAGAGCAGCTTTACTTAGATTCCCCATTTCCTTTTCTCTAGTGCGCAAACGTTTTTTCGACCGTGACCCATTTACTTAAAAATAAAAAAATCTCTTAACCCCCAACGAAACATTTTTGGTAGGAGCAAAATTTTAAAAATTAGGAAAACGTTTAACAAGAAAGAAAAATGTACATGCAAATTTTGACAAGCTATTTTAAAGTTATTTTAGAACATTATTATAGTAAGTACTTAGTCTATCGTCGTGTCATATAATATGATATTTGTAAAAATTATGCAGTGTATTTAATACTCAAACCACTATTAAGGCAACCACAAATGATATCCTATAGCATTCGTAAAAAATTATTGAGCAAGTTTATAGTACTATTGACGAGATAATAAATTTAGTATCCTTGTACTCGACAGTAAAAATTCTACAGATTGTTGCACTACAGGCGGGTTTGATGTAATCGAAATATTATAAAATAACCGCATAATTCCACATCAAATCTGATTTATACAGAATACTAATCAAACAACCATAATTCCCCTTTGAATCACATACAGTGCATGATATAACAGGAAAGCTGGTGCGCTAGCTGTGATTTTCTAGGCACAATACCGTAAAAAGCACACTATTTTAGGAATTAATTATAAACAATGAAATGGACGTCTTTTACAGTACAGTAAGACAGATATTCTTAAGAGTTTTCTAGTCAGTTTGAATTTCAGAGTACTTCCAAAGGGAACAAACATACCTCATCAGATTATCATGCAGTGTGGGTATACGCAAAAATTCCTATATAACGGCTACTGGAATAACTTGAACTAAAATTTATCGAGCATTTGAGTACTTCGATTTTCAAACACTGTAAAATGTAGTTTTTACTTATAGTAAATTCTAAACTAGCATATGAATAATATTTTCCAGCAACAACAACAAAAACTACAGTGGCTCCCAAAAGTGTTCGTACATTTACGATTTTCAATGAAATAGGGGTCTATCCATTAATTAACTTGAATATTTCAGAATGGGTATTTAATAATAAGATCTATAACTTATTCTTAACAAAACTACATGAAATATTTGAAAACATAGTAAAACTTTATTTTTAAGAAACCAGTAATCAAAAAGTAACAAAAATTTTATTTCACAAAAGTCATCGTAAACTGAAATATTTTCGGATAAATTCATAATTAAAATTATCATTTGGCGCTTTATTTTTATTTTGAATTGTGGTGGCATTTAAAATATTGTATAGCTTTAATTTTTGCTTGCCTACTCCGTAATATTCTATTTATTATTTGAAAATGGTTCATAGTCGTAAAGAAACAACAAACAGAATTCGAAAATTGATTATTTTTCATCATAGTAATGGTAAATCACTTCGGAATATTGCTAAATTACTTAATTTATACCATTCTACTGTGCAGGTATCTGATAAAACGCTTTAAAGAAGAAATCGGATCGAAAACAAGGTACGAAAAGGTGATTCCGGCAAAGTTAACAAAACGTGATCAGAGATTTATAGTTATAAAATTTGTGAAAAATCCACGTTTGAGTGCTGTAAAAGTTTCTGCAGAATTTAATGAAACATTTTCTACTGCAATTTCACCTGAAACTGTTCGACGAGTTCTCAGAGCAGCTGGATGACATGGGCGTTCTGCCCGTAGAAAAATTTTTGTGAGTGAGAAATACAGAAAGCTTAGGCTTTCCTTCGCACTATCAATGATAAATAAGCCCCAAACGTATTGGAATGATGTCTTATTTGCCCATGAAAGCAAGTTTAACATTTTTGGCTCCGATGGGTGTATAATTGTATGAAGAAGAAAAAAATGAGGATCTTAATCCCAAGAACTCAGTAGGAACAGTTAAGCATGGCGGTGGAGGTGTTCTTCTGTGGGGGTGCATGTCAGCATCGGGACTAGGTAATTTGGTATTATTGATGGCATAATGAATCATGCTATTTATATAAATATTTTAAGAGACAATTTAAAATTATCAGCCCAAAACTTGTGTATTGGAAACAACTTTGTTTTTTATCAAGATAACGATCCTAAGCACACGGCTCTTAACGTTCGCCTCTGGTGTCTCTATAATTGTCCACAAGTTTTTGAAAACACCACCTCAATCGCCAGATTTAAACCCAATAGAACGTATTTGGAGAGAACGGAGGTTCGAGAACGAAAACACGACATTCACACGAAAAGCGAACTAAAAACAATTATGATGGAAGAATGGATGAACATTATGCAGAAATTACACTATATCTAGTGCAATCTATTCCCAGACGTTTAAAAGCTGTTATGGATGCTAAAGGATATTCTACTAAATATTAATTTAACGAAAAATTAGAATATTTACTAATATGTAGAGATTTTTTACAAGTGTACGATGACTTTTGTGAGATAAAGATTTTGTTACTTTTTGATTATTGGTTTCTTAAAAATAAAGTTTTACTATGTTTTTAAAATATTTTATTTAGTTTTGTTAAGACTAGATTATAGATCTTATTTATAAATATCCATTCTGAAATATTCATTTTAATTAATGGATAGACCCCTATTTCATTGAAATCGTAAGTGTACGAACACGTTTGAGAGCCACAGTATATTGAAAACGACACTTTTTTTCCAGCGAAAAAAATATCCAAACTGGAGATATTTCGCCAGACGTGGCCATACAGGTAAATTGTGTATATTTTGTTTCAAAACGGGTGTATCAGCACATCCTGCTTGACATCCTTACTCGACGGCAAATCAATCGATCGATTACCCTCAATTAATATAAATGAATATATTTTCCTCACAAAATTGCCTTGTTTGCGGTCGTAAATCATTTTATCCATTTGAAAGGTGAATTGGAAAAGCATAGTCTTCTAAAGATCGGGATATATTCTGCGCACGTTACGTTTCTGTTAAGTAATGAGTGTAAAAACCTGGACATCTAGTAATGAGGCTCCATAAGATCGTAAACTTGAAACGAAATATCTCACTACAAAAAAATATACCTCGCTTCACAATCAAGCCTTATTCGTGTCATCGCATTTTGGCACTACGTAAATTTTTGAATAGTATTTTCCAAAAGGCGTAGCACACGAAGAGTAATATTTGATCAGAACATTTCTGATGAGCACTTAAGAACTTATTAAGAACTGCAACCAGTTCCATTGAACCAGACATTAATGCACTACTTTCCCCAAAACAAAGATCAATTATCCTATACTTTTATGTTATGTTGTCCCTCGTTTTTTAAAGATATTACAATAAAAAAAGAAAGTTTTATTATTTACCATACATTAACAATATTATATATTTTATAAGCAGCCCAGGACATTCCTCTTCATTCAATGCGGCCAAAGGCAAGCCGAAAAGTTGGTCGCCCATGGTCTAAACCATGGTTCTCACCCTTCCCGTGGTCGAGAGCACGTGGAAGTTTTTCAGAGAGCATGGGCGGGAACAACCAATGGATTTGTGTATTTACACAGTAGAAAAGTTTTTTATTGAACAGTACATTACCACGTTCTAATATTATTAAACAGGGCTCAATATGTGGTCGTATAATTACGAGTATGATGTGCGGTTGGTTGCGAGATAACAAGGTCTATGTGTGGTCAAAAATTGTTGGAGTGGCAAAAACCGAGGAGACGGTTGCGAGATGAAGTGCGTACAGGAACTAAAGTCTCTCCTCTGTAAGACGCTGTCCTTTTAGCACACGTTATACTGTGATTGGTGTAAAATGTCATCTTTTTTGCAACAGCCAGTTAAGCGTGAGAGAAACGATCTCTCGGCAGCGTGATCAACCCGACGAATGACGACCATCAGTATGCTGTTGGTGGCGTGTTTTCCGTGTTTTACACATTTTATTCAACACAGTAAATAATAAAATATGTAAAAGAAATTTCAAAATAAAGTCGGGGCGCATTGCAACACCTTCGAGGGCGCACGTGCCCCGGTGGGCATAGGGTTGAGAACCACTGGTCTAAACGAAGGGATATCTCTTCCTGTACATTAAAAATATATATATTAATATAACAACACTGTTTCCTGAGTATTATCTGAGAAGTAAATCCTTTATCTATTTCTAGTAAAAGCGAAACGGTTAAGAAGGAAAGATCTAAATTTGAATATTATACAAATATGCCACCAAAAATAAGGCTTTGTGTGCACACAAAGAATGCATCCCGTGGGGGCTTATGGGGAAATGCGTGAGTCCACGTTAACCTTTTAAAGGCCACCTGGCAACAGATTTAACAAATCAATGACTCGTCCATACACATGATCATATTTTTTTGTTTTGCTAGCCCAGGTAACAAACCCAGTTCTTTCGACCTTCATGGAATTTTTAAAGTCTAGGGGCCAACTAAACTTAAAAGTATTTGACACCGACATGGTTATATTTTCACTTTGGAAATCAAAAGCCAGCAGGTGGGCGACTAAGTGCCTGCTTGTGGAGTTGTTTTGTTCCTATCGCTGCAGTGAAATATAAAACATCTGCACGAAATAAACGTAAGTAAAACACTGGATTCTCGAGAGAAATACGCTACTTAATTAGTCTTAAATGCACAGATGTGTCCCTCGCAACTCACGCGCCACGAAAATCAATCTAAAGTTATTGATTTCCCGCAATAAGAATTTCGCCACATGAATTGTAATTAATTTTTTGCGTAATCTATTTGGACTGTTCGTACTTCAGTTGAGACCTTAATCACTCGGTTTTTCTCTTTTTATTTTAGCAGCATATTTTGTCGTAATTATTGCGAGTCAGTGACGAGGAAAACCCGTTTATTCATACATGAATTGTTAATTTGCAATACGCACATAAAAGGAATTGCCAGGCACATTATTAGCATTCCCTGCAATATAATATTACAGACTTTTATTCATTTATATATTCCATTAACTTAATTAGGTTATTTCTGTGCAAAATACTGAATACAGTTTCTCCGAAAATAAAATTTAGATTGTGGACATAAACGTTGCGCAACACTTAATAATATTCTGTTCGGGTGGTTTCTACAGAAAATGTCTTTCCTATGTGTCTTTCTAAATTGCAAAACAGTTATTTCTTATTAATTAATACAAAAATTTAGTAATGTGTAAAAACTGTATATTACACGTGTCGACGACAAAAAAATAAGCGTAGAGTATTTACTTAAAAAACAATTGACCATTTGAAGATTCCAAGGACATACGCGAATAAACATGTTTTATTTCTATCGTCAGTAAAACTATTTGATAAATCAATCCTCTTAGACTTCTAATTGCTCTCAACTTTTTTTAAAAAGCAAAGAAAGTCGGGAAAGTCTGCGTATTCTTTAAACATGACAAATATTTACAAAGTTAAGACGGAAGATTTTAATTTAGTTACTGTGCCGCGCGATGCTGTATGTGTCATTTTATTTCAATTAATCTAGCGTCGACCGATGGGACAGTCCTGCGATTGACAAGGACGTCTTAGCCGTCCGGAACTAGCAATATTACCGGTCTGTCTTAAATGTAAATCCTAGTCTGCCCTGATGACAGATGCAGACAGAATCTTCTAAAACGAACCGATAAAGAATTAAATTACAAACCTACGGCTGCTGCAGCATAGTATACAAATACATGCATCCATAACACATTTAGGAGAAATTCTCTACTACTGTTGTGCACAGTGGTGCACTTAGTTTTTCTCCTTTTCTTAATGGGCAATTTATTGTGGTATGACTGGTGACCATAATGAAATAGCAGCGATTCAGTTAGTAGAACAACATAATTTACTAAACCATTTTAAATGGATGATGGAGTTTTTTACGTTATTTGTAATTACTCCCACAATGGTTTATTAACGAAGTATGCAAGTCTCTAACTTCACCGACTCAGCATAAGGGTAAACTTCATATTCCAGTAGGAAGTGGACAATTTTACTTTACAAAATAAGGAGAAAGCTACATTTCACCAAGATAACATTCTCACTAACAGCGGAGCGAAAATTCCAGAGCGTGCAACTTGCTCCTGTTAGGTTTGACTCAGCCTTTCTCAAAATTTTGTAAAATTGCTCTCCGTTTGGTGACAGAACCAGAATGCATTCACATGCCCCACTTAAGTAGGTGCATTTCACGTATCTTAGTGATCGATGATTATTTCGGGATTTTGCACCAGGATATGTTACATGGTGAAAAGTATTACTCAGTAAAATGGATTCATACGCCCCCATATGTTAAATACGCCGTCAATCTCGTAACTGGAAATCGGGAATATCTCTTTTTACATGGAACAACACTCAAGTACTAGTTTTAACACCGAACCGTAATCTATACGGAACCAATTTAATTAAAATATACAAATAACTATTCAGAGAATAAAGCAAATATAAAGTCACGACGATTGGGAAGGTACTTGACTGACCACACGCCCTAAGTGACTCTAAAATTCTGTAGCTGGCTAAAAAGGTACACAATATTAATTATCAGACTGAGTTACAAAGGAAAACAACAAAAAAAATTTCAAATAAATATTGAAATCATCGTTAAGGATGATGACATAATAAAAGTAAACATTAATTTTGGAAATCAAAACCTCCTGGACAATTAAAAAAAAGAAATCGCGGTATTGATCATCACTTAGAAACTATGTACCAACTAATTTATTTCCCGATACTTTTGTGTGTTTCTCACGATAAAAGTATTATTTTTCCAGCTTAACGACCAACCTATCATACTCGGTATGGCTCTCTTCCCTGTTAAAAGATAATATCTCGTAAGTGCTGGAGGACCATACTGGTCTATTAACGTCTCACGCAATACGTTTGAAATAGCACGCGACTGGCGCCTTTATTCTCGTGAATGAGGAAAGGAAAAAAAATTAGGGTATCGCACAGTCAGTTAAAAAGGAGTTTGAAGGGAGGCTATAATAACGGAAGAAGAAAATTCACGCCACTTCTGAGCGAAAGGTTATAGCTTGTTCAGAAAAAGGATAAATCATTCAGTCAAAATTATAAATCATTGAAAGTTTAATTAATCTCGTTTCGTCCGGTTCTTTCAACAACACATTATGCAAATGCTTAATATATGGACACAGGTACACACACACAACATTTTGCATATATCACGGATGTCTAGCTTATCAATTACTGCAATCGAATTACATACAATAAAAACCTGGGACTGACTAAAAGTCTACTAGATCATATTTCTTCAATAAGAATCATAATTTGAAATACAGCTTTATATGAAATCGCTAATCGATTAGCTCTCCTATACAAAAGTTTATCAAGAAATAATCGTAAACATAAAATTTGAAAAAGTATTATTTGCTTCAAACTAAAAAATTTCAATTACTTTCTTATTTTAGAAAATTAATTTTAGAAAAACAAATTTAAAAGTTACTTTGAAAATTAAATGTAAAAGGTCCTCAGTTTAATCAGACTTTTTTTTTCACGTCAAATCCAAATCTTTATTCACAAAACTCGGAATAAAAGCTTTCAAAATAAGCTCCAAAAATACTATATCAAAACAAAAATTTATGAGTCACACCATAACGTCTACAGCAAACCCTTCTTCACTCTTAGCTTTTCTTACCATTAGTAAAAAAACTGACTTATACATCTCTCTCTAAAACTATGAAACTCAAATATAATTCGTACATATTTTAATTTATGGACAGTTATATCCATTCCCTTTCAAGTACTCATGATTTTCATTTAAAAAAAACAAAGAGAATAAGAAACTACAAGTTCCTTCATTAATTCAGAGCATTATTCATCAAAGGCTAAAAAATAAAGTCAGCAATGAAAGTAAAATTAATGAGCTCCATAATCCAAGCACTATAATCTTTGTTTACATCAGAAGAGTGATCCAATCGGCACCCGTCGACCTTTAGAATGAACTGTCCCAAAAGGACTCACCTTGCACCTTGCACTCCCAACGAGTTACCCGACCCAGCTTGGTGCAGAAAGTTGAAGTGAATGGGAGGAGACAATAATACAAAGCAATTTCGTTAGGTCGTAATCATAGCACGCTGTCATAAATTAGCTCAGCAGCTCAACTTTCTCTCAACAGCTTTAAAGGAAATAATAACAGCAAGAATAATAAGAAAAGCGAAAGCGGATAAACGTGCGAGTGTAAGCTAACATTCAAGTTACGAGATGTTTTAAAATAGGGGTCTTCAATCTTTCACGTTCGAGGGCCACACCAATAACTTCGTTAAATCCGCGGGCCACACATGTGTGAAATAATTAGCATAGGCAGAAGGGTAAGTATTATTTGCAAACGCAGCTTCAGCCTTTGAGATGATTGATTGATTTGCTTTTTATAGTACGATGATGAAGGATTAATAATTCCTTCAAACACGTCACTGAAGTTTGTGTGTATATGATGTGTTAAAAAGAGTATTTTGTACCTTTATAACTATTATTAATTTAAAAATAATTTATTTATTATTTCTACAAACAACAAAAATGGGAGTTAAAGCAATGTATTTTGTACTGATGTTGCATGAAACAGAATGATTGCAGATGAACGAGACGCACGTGAGGTTCTGCAAAGAAAGAGCCCTTGGCATGCCTGCTTTTGTGTTTATTTCTTCTTAAGATTCAGAATGCACTGACCAGTCTATTATTTTGATAAGTCTATGTGCCGTTGGCTACTTTTCCCCCGTGACATTTTTGATCTTTTTGTCTGAGAAAATTTGCCCGTTCTAAGGGTTTTTTTCACCCTTCTAAATTTATATCAACACTTTCGTTTTGGGTGATTAAAATGTTTCGGCGGGTCACGGGGTTGAAGACCCCTATTTTAAAGGATAATGTTAGCAGCCTGTTGCAGTTCAATGTTGGTGGCGCTACGAGCGCATACCCGCCAAGCCAGTAGCGTAGCGAGGGGTGGGCAAGGGGGTCTATCATGCCCTGGGCGCCACTCGCACAGGGCGCCAAATGGTCCTTTCACTTATTCTATATATTATTACTATATGTTTTTCGGAAAGGGGGGCGCCAAAAAGGTATCTGTGCCCTGGGCGCCAGTTATGCTCGCTACGTCACTGCGCCAAGCACCCCCTTTCAAATGTTTGTACCAGAATGCTTCACCTTCACGCATAAGAACCGAGCAATTCGGTAACAATGGAAATCTCATTGAAGAGTAATTTCTTATTAACCCTTAATGTAAATACTGTATACTAGAATTAATTATGTAAATAACGTCTGTTAATTTAATCTAAACGTCGCAATTGAAAAAAGGTATGCAGTATTATCATTGAAGACAATATTCCCTCGAACATCTCCCAGCTCAGAATTAGCATCTGGCGTCCGCGTGACAGGACTCGTTTAAACTGAAGGTAAACGTATGCTTCCTTAATTTATAATGCCATAATGAGTGACGATAATGTGGAAAAATTGAAGCGGCAGTACGCTGTTTTGCGCTCTGCTACAACGAAGATTTTAACGACTCTCAAATATATTTGAAGACTCTGAAATGACACACGATCATAAGGTATATGCGCTAGGAGTCCTAAAAGATCAATTAAAGGAAAAAAGTTGAAAACTTAAAGCTTCAAATTCTGAAATTTTTGAAAACATTCCTGATAGTGAAATCGAAGCGGAAATTGAAGGAGTTGAGCCACTTGATGAAAAGATTATAGAATGGAAATACAAAATTTCAAAATTTTTAAGTCAGAATATTAATGTTAGATCCCAACCGGTTGTAACAGAAATACCAGGAAATGATATTGATGTCTCAGCAGTTATACGACACAGTTCCGGTTCAAATTTAGTTAAGCTACTCAAATTGTGTATTGAAAAATTTTGTGGTTATTCATCTACTTGGATCAAATTTTGGAGCCAATTTTCTAATGCTATCGATGAAAACGAAAATTTGACAACTATTGACATATTTTGCTATTTGAAATCCTTGTTGGGAGGATCTGCTGCTAATGTTGTGACTGGATTTTCATTGACAAATGAAAACTATAAATCAACTATTGAGCTTCTGAAAGATAGATTTGGAAGACTGATTTCACGATTAATGCTCACATGAGCAAAATTTTCATTTTGAATCCAATAGCAAACCCCTCTAATGTAAAGGCCTTGTGAGACCTCTATGATAGCTGTGAAATTCAAAATTTGTAATTCTAAAACCCTTAGGAGTAGCATCTGGCAGTTTATGGACAGTTATCATGACCTATTTTGTTTAAACTAATACCATCAGATATCGCGTTAGAATATAACAGAAAACGAAAGAGAAAAACAGATTTTGATAAAGATGAATTGATTACATTTTTTAAAGATGAAATGGATTCTTGCAAAAGCCACTCAAAATTTTAGTATTTCCAGAAACATACTTCAGTGATAAAACCAAAACTTATCGCAAAGTCAAACGAAACATTCCAACGGCATCTGCCTTAACAACCTTTGTTAAAATAATTGTATCCTTTGTGAAAATAGTAAACCATTTTTCTGATAAAGGTAAATTTCGATTCCCGAAAAATATGAAACTTAAAAGAGAAGAGCGATGCTTTTATGTTTCCGTAAATTCCTTATTGCTTCTAAATGTAGAGCGTAAAAGAAAATTGTAAAAATTGTCGAAGTAAATTCCCATAATACACTCTGTCACAAAAAAAATATATGCACCCAGAAGGAACCGAGCTACTATCACGAAACTTAACATGCATGTAATATATCAGGAGATGAGCAAAATGATTAAAATTCAGAAGAACAGACCGTTTTTATTAAGAAGATATGGCAGTAAAAAGGTTACAAATCTGTAAGGCGCGCCCCGCCTGGTAACCCGTGTCAAGGTTGGCGTGTGACAACCCTACTTCCGAGGGGAGCTTTGTGTTGTTGAGAGTGGGAGTTGAACGATAGACGAGAACATATAAGCCAACAGGGTTTATCTGACAAATATGGCTCTGTATGCCAAATAGATCCTGCATTAATCATTTTTTATGTGCTATATGTGCTGTGTCCCTTAAAAACAATGTAATAAAAGCTTGGGACAAAATTCTGGAAGTCTTTTTTGTGTCGTCTCTGTTCCTCGCATAAAAGAACGCCCACGCAAAGCGGTTAAAACCGTTACAAAATCAGGTAAGTAGTAAATCCACCGCTGGCAGCTATACAAGCAGAAACGAGGCGTGGCATCGAATCAATGAGGTCACCTATGACCTCCAGCGGAAGATCATGCCATAATCTTTGCAACTGGGCGAATTCACCAGTATTCCGAGACGGCTGCAGTTGCCTTCCAAAGACGTCCCAGACGTGCTCTATTGGCGAGGTCTGGTGACCTGGCAGGCCATGGAAGTACGTCATATCCTTGAAGACATTGTTGGGAGAGTCGCGCAGTATGTGGACGAGCGTTGTCTTGCTGATAAATGGCACCTGGGCGACTTGATAACATTAGGCAGTACAACTGGCGTTCAAATCTCGTCCACGTAACTGCGTGCCGTCAAAGTGCGTTGAAGGATGACTAGAGGTTATCGTTTATCCCAACAAATCTCTCCCCACACTGTCACACCTTGTGTAATCGCCATATGCCTCTCGACAACAAATGCCGGATCGGACCGGTGGTCTGGCCGCCTCCACACGCGTATGCGCTGGTCATCAGCACTGAATCGGGATTCATCGCTGAAGATCACACACCTCCAGTCGGCCACACTCCAGCTTGCCTGAGGTCGGCAAAAATCCAATCGACGCTGCCTATGATGTGGGGTCAGTGGTAGGCGTCTTAATGGACGTCGGGTCCTTATACCTGCCATTCGGAGACGGCCAGTCGTCTCCGAATGGTTTCCCTTGATACCACCGGATGTCTGGAAGGTGGTAAATGGCGTCGAACCGATTCTAGCGACGTTGTTGGTCCGGACGTGGCCGCTCTTATGATTGCGCGATCCTCGAGCGCATTTGTGTTCCTGGGACGCCTTGACCCTCCGCGACAGTAGACAATCCCTTCCGTGATCCATTTTTGCCAACACCGAGCAACTACCATACCGCTCCGACCGAGGTGGCGGCCGATACGCCTGTTCGACCAACCTGCTTCTCCGAGGCCTACTATACGCCCCTTCTCAAAGTCCGACAATTGTTCGTACTGTCGCCGGTTACGTCTAAGAGGCATATCTAGTCACAATACCGTCCATCCAAGTCGACAGATTTGTTTCAATAACCCTATGGCACGAACAATCATGCTTTTAAACTCTCCCAGCTGCGCATCTAATATGCGCATAGCGCATTTATCCTTGTCTCATTGGCGTCAAAATTTTAATCATTTGCATATCTCTTACCAGATTACATTCCTGCCAAGTTTCGTGATAGTTGCTCGATTTCTTCTGGGTGCATATACTTTTTTTGTGACAGAGTGTATGTCAGTATGCCTGAGAGCTAACGAAAATCCGGTAGAGGGTAGAGGTAAAAAATGAAGCGGAAGCACTAGTACCAGCGTCTCCCAATGTAAAATAAAAAGTTCCCGAATCGCGTAACGAAGTAATACTAAAACTTGTTGTGTACAAATTTCCACTAACAAAAGGACGGAAGGTGCCGTGTACCTTTATGACAGTTGAAGCCAAAGAACGTTTCTAGCAAAGGATATTGCCATGGCCTTGAAATCCTCCGTGGTTGGAAGGGAAAAGCTCCTTGTTTTCCTTCTGGTCCCGTACGAGGGAGCAGAAAATTTACGATGTCGTTAGCGTTAAACTCAGCCAGGGTGAAGATTCCAGCCGAAACCTTTACATTAAAGCTTTAGTGGTTAAAGATATTTCCAACGTCTTGATTTCGAAGCCACGTGTAGATAAAGACGTTTCGCGGAAGTTAGCCAGATTCGAGATGTCGAATTGGAGTAAGGAAGGGGATAATTCGCGAATTCAACTACTTGTGGGAGCTGATTATCTACCAAATAACAGGAGGGGGGAAAAGTTGAACGAATTACAAAATCTCCGTTTGTATGCGAGAGTTTATTTGGATTTCCGCTTTGCGGAGCGTTAAACATAGACGAAAAAGAAAAAAATAAATGTGCATCAGTTTTGAAAATAATTGTACAAGCTAATGATAGTGAACACGAAGATTTAAGAAAATTATGGGAGCTTGAAGCTATAGGAATAAAAACTAATAATGATGTATTTTCTGAATCGGATAGAAAAATCATAGAGAAATTTTAAAGCGGTTTAAGCTTTACTTAATAACAGTATGAACGAATATTTTGGAAAGATAATAGGGAAGAGTTGGGAGATAACTTATTGGGAGATATCTGGAAAGGATCGTCTTGTACGTCTAAAACGAAAACTAAAAGGGGATGATGTTTTATTTGATAAACATGAGGGTATTGTATGAAAGCAATTGAGAAATTGCTGGGTCGATAAGGCTTAGTTTATATTTTAAAGTTTTTTAAATATTAAAATTAAATTTCCCCGGAACGAATATGCCCAGTTATGTAAAATCCATAGAAAGAGACCACTCTTGTGTCTAAATGAGGACCATATTTAAATTAACAATATTCTTTATTTACATATAGGTTTCAGTCAAATAATAAATAACCACATGTTACATCCTACGTAAAACAAAATATAATAAACACTTGAATAAAAATAACAAAATTCTTAATATTCTTTACGCAATGAATTATTGGGTCCTCACCCGATCAAAAATATAATTATAGTTAATTTTTTTGTCGCTCAAGCGGAATTGTAAAATGAGACTTACCCAAAATCAGCTTGGCTGATGCTGTCACCATTTTTACACCAAAAAATGATAACTTCACAATCTCGGCCAGTGGCGCACCCAGGATTTAATCTTGGAGGGAGCCGAGTTGAAGGGATAAAATTATTTATAATGCAAATTCAATATTCATAATGCAATTTATATTTCTTTGCGGGGGGGGCAGGACCCCTTGGCCCACCCCCTGGGTACGCCACTGATCTCGGCAATACTCATACAAAAAATCGCGCTCGCACACCTAGCTGAAGATCGCTCGAAAGCGATCTCAAGATATACATGTATCCCATAGCTTTACGCAATAATAATTACAGCGCTCTCTCTTTCCTTTTGCATCCTGTTTTTATCACACATCTAATTTCCTAAGCAAGTCTCTAACTTCCAATGAGAATATTTTTGTTTCCTTCTAAACCCATCCCACATCTTCAAACTCTAATCCTAGTGGCCCTAAAATTATCCTTTTATTAAATTTCCATTCCTCTATTGGATCCCTCCATTCTCACATGTTTTCCATCCCTTCCTTCATTTTTCTCATATTTTATTTCCTTAAATTCTCCGCACACCCGGCCGAGCCAAAACATTTCTTCGTATCATCTGGTCCTTTCTAACCCCTTTTGGACCCGACAATATTTTATTTTGCGCAACAAGTAGTAATCTTTTCAATTCTTATATCCCCTATATTCAAAGGGGTTTTCTTCACTGACCACTGCCACTATTCATGGGAACTCGCGAGTTCTTTTGTAACCTGTTCCTTCTATACCAGGGTTGTCCAACCTTTTAGTTTCCATGGGCCACATCGAAAGAAGACGAATTGTTTTGGGCCACACAAAAATATACCTAACATTAAAAATAGTTGATGAGTAAAAAAAGTATAATATATAGTTAACATATTTATTTCATTATAAATTTTATTAATAATTACAAGATAAAAAGAACTTTTTATTTACCATGTTTTTAAATTTTTTGTTGAATCAAAAAACTTGACAATTCTATGTATTAATGAATACTTTTTTAAAAATTTTTTATGAATTATCCCATCAACTAGAAAGAAATTGAAGTTAATTGGAAATTAACTTGCGTTTAACTTTTCGTTCACGTCCCAGCCGATAGATGGCTGCACCAGTCTACAAAATAAAATTAACTGAAAATGAATTCAATTCTGCTTAAAGATGGCTAAAAGTATTAAAATAATGCATTGTCATCGTGTTCTGAGCTATTCTAAAAGTTTCAAATGTCTAGCTAGTCGGGAAGTTAGTTAAAAATCGATTGCAAGATTTGTACTGGACAAACACACACACAAACAAACAACACAGCGAGTTAATAAAAACATGGTAATAAAAATTACTACAGGAGTCATAAAATTAGTGTGATAATTGGCATTGAATTTGAGAAACTAATGCATCAATATCTGGGTCATTTGAAGTGGTCGAGAATAAGAACCGAGCAGTTCGGTAATAATGGAGCTCTCGTTGGAGAGTAATTTCTCATTAACCCTTAATGTAAATACTGTATACTAGAATTAATTATGTAAATAGAATATGTAAGAATTAATTATGTAAAGTCTAATAATTTAATCTGATCATCGTAATTGAAGAAAGGTATGCAGAGGTATTTAAGGTATTTAAGGTTTTTGCAGAGGTAAAGGTTCAAAGGTATTCCCTCGAACATCTCCCAGCGCAGAATTAGGACAGCCTTAAGAACGAGACATTGTCATTACACTCTTCTAAACTTTGTAATAATCGCAACTGATCGATTTCACAAAAGAAGGCTGTAACAATACATTGAAAATATTTAGTTATACCCATTTATACGAGATTTCAATTTTTATTTATTTAACGTAAATGTAGTTCATATATGTAACAAGAAAACGCGTCTTCTTAAATTACTTTTAAAGCATATTCTCTTTTTAGTAAAGCATGGCACCCTTCTAAATTGCAACCTAAAAATAATGTAAGTTATAATTTATATTAGCCCTGCAGATCCTGGTCCCGTCCTGGCAGGGACGTCGGACAAGTCATATGACCACTGCAGCTAATGCTTTCGTAATGCTTGCTGATTGAATAAAGGTGATTTCATGGATATCGTCTGGGATCTGTGTCACTCTTCTCTGGCTCCATGTGTGTGTTTCTCTCCTAAATTTCTTCAGTGCTTTCCTGGATGAACACTTCGCCCGACTGCATGACTCCCTCGTGCCGACTGCATCTCCCATAAGTTCTACGCATCAATTCCCGTGTGTATAAATTAATTCCCGTTATCACATATATATATATATATGTGTGTGTGTGTGTGTGTGTGTGTGTGTGTGGACAACATGTATTACTTTTTTAATGCCCTGTAGTACCCTTTACATTTATTTAATCGACAACATTCCCAGTCTCTTATCTAAATTATTCAGTCATTAAAAGCGAAATTCAAATACATGCTCTTCGTACTGATAAATGAACCAATCAACAACCAGAAACAACGTTTAAAGGCGGCGACTGGCTAATAAAAGAACGTTGTAACGTAATGTAATCAGTGGCGGACCTAGGTGGGGGCGGTCCGCCTCAGGCTCCACTTACTAAGGGGGCCCCACCACAGGGTTTTTTTTTTAATTGAATGATAACTTTATTGAAAAAAAATTACATATATATATTTTTTTTAATTTAATCAGACGAGAACGTTATTGTTTTTAGAAAACATTACGGTTGTGCATATGCATAAAGTGGAAGGTCATCAACCTCATTGGCCTGCGAATCCTTCTTTTCCTCTTTCGAACCGCGGATAAGTGAGACCTTGGTTTCGCGTAAATGAGGGATGGTATAGATAGGTTAACCGCGGGTAAGCAAAACCGCGTAAGACGAGGGATTACTGTAGGTTTGAAGGGATCGGCAAGGTAGTGGGGGAATTATGCTATGCACTTCTGCCCACTCTATCATCTTCTCTCTCTCGCTCGCTCAGGTACTCCGAGTAGGACACCTTCTAAGTGTTTGGCCTATAGATATTTAATATATTAAAAGCGATATTATACTGTACTAACAGCCTAACGGAGATCAAAAGGGAAAATTGAAAAAAAGCAGAAGAAAAAAGAACAGAGCTGATCTCAGGATCAGTTTTAAAATTCGTCCAACAACAACAACCTTCCACTTTCAAAAGCAAAGAAGAACCTACGAGTTGAAAAGAGAGGCAGAAAAAGATCTTAAAGGGTGATGCCGGGTGAAAAAGCTAAAAATGATCAAAACTATTTGCGCTCAACAATGAGCTAAATCAGGCTAAATGGACAAGCAATGTTATCCATCGAAAACAAGTTGGCTATGAAAATAAACTTCCATGTGACAATAAGACAGTTTTCTGATTCAAAAGTTTGAAAGGGACAATTTTAAAAAGGAGGATTTTACCTATTAAGAATTATTACAGAATTGTGTTTCCCTTAGTTTTGTCTTCACATGAGATTGTGTATAGAAAAATAGGAGTATATATATATATATATATACTCCTATTTTTCTATACATTTTATTTTTGTTCCAAAAACACTTCTACTGTATTCACCTCAACACGAAAAGTTTTTCACGTATTCCCATTCTATTTTTTTTCATACTGATACTGTAAGTGTATATTGCCTTGTGAAAAGTAAATTTTTTTTAAGTTGAATTACCAATAAAGTTAATGTAGATCAAAGTGAAAATTTCCTTTGGTTTTCCTTGAAGCTACCGTAATATTATAAGTAAGTATTGGCTCCAAAATGGCTCCTTTTCTTTTTAATGTGAATTTTGTCTTTAACTATTATTGCTTTAATTAATACGGCCAAGTCTTTTATAACCCACCTTGGCTAGAGGAAAAATTCATACAACAAAAACCAGCGCCGTACAATTGATTTTAATCTTGTACCAAACTATAAGTTCCTGGCTCAGGCGGTTAGAACGTTGGTTTCGGAGCTGTGCCGTGCGGAACGTCGTTTGTTCGATTGCACGGGCCTTGACGTAAGACTTTTTTTAAATTTAACACTTAAACAGTAATGATCACTGCTCACCTCGTACTGCACGAGTTCGCTTTTTTATTCTGTCTTTTTTTTCCCCGCACAGGTCAATATCCTGTTTCTCTGCACAGGTCAATAGCCTGTGTAGACGGTCTGATTAAGGCAAAGAAAGGCTAGCTGTCATAAGAAAGAGTTAAAAATTGTCGTTTTTTTAGGGGGCCTCAAAAATAAATCCGCCCCGGGCCCCAAATGGTCTAGGTACGCCACTGAATGTAATGCAATGCAATGTAAAGTAACACGAGAATTCATTCGTCAGTGCCTGAAAACGAGCAAAGAGCTGCTCCGCTAAAGTCGATACTAGCCACACATCACGTTACAATAGTCCTAAGGTTACAACCTTGCCTAGGTTTCAATTAATACAGAAAATCTACAGTAAAAAGAGTTTGGTGGAATATAGTGGCACAGTTCATACGAAAGGCTAATTAGAACTGTAATCCTCTTCCCTAAAACTTAAAACAAAAATCGGTTGAGAAAATAACAAATCAACTATTGAAACATCACTTGCCATAAGATATTTTGTTGCTTTTTAACAAATTATCCCCCTGAGTAATTATGCCCTTCGCCATTAAGGAAATGCGCACTACTTTAACGGCAGAAAACCGTATTATAAAAAATACTTTTTTTAGCTTCGAAATTTAAGATTAAAGTTTTCTAAAAAAGTGTTTCTTGTCTTAAGTGCGTAGTAACGTAATTTAAATGACTAATGTTGTTTCATTCAACTTCAAGCGGCTTCGTATACTAATTTCACGTATGAAATTTCCCTTCATAAGAGATTCCATTCAAATCAGCTTCACGTCTTCTACTTTTCTGATTGACAGCGCACGTATCAGTCTTCTCTAACTGACAGTAAATACTCATGCGAGCTTTATTACACTCCAAAACACCGAGATACTACATTGCGCTACAGATGGATTAAAATGTAATTATGCTGACAACATTTAAGAAAATGCGACTGGAAACAGATGGTCCCATTTTTATTTCAACAGATGGTTTGATTCCTCAATCTAGTTATACTATACACATGCCTAAGTCAATTCTTTTTTGAAATGCACAACTGTCAGAAAAATTTCAAGCATAGCAAACTGTTAATGGTAGAGATAGATGAAGTAATAACGAGTTCAAGGAAGTGACACCAATTTTTCATGGTTAGCGTTAAAACTTAAGACCAAAGATAAAAAGAGGACGATACCTTCCTTGGAGAATTTTCTGGAGGCAGTTCGGTAAATGCACAGCGCCAGTACATCTTGTTAACGATGTAAGCTGAAACGGTTGACGCTCAGATGGTAATTAGTATTTTAAGTACATTATAGTTTATAATTCTGTTAGCGCTAATTTGCATTTAATCCCGGGGCAACAATGTTACCAAGCGTACGAATGAGATTGAACATAAATAAATATATATTTAAAATTTTTAACTCGTAAACTTTCTTCAATAAATTTTTGACATCTTTCTTAAGGCTATTGGATTCGCTTACACCTCAGTGTTAACCTATGAAGAAAATCTGTCAACTGTTTCAAGCTAAATAAATGCTGATAATGAAATAAAAATGGTATTTTCAGATCGCCTGAACTTTTCTGCAACAGGATTCATTTTTTTAAATTTCGTCTACCAAAGGAATTTATGAGCGTTTGAAACACAGTATACCAGATTTTTCCCCTGAATTATTTAAATTAAAAAATATTTGCATTTTTAAAAAAATGCCCCAAGGTGTAAAATTTCTTTGTCTATTACGGAGTACAATTTTCAAAAAAAAACTTTCAATCCAAGTCGGCAATCTTGAGATGCATTTTCTCCATAGGTTAACATTGAGGTGAGCGAATCCAATAGGGTTAGTACACTGCAGCCTTATTAATAGTGCATCTTAAGTTGTGTCTATAACCCGCATTTAGTTTGTGTTAATATCTACACCTGTTCGTCTTGCCGCCGTGCAGTCACATTATCACACGCGATTCCATGAATCCTTCGATAATATCGAGTGCAGCATTTATAACGTGCTAATTAAGTAACGCACATAAATTCGGTAAATGTCACTTACATGAAACTTGAAGAGCACACAAAAGAAGAACGCATGGCTACTTAAAATCCACAGTAAAAATTAAGAATAACAACTAGTTTCGAACAGACAAATATGCTCTTCGTTAGTCGGGGGCGCATTAAGAGTGCTTTTCTCTACGGGATATTCACATATTCCATATGAATGACAAAGTGACAATCATATTTAGTGCTCCTCGATGAATTATTAATCAGTCCGGAAAGTGCAACCATTCACAGCAATCGTTCCTGTTTGCGTTTTTTACAAGTTTCCTGTAAACGAGGCGATTAACTTGTAACAAACCGTTGTAATGTAATGTAATGTAATGTAACATAACACGGGCAGTCGGCAGCTGTAAACCGCGGATGATCAATCAGCGGATAAATAAGAACGCCTGTATTAATAGGAGGGTTGTCATGCGTTAAAAACTGACTACTATTTTCAAACGTTATGATGAGCTTTAGAAGCAACAGGAAAGACACATCTTTACGCTAATCCTCTTCCTGCAATTAACGAATCATCAGCACAGCACGTTTAAGTAACGCATAGAAGAATTCCAATTTGAGAGAGTGAAGCTCCAACATGGTTTAGATGCTAGGGCGGGGTGGTTATCAAACAGAAACTTCATGAATAAGATTCCTATCGTACGGCATTTTCTCGGGGAACGGTATCAAAGGTAAAGAGTTAATTCGTGCAGTGTCATAAAAATTTCAAACAACATTACAAGGTTCAAAATAGCGCCTGCTATACATTGCCTCGGTAGCATTTCATCATTTTTGCGTGAACACGCCAGCAGTTAATCTTCATTTCAAAGCCATTTATTTGTACTCGCATGGCAAGCTACCTGAGACTGGGGACATAAGGACAGCAAAATAAAGATTTACGATCAAATAAGCTACTCTTTCTAGCAACTGAAATATTTGTTATGCTCAATATGGGCGTCTCGCAGTGTGCGTCTTGAAAGAATCGATTTGGATAGCATCTTTAAATCACTCACGCCAAAGCACTTGGAAATTCAGAATAAAAATGAAAATAAGTCATTTTTCATAGAATAACTTTATGCACATTGTATATTACAGACATTACCTTACTTGATAACGCTGCGTGTGGACAAATTGCGAAAATTTTCGACCTTGATATAGTCCCCGGTAAAAAGTCCCTCTCTCTCTACCCCATTATTTATTCTTTTAGCCGGATAATTGTATCTTATGTATTCAAATCTACCCTGTATTTTACGCATACAAAAGCAATCTCTCCTCGAAGTTCAGTCTTCCTTGAATAAAGGTTCTAGTATGGGCTGTAACCCAAAGATCTACATCTGGAGCCTTTCTTCACCCATGATGAGTTTTGCCGGCAAAGATCATTGATCAGATTGACAATTTTATCAAAGCAACTTATCCTTTAAAAAACTCATCAAAAAATATGCTCTGTGTCTCGGATACTTCTTAAATACTTTTATTTCATTGACGATTTTGATTTCTAAATGCGAAAATTTCTTTATTTTCGTACGTACGAATATTTGCGGTATTAGTGCGATTCCTATTATTAATGTGTGTAGTGTGTGTATTGTATTTCTTAGCCTAACTGTAATTGATGTAAGAATGATTTTACCACCGCACCATAAAATTATTGCTTGTTTTCTGTGCAATAATCCTTTTTCATAGTGGGGTTTCAACTTGTGGCCTTTAAATTACAAAACGTATTTCGACACGCTATTGATTCCCACCGCCATTTTGAGTTATGATCATTGTTTTAATATTTTGTCAATTTTTTTAGCTAAATTCATTGCATAATGGATGATTTATTTTTATTCATTTTTATATGTTTTTTTAAATTATAAAAAAACTTAGAAAAAAATGGAAAAAAAATTTAAATCATTTACAATCATTTTCAAAGACACTTCATTTATATATCTACATTTCTTTCCATTTATTAACATCAGGGGGGGAATTCTCTCTACAGCGAAGTGGTAACGGATATGCAATGGAGGTCAATACTACAAAAATACAATCAAAAGCCAAAGCATGGAGAAAGCAAAGAGAAGGAAGCATTTACTTCTATGAACAATCGTGTGTGTGTGTGTAAGTAACGAAAAAACACGTATTCTAAATTATCCTTTTAATAAAGCACAACCCCTCTCCTAAATTGCAACCTAAAAAGAATGTAAGTTATAATTTATATTGGCCCATAAGACACGTGCAGATCACTAAGCAGGCATTTGAAATATCTGAATTCAGTAACATTCCCATATATCTAGTCCGAATCCGAGGGTCTCATTAAATTTGTATACAATAAGTAAGACCTGTTTTCAAATTCTTCCCTTTTGGTAAAACGCAGAGCAGCGCGTGATCTAGCAATTAATTAATCCCCGGGGAAACCCCGACGTTAGACACAACGCGACTAAATCTGACCAATTAAGTAACTTCCGTCCCCGGTGGCCAGATCAGAAACAGTCATTTGATAATAGCTTGAACCGTAGACTTCTCTATCTTCTCTCCTAACTCTGTCATGCAAGCAGCTGCTGTCTCCGCGCCTCGACAAGTCCGATGGGGCCACGGCTATTCTCTCCAAAATCTCCTTGTATGCAGACCTTGTCTTTTTCGCGTCCCGTACTAGCGGACACCGGGCAAGTCCTGTGGCCGATACTGCTATTCATTCATAACTCCCTTTGCACGTAGCTGCTGCAGTTCTACTGTCGGATATCATGTTCTTTACCGGTCAAGTCCGGTGGCCACTACAGCTAATTCTTCGTAATGCTTACTCAATAAAGTGCATTCCTGATCAACGACTGCCATCATCTTTCCCGTGTGTTAATTGTGGTTTATTATCATATAAATATATATGTGTGTGAAACGAATTCCCTCCACGGCAGTTCCCGAAAACCGCCTGCCCCGCTCCTGACAACGCTAGAACTGTAGAGTCGTGATCTGGGGGAGGAGATATTTTTTGGAGGGAAAGGATGTCTTCACTTTGGTTACAAAATAGACGGACTCTGGGAGACGGGCTCCCGACGTAAGAGGAGTATGACCTTTAAAGACGAACTGTAGACGCTTTTAACCCCCTTTTTACTATACCCTGAATAAATATACATTCGTTATTGTTAAATTTTTGGAGTGATTTCTGTAGAATTCAGCAGTGAAATTCTACGTTGTTTAATCTTTAAAACATGTTTGGATCATGACGGGCTTAAAAGCAATATAGTAACTGCAGATATATATATGTACTAGTGTAACAATGTGTAACAATGTTCTTTAATGTTATTTTATTATTCTTTGATATTTCTTTGTATTAAGAACCTAAATTCTTTTTATGTAAAGGAATCTGATTTCATCCTGATTTGAGGGTAAAGGGCTAGGTATTATGTAGACCTTACAGTGTATTTCGATGCCTTCAAGATGGCGTCGTTTTTGTGTCCTGGGTAGCGTCTTCCAGGAATTTTTGCTGTTTTAAGAACTTTTGGGGTGTCTGGGGGTTCATTGCCTTTTTAATCGCTACTCCCTACCCCTTGTTTTCAAAAATCGTTTAGTCGGGGATTAAGGGATTAGCGTTCTGGCAAATCCAGAACGCCGAAACTGAAAATTTGCATGTAGCTCCCTCTGTGGGCGATAGCGGAAACTACAGGAATAAAAACGGGATGCACGACTGCCCCGGAACCGCGGGGAGAGCAAAATTTTTTGAATCCACACGCCCGAACCATAACCTGGCGGATGCTGATGAACGAGAGCTATAGACTCCTGCTAGCCCGATGAAAGGACCTGCCGAAGAAAGTTGAACGTGCTGAAGAAAGAGTTGTTCCAAATCATATCTTCCAGACCACTGTTCCTCTTCAAAAATATATAAAGAAAGAGAAAACGTCAGGCCAGGGTTTTCCCGGCAACAAGCGATGATATCAAGCCCCCCTCGAAGATGCGGTGGTGTTCGATGAACCCCGGGATCCACTTTCAAGCCCACACGGAGGATCTTCTGCGCCATTCCCCACTAAGCCCCCAACTTTGAGAAGACGCTCTGAAACAGTTAAGCCTCCTCTTGTCATTTCATTACCTAGAACTTTATTATTTTTATTAACTCTCAAATGAGGCATCAGGAGATCAGATTCCATAGGAGATGTTTTTCATTAGCAAAAATTAATTTACCTAGGGTTTAAATTATATAATCATTATTGACTTTTTATAATTATTTGTTTAGTTATTTTGTTTGTGCGCTTTGAGAACTTGCTTTATTTTATTTTATTATTTGTCTTGTTATTTTGATCATGCGTTTTGAGAATTTGCTCTCTTCAGAGCTGTGGAATCTGACAGTAATTTCCTAAATGTTGTATAATGTGTGTAAAAACCTTATTATAAATAAATATTGATGGGCCCATTTAAACAAATGCTCCTGTGAAATTATTTCACACAGCCAAGATGCATGCATGACCAAACCATTTCTTGGAACAGTATGGGAAGTGTGAGTACATTTTATATTATTTATAATGAGTGTTGACGGCATTCATAAGTGGTGACTAATATCGGATTAAGAACCTGGTAACACAATGCTTTGCTTTCATTTAATTATTTGGTCAGTCCCACTGAACTTCCGGGCAACACTACATTTCTGCTTTAATGAATGCAAATACTCCTTCACACAAAAGGTATCCCACATTTTTGGGCGCTTGGCCCGGGATATTTGAGAAAAGAATTTAAGAGAGTTAGGTGGATACCGTACTCATAAGTAGACGCTAAGCTTCGCTTTGTTGTGGAGCTAGGACGGAACTGTGGAAGTGAAAAAGACTGTGTTTGTGCCATCGAACTGCTGTAGAAGACGTTGATAATATTGCTACGCTCGTGAAAGTGGATTATTCTTCTGTGACGCCTGAATTAAATGTGAGCGTATCTTTATAATTAAATATGGAAAAACTGGAAGACTGTCCGCAGATTTCGAAAAATTTGAAGTCATTTCCATTTAGAGACATTAAACTTGTTTATCGTATAATATTTGAAGATGAAGGTGATAGGACGAACCGCAAAAAAATTAAGGTCTTTTAGTGGACTAAAATATGAAAATGAAAGTGATGCAAGTTTTAAGAGGAAAACTGAATATGTTTCTTCCAATTTTTCCACAAGTGATTTACACAGTACGGGGTGCAAAATTTTGTGTATGCACAAACATATATATGGTACACTATTTTATTACAAAGCATACTTTGTTCGGTTTGACAGATTTTGACGCACGAAACTCTTGCACCTTTATTTCTTTTTAATGAGTACAAGGCGTCACTTCCTCAAGAAGCCGGAAATTCTGGTAGCTTTGATTTCCGAATGTAGCAAACCAAATGCCACATTCTTTTCACATACTTGTCTTGAATGAATTAGAATGTTACTCTCTCGGTATTCGAATCACTTAGTCATGGGGAAAAAAAAATTGTTCTGGCATTTCTCCAGAGACCGAGGCAGCGTTTAAAGATGGCTCGTTTTAATTATGATCTAGTGAAGAGAAAGTGCCGCATCGATTAATGAAAGTATGTTCCAGAATAATTCAAGGTCAGATTGTAATTACCCATGAATCCTACTACCAGGTAAATATTCAGGTTGTAAATTTTCAGGCAAATTTCAGGTTGTAAATTTAAAGACGCTGTTTCATATCACTCTGTTGATTTCTGTACTTCATAATTTAAGCTTTAAAACGACTATAACGTTTCCATGACTGCGATTTAACGTCCCTAACATCCGGAAAGCATATTAGGTATTTGTTCACAACAGTGCCTCAAGAAAAGAACAATCACAAACGAGAAACCATCTAATTCTATTATTCCCAAAGGTTATACAAATTTCAGTTAAGAATCTGTATTACAGAGGATGCAAAAAAGTATTAGCACATAGTTAATTTTCTATATAATTGAGAGAAAATAAAATGCATGACAAAATTAAACAAGAAAATAGGTTTTTCCAACCTTCAAAACAAAACAAAAATCTGTTAAAGGAAAAACAGAAATAATATTTGACTTAAAATAATAAAAAAATAATATTTTAGGGAAACAAAAATTATTTGCACACTTAAGATTTTCAGTTGCTCCCACAAACTGTTAGCATCAATGCGCAATCCATTGGCCATTAATAATAGCTTGCAGTCTTTTCATCATTGAATAAACTATATTTTGAGTACTTCTATGAGCTACTTGGCTCATTCACTTTCGATTACTGATTCTAACTTGTTTCTTCTAGTAACTTGATGTTTTCGAACTTATAAGTTCAGAATGTGCCACACATTTTTGATTATATTAATATAATAGCAGGAGACTAGGGAGATAAAATTAATCTTCTTACATTACGCAGTAATCATCCTCGAGTAATATGAGAAATATGTCTGGGATCTTAATTCTGCAGGAAATGCGTTTTTTTTTAATTCCCAGCTTTTGAGCTCTAGGCCGTAAATTATGAGGCAAAATTTCAATATACTGCCTTGTATTCATACTTATTTTAATAAAGGGTAAGTTACCAACTACATAATGTGTCATGAAGCCCTACACCATGTAACAACGATCTGAATAACGGCCACCAAGTGACAGGTTTAGGAGTTCCAGGGTGGTCGATGATTTTTAACACACATTTTTTCAAGCTTTCGAGAAAGATGAGACACGCGGGCTTAAGACCCCGGATCTAAAGAATGTTAGAATTCGATGGGGAATTCATTGATCGCTTCTGCAGCCTGACAGGTGTTTTTTTTTTAAATCCCCTGCTGCAAGTGATTGCCCCACAAGGTTTTATGTGCCGTTACAACTATAACAAGACCTCCACCATATTTAAATAGGGGGGAAATGTTCTTAGGTTTCCACTTAGGAGTCCAGATTGTTTTACGGTCATCTGATCTAAAAAAGTTGAATGCGCTCTTATCAGTCAGTAATACTTTTTTTTTCAAAAATCAATAGGTTTAATTATATAACTTTCAACACAGAGCAGATGCCTCTTCCTGTTATCTTCACTAATGCATGGCTTTTTCCTCGATATTTCATCTGATTTTTAACACATTTTATAACATTTCGAATGGTGGAGGCGCAAACACGTTTACCTGTTCAGCAATGATTTCAGCATATGTTTGGGCACTCGCAGTTTTTGGAATTTGTGCAAAAATGTTTCGACGATCTCCGTCAGGTAACTTTTTGGGGTGACCTGAACGGGCTCTATTGGTTATAGTTCCACGGGCTTCATACCTCTTAATTTTACATATCTAACAGTGGAAAGACATTTTCCTACTTAGCTGACGTGGCGATAACTTTTACCTTCAAAATGAAGTGAAATAATACTTTATATTTTTTTCCAATGCGACAGGTACTTGTCTCTGACGGTAAGCACTTCTTCTGACATTGGACCATGAAGATCCGCGGAGTATCCAGGCTACTTTTTTATGGGAACACCCTTTAGGTGAGAGAGCATTGTTCTCTATGGGAGGGAAAGACACGAAAACGACCACGCCTTATTCGGGATTTGAACCGAAGCCCACTGCATGGCAGCTCAGAACCCTAACCACAATACTATGTGAACGGCGTGAAATACTACGTTCTCACAAAGAATCTAATAGCTCACTCTCTCTAGGAGATATTCTGTTATATCAGGAAAATTACAAAGACCAAATATCATTGTCACTACTTATAAAATTTTTATTGAAGCCATTTTTAGAAAATTGTATCGAGAGGGCGCTGCGACGCCTGTAGAGAGGGAGAAGTTTTCGCTTCTCAGTTCGCTCCTCGCCCTCGTAAAAAGGGGTTATGTAACCCCCCGTTGAAATACCTATCTGGGGAAGCACTTTTTTCTATGTATTTTTTACAATTGTTAACTGCTACAATAGACCAAAAGGCCCAATCTTCGTTGTCGTCCATTTGTAGTAGTCCGTCAAAAATTCGACACCATTTGACTAAGACATCTTGATGTCATATTTGTCAGAATCAATATTTTAGCATTTTTTTAAGTGTGCAAATACTTTAAGGAATCCTGAAATTGGCATTTTTAACTGATAATTAATTCTACCAATTTTCGAATTTTTTTAATCCCCCCCCCCTCGCTCTGTTTACTTAATTTGCGTAATATGGCAGTTGTAACAGAACGTGATCATAAATATTTACCTATTTCTACCAGATAAAAGATAATTTTATGGGAAAATAATTCTTGCACCAACTGTATAAGACCAATAACTGCAACACTCAGTGTAAAAAAAAAACCTACGATTTAAGCTCTCAGTTATTGGTGTAAAGCTCACATAAAACATAAAATACAACGCAGATAGAACTAAATGTCTCAAGTAGATGATGTTATTATCGCTCAAGAAATCCTATGTTCTCTTTTTTATTTTTACATTTTTGTCGTTAGTTGTTTTTATATTAATCTAATTAAATAGTCCAATCTTTTACCTTATATTTTATTTTAATCACTCTTGAACCTTTTTTCCAGCTCACTTTTTTCTATCTCAGCCTTAGGTCTGTTTTTCTAAGTCTTCTTTTCCCAATGTATCTATACAGCTTAATTCAGTATAATTCATGTTTAAACTTTATTCTACACATATCTACCTTTATATCTAAAGTTAAAAATGATAAAAACAGGATTCTCTAACAGTCATAGAACATATATTGCAAAATCCAATCATCGACTGGTAGTTAAGATATTGAGACTTTTGCATCACTATTTAAGTATAAACCTTTCTAATTTTTTTTTCGGTGTGGGAATCGGAGGGTTGGTTCCTTAAACAGACGTATTAGTCAAAGGCCACTGTATTTTGTTTGCTATCACATTAAGATAATCTCTCCAACTTCCATGAAAAGTAAATGAGTTACAAAAGGTTTGGTTTGGTTTGGTTTGGAACGCTACGGTTAATTTTTGCTACACGACGGCTAATTAGACCCGAACCTACCTCTTAAAGCCGATCCCGAACAGCTACAAACGTCCATGCCAAGAATGGGATTAGAACCCACATACTTTGGTACCTAATGCCAGCGCCTTAGCTATTTGGCCATCGTCCAATGCAATTACAGAAGGAGATGCGAAAAACCTTGATCCAACAGGAAAGCATTTTTTGAAGTGACGACAAATCACAAAATTATTTGCATGAGTTGTAAAATCTGCACTAACACAAACTAAAACACCATCTCAACACATGCATTTCAGTTCGTTAACCTTTTTCAATATAAATAAGCAATCCTTTCGCACGAATCGAAAACAACAAGGCTACGTCGTTATCGGTGTCAAAACAACCTAAGCCAGTCACTTTTAGTTTCGACAGAAGTAAATTAGTGTGATCTTTCAAAAGCGTTCGATTTTGTCTTTCAAAGCGCTCCACCCTCGCTTACGCCTCCTTCCCACCCACTAAACGTCAGATCTTCAATTAAGCACGGAAACCGCAAGGTGTTGAGAGAGGAGAAGGGTCTGCTATTTATTCTCTTTGACAGCTGTGATTTCGTAACAGGAAACTGAAAACAAGGAGTGAAAAGTCAGTAGCACTACCTTGGCAGACGGTTGAATCGCTGGGAAAATCATCACTCAGTGCAGAGAGGATTTTTTACAAAGTAGGCAATATGAAAAAACTTAACTTTTAAATCAGTTTAATAAAGCAACAAAAACTTCCATAACAATGGTTTCGAAATTTCAAACTAATATACGAAGTTTAAAAGAGTTTCTCAATTCGAGTTGCAGTGAATATTAACTCGATTAGAACTATTTTATAATAAAAAAAACCCAACGATTCTCATATCACTAAGTCGTCAATATTTTGCCCAACTCGACAAACTACCAGAGATTCCAAGAAGTGATTTCCTGGGACTTAAGGCTGATATGTACTAACCTCATTGGATTCGCTCACCTCAATGTTAACCTATGGAGAAAATTTGTCCACGGATTGCCGACTTGGATTCAAAGATTTTTTTAAAACATTGTACTCTGTCATAGAGAAAGAAATTTTACAATTGTGTACATTTTTCTTCTTTTTTAAATGCAATTAATATTTTAAAATTTAAATTATTCGGGGAAAAATCTGGTACAGTGTGTTTTAAACGCTCATAAATTCCTTCAGTGGACGAAATTTATAAAATGAATCCTGTAGCGCTTTGCAGAAAAGTTCACGCTATCTGACAATACTAATTTTATTTGATTATCAGCATTTATGTACCTGTAAATAGTTGACAAAAATATATTTTAAATAAAAAATTTGGGGGCAGCGCTTAACCCCCTTATAGAGAGAGAGCCATTACAATCCCTCAAAATGTTAATCCTAAAGGGAGTGGAATTCTCGAACTGTCAACTGGACTCCTCCCACCACAAGAGTCTGCAAGAAGAGGAAAAGGGAAATACGATATTTTTCTTTGTACATAGCAGCCTAAGGGCCTGTTCACATAGGAGTCCGATGCGTTGCGTTAAGGAAAAGATGACGTTGAGACGAAAATAAACCAATCATAGGCGTTAAAAATTTCATTGCTAATCGTTTGGAGGCCTATGATTGGTTTATTTTCGTCTCAACGTCATCTTTTCCTTAACGCAACGCAACGGACTCCTATGTGAACAGGCCCTTAAACACAATCCTCTAATTTAGTAAACGTAAGATAAGATAATTTATTCTCATGAATTCAATTGCTCTCATCTAAAGAAACTCCTGTATTCTTGAAGTTTTCAAGCTAAAGCTGACGCGTACATAGTTACGCGAAAAGAATAGAAAAGGCATATGCTCCTAATCAGGGCGGAGCCGATCAAATGTGGCGCTTGAGGCAAGTTTTAAAAACGGCGCCTTTACAAATTATTGGAGAGACTCTTAAGTAATGAATATATCTCTATTAGAAATAGCCCACTTAATAGAATAACGGACTTTTTTGAAAAAATATGTATTTATTTTTAAAAAAATTAAAATTTCAAAAACACAGATCTTTAAAAAAGTAGTACAATTACAGGTAGAGTGAATAGAATTCTATAGCGCTACGACAATGTTTGTAAATATGCATTCAAGATTTAATTCTCATAATCTAAAATTCAGGAATTTATTTAAAAAAGAATAGTGTAAATATTCGCATATATTTGTATATTTTCATGAATTTTTTTATTTATTAGATTAATATTTTTTCGTTATTCGTTAAAATGTTCGCATTTTTTTCTATGTCTCATTTTGGCGCCTATTTCAAGTCAACGCCTGAGGCTGTCTCCTCACCTATAGGACCGGCTCCCTCCTATCCACTGTGGTCATGATTTCTGACGCGATAATCGCAATATCAATAATCCCATACTGTATTGCTCGCATTTTTGCGAACACAAGTTTTGTCAGACCAATTCCTAAAGATGGGAAGAATTGATTCTTAAGGGAAATGGATCTCTTTTTTTATTTATATGATAATTTGCTCTATTATATACCGGGCCTTGCTGTCTTTAATAAATTTTCCAGACTCAAAATAAGTTTCATGTTGTCAATCTTTAAAACTAGGATTACTTTCTTGTCGTGAAAAAATGTACTTCAGACTGTAACACCTAAAAATACATCTATCGAATCATTTCACCTATTTTTAATTTACTAGTCCTAAACAATTTGACCGGACGATGGCCAAATTATTGAGCAAGTACAAGCATAACTTTGAAAAGTTATGCTTGTAGTTGCTCAACAATTGCTCAACATTATGCTTGTACTTGCAAAGTTTATTTATTATCACATTAATACTTAATGCGGATTGCAGCAGTTAATATCACCACAATAAACTAATATTCCTTCCGCTAAGACCTAGCTTCTTTCGAAGGATTTAAAGAAAATTTGTCGAGGATTATTAAATGAATAAAATAACTCCTGTATGTAAGCAAATGCTGCAATATTGTGTAGTTCTTCAAAATGAAAGAAGATAGAAAAACTTTTAACGGCTGCCTGAGAGTGGTATTCAAGTGTCTTCTATGGCTTGAATGAATATGCGAGATACGTGCCCAAAACATAAAATTTCTTTTCGGCTGCGAATAGTGTATTCGTAAGATACACAGCCATGTATTTAGATTCTATCCAAGAGTAAAAACGTTAAATATCAGACTATGGTACTAAATGATTATTGTGCTAATTAATGCGTGTTTACGGAAAGTCAGAAAACATGGATAAACCAAAATGGTTATGTAAGCCGTAAAAAATGAGCCATTCAGAGGTTTTTAATGAACTCCATACATTGATTCAAATACTGCTGCATGAAAATAACAAAAAGACACACAAAAACTGTCGTTTCTTTTTTTCTCATGAAAAGAATCAAGCGAGCATTTAAGCCCTTTGTCAATGAACCATGGTAACATCCTCTCGGACAATTTGTTATTTTCCTTTTTTCTGTCATCTTTTGAGATGCATGGATAAACTGTCCTCTGTGTTCGGCGGTTAATCAGCTTTTATGCATGGTTTAATATCAGCCATGAAGCTTGCTTGGGAACGTCGGATTCTTGATTTCCGATGTACATCTTTCGGGTAGAGATTTCATTGGTTATTAATCGGCAAGGTTGACATAAAACTCATTTGTCATTTGTCAAATTGCCCATAAAATGTGGGTTTAAAGAATATTTGTATTTCAAACTCAAGAGACGGTTTATAAGTTTGATATAGCTGCGTGGAATTTATTATTTGGCACTTTCGCACGCTTAGGTTGTAATTTTCAATATGATCGAAAAGTACATGGCAAAAATTTAAACGAAAAAAATGGAAATTAATAGCTCTAAAAGGGGATTAGAAATATCAAAATTTCATATCACGCTTCAGAACATAGGTCTAGTTGTGTTGTGGCTGATGCCCCTTGACCGACAGTATATTGTCAACAGGTCTAGAAATGGATAAATGACTGGAAAATTTACTAGCTGATAAATATTTGTAAAGATATATATTATTGCATGACTTATTTTCGTACGCACAATTTTGTGCATTATATAAGAATTGGAAGGAAGTGAGGAGTAAAGCTAAAACATTCCTACTAGTTGGTTGATTTTGAACACTACGGTCATTTTTTATTACACAAAGGCTGAAGTAGCCGGGACCTTCAGATTAAACACTCACTCAACTAACATTATTTATTTTGCCTTGAAAAAAACCAGGATCATTCCGGAATATACCCGCTCTTCCTGCTTAAACGGATTGGTGTGCTGATCGGAGTCATGTCATAATCTCTCTAAATGGACCTCATATATTAAATTTTAAAAACCTCACATATCAGAGGTTACCTATGATTATTATATATGAACAAATGAAATTCAAAAATTTACCTTTACTGATTTTTTATTAAATGAGGTTAACAAATAGACGGCATTTATACAGAGAAGAATCCACTCATATGTTGAAGACAAATATTTTTACATCCTACACAGCAACTTTGCTGCATTACTGTTCTGGAGTTACATATTAATAAATCAGCCTTTGCAAAGAAAAGAGGTTTCGTCTAATTATATCCATATTTCTCTAATGGTCATATTTTCTAAAAATATAAAAATTAGTCCCCTATAAATGTGATATGCAGCTCTTCAAATATCTTCCTAATGTTTAGTTATATTTATAAAAAAAACTATGTACAGGAAATAACATCCTTTACACTTATGCACATCAACAAAACACAGCGGAAGATGCATTTTGTAAAACTGTCTTTACACCATCGAACCGACTTATTTGGGAAACGATCCAATAAACACGTACACTATAATAAATGCTTGGCATCTGTTTGAGACAGAAAACTTTTTGAGCCGCAATAATCCAAAAATTCAACTCGCATTGTAGTTGTTAATGAATACGTTGTTTCTATGAATTTTTTCTTTTATTAACAAAATAAGACTAATAGTCTGGTTAGCACTTTCGTAAACATGTATCATACATCGCTGCATCAACTGTACAAAATTAATATCTTCAGAGAAAAAAAGGGCTGTAAATCAGTTTAGCTATCGCGACCTTTAGACGAAGTCCGATTGGCTTTCGTCACAGATTTCTTATAACCGAATAACTAGAGCTTTAGATTTCAGAACCAGAGTTTTCGGGTTCGAAACCCGTTACGAAGGGTGTTCGTAGTCCTTCGGCATCGTCTTTAATCTGGAGGTTCCGGTCACTTCAGCCCTTGTGTAACAAAAAATGACCGTAGTTTTTAAAATCAACCAACAAGCAGGGATTTTTAGCTTTACACCTAGCTTCCTTCCACTGTTTTATAATGCACAAAATTGTGCATACAAAATTAAGGCATGCACTAATTTCAGGAAAATAACACCATTTTGTTTCATGTTTGTAACACACAACAACGTTCATTGGTAGACATTACAAATACGCTCCAAGTCTAAAAGGCACTAATCTGGTTTTTGTTTGGTTGGTTTTGGTAGAGAGCGCTACGGTCATTTTTTTGCTACACGAGTGCTAATTACACCGGAACCTACAAATTAAAGCCGATTCCAAACGGCTACAAACATCCATGCCAATAGTGGGATTCGAACCCACAGATTTTGGTACCGAAAGCCAGCGCCCTAATCATTCAGCCATCGTCCGGCAGGCACTAATCTGAAAAGAGTGACACCCCCCATTTTGGGCCACCTAACTGAGAGAAGCAATTATTTCCTTTTTGATTTAAACAGCGTAGCATAACATTTTAGTTATGTGACATGAAAGTGATTCGTTTAACAGTTTTTTATTTATTTATTTATTTATTTATTTTTGATGCAGCAACATACTTTTGAGCAATGCTTTTGTGGCAATGCTTTTTGAACAATGCTTTCTACCGTCTTGAGTGCCATATAAACGTTCGAAATATCTCATACGGAGATGGATTGGACAAGGTGGATTGGACTCGAGATTGACATGGTACGTTAACGAGGCACCGGAAAGCAGAGCTCCATATCCTCGGTATGAATAATTGTTTGCGGCTATATTTCCGTTGTCAGGATTAAAGGACAAGTGTTGACGATGAAAGTTAAGAAAAATAAAATAAATAAACATAATACAAAATGGGGGGAATTAAATAAATAAATAGAACGTTTGACAACTATTTAAGGTGGCAGAATTAATAAGAGGAGACACGGGACGGGGGCTGAGGCAACACCTTCTCTCAGCCAAAGCTGATGTCGGTGAGATAGTCTGAGGTCGATCCATCACAGAATGACAGGTCAGAACCAGAAGCACCGGGCTATTGTAATTTAGAATTTAGAAGAAGTTGAAGGAAAAGTTAAGAATGGGCAAGGAGACCAGAGTAAATAACCGAAGTAGCCTTAGGGCGCCGAAAGCATTTAGAGACAAAATAGATGGTACGGTTGAGTCAGATCCGACTCGATATCTATTTTTGATGAGGTTTTTGGTACAAATAAGTACACAATAAGCAGTTTTGTTGTATAATAACATTTACTGATAATATTTTACATGAAAGAAAATCCTTTTAGTAGAAAAAATTACCAAAGAATTGTAATTTTGCTAAACAAAGAAAATCTCTCTGGCATTTACATAGAATGTTGTATATATTAGGTCAATATGTAATTTTGTCTTCTGAACCAAATTTCCGAGCACAAAAATGTAAAAAATAATATATATTGACATTTTTGCCCTTCAAAATCGAAATAAAAATTTAAAAATCTAAAAAATAAAATTACTAGTGATCATGAATAACGTTTTTCAACAAAGACACTATTTACTCCAAACTTATACCTGCAAACTCTCCAATACCTATTGCAAGACTGGCTGGTAGGGTTCCTTGTCAACTCGATCTTTTGCAATGAGAGGAAAGAGTACGGGAAGGGGAAAATACACCCTTAGGTCGGATTCGACTCCCACCGTACCGTTTGAGGGTTAAATATATAAAATATTTCTTGCTGTCTTAAATAATGGAAATAATTCGTTATAACACATTCATTTTTCCTTAAAACAGACAGATGTGTTGTTTCTTTCAATATTAGTTGAGATAAACAGACCTTTGCGTATTCAAAAAGAAAAAAAAATGAATAATGTAAGACCAAAAAAAAATCACAAAAGCTGTAGAGCGATAAAGAGTAAGACAATGTATAATTAAAGTATTTATTTAGACTTCTATTCTTCCATGTGAACGTGACGGCCAAGATAATAACTTTAGATTTTTAAATACTTTGATTAATGTTATCACCACACTTCTGTTACTTCCTAATCAGATGCAAATCCCATGAATAAGATCTTACACTGTCTTCAGAATGGAAAAAGAAAAAATTCTGGTTTGTTCTAAACATTCGAGCTTATTTACCATATTTTTATCCCACAATCCAAGATATATCTATTCATCAAGGAAAAATTCGAAGAGTTTCACAAGGTGACAGGGAGAGTAGAGAGTAGGGAGTAATAATCTCTGTAATATTGACTCAGGGTTTATATGCCTTTTATCATGTACGGCTATAACTGCGTCATTTGGTGAGAATACAGTAAGCTTGTTATAAGTAAAAAAAGAATAAAACTAGTTCCGTAAAAATTGAGAAAGGGTTTGCCCAGATCATAATTTATTCGTCAATCAGTTCAGAGGAAATGGGGCAGATTAATTTCAAATTTCCTTGCTGTCATTTGTCGGCTGAAAGAGGAACTATCCCTTTAAGGCGACATTGTTTTGCTTACAGCTGTGTGCATACGAAAACGCCATACATACGGAAGTATACGTCAACCTGGGGGGGGGGGCGTGAATGATATTCAAAGGGATGGGGATGGACATGAAAAGGTGATGAATCACTGGTTTACAGGAATACGCCGAGCCCGGGAAATTTAAAGGATATAATTTCAATGAGTTAACAGCTGGCAATTTTTTTAAGGTTAGCACTAAATTTAAACTTCACTCAAAACCACACTTAAAACATTAACCATCCTTAAAACAAAAATTAAATTCGAAGGTTGCTAGGAAAGCGGGGAATTACCCCCGAAATGTGAATAAAAAAATGAAATGTCGCTAATCAGAACTACTGCTATTTTAATCATATTCCATCCGTCATTTTCTTCATTAGATGATTCAGGGGTCCAAAATTCACCCACACACAAAAAAATTCCCCTTTTTACTGGGGAGGGGGGGGGCTAAAACGTACTATGGAGATGTTATAGTATATAATTATACTATACTGAATAAAATTGACATTTTTCTAGATGTCACGATGGCGATGATCGGCATACATACGTTCGCCTCCCATCCGGCAGGTATGAAGTCCGTATCTTAAGATTATCGGATAGATTGGCATGATTAAATCATCTCAAACCTCGTTAGCTGAGTTTTTCATAACCTACAATCGGTGTCTTAACCGGCTATAGGTGAAACATTTAAAACAGTGATTCTCAACCTTTTTATGTCTACCTCCCCCCCCCCCCAATTAGATTACCTTCACCCCACCTACCACGCCCCAGCCCCTAGACCTAAAAACCGTAAGTTACGCTAGTAACTTACGGTTACATACTATACATATTTTTTGCTAACAATCCGCGCCCCCCCCCCCCCCCAGATACTACTCAAGTCTCCCCAGGGGTCCCCCCCCCCACTTAAGAACCACTAATCTAAAATTATCGAATTCAAATACAGTTCTAGAATTTCTTTATTCATCAAAAAAAGTTTAATTCATCTCAAAAAATGCTCCCCTTAAGGTTCTGTCATTTGTAAAATTAAAAGATAGTCAAATATAGAAATCTGAAAACCCTCCTTCCGCAATATCTTGCAATTTTGTCCTTCATACAATGCTTTTCAAGCATTTAATCCATCATACTTTCAGTAGTTTTAATTATATTTCTACAGATCATTAACGTGGACGAAACTAAAACACAATTCCCATCTTCACTACAACTTCACTACAATTATATCATTTGCAACAATAAATCCGTTCGCAGCAAGACATATTTCTAATCTCAAAATTTTGAACATCAAATAAATTATGTGAGGAAAATGTTATTAATGTAATCATTTCACAACTTGGCAAATAAATTTAATTCAACATTCATCAAAGTATTTTGAACTAAGTAAACTGCTTATTGTACCTGTTTTTCATAGTATTTTATTTTAAAGAATGTATGAAGGCTAGTATACTACGTATATTAAGAGAATATTTACACGGGCTTACTTGTAACCGCTAAGTAATCGACTGCAAATCTATCCGTTATTATCTTTTTTATTAAAATGTCACATAAAGTCCTGAACTAAATCGTTCAGTTACATGCAGATATTAAAAATTTCTTCTCCTCGGTCTAAAATGAGCATTCTAAAGGGTTTTAATTTGCCTTTTACGAAACGCAAGCTTGAAAACGTGTTTTCTGTGCTTAAAAAGTAGAATGACGGGGATCAGACTGATTACAGGTCACGGGCAACGTGCACTTTTTTTACTGCGGAAAAAGCTGAACCATTAAAATACCATTAAAAAAAAATGAGAATGAACGATAATTTCAGCAAGAACGTAAATTATTTTCTTTTTCTCTTTTCTAAACACGAAACTGTGCACTGAGCATTATATATAATAGATTCTCAGATGTTAGAGTACTAGGCTATGAGTAAATATTTTTTATACCACAGATAAAACTTAACCATTAAAACACCATTAAATCAATTGAGAAATATACTACATATACAGTAAAACTTCTCTAGCCGGCCACCTCTCCAAACTGCCACTTTTCTTCGGAACCATGACTGACCGCCTTGGAGAAGTTTCACCGTATTTCTAAAATATCTAAAAAATCCCCTAAATTTTTACGTTTTGCTAAAGGATTAAATATTATACATGCATTTTCATCGAAATAAAGTCATCTAAGACATAAAGCATTCTATAATAACTAAATATGATATAATCATATAAAAAACCTCAAACATTCTGTAGCAACGAAGTTACGTAACGCATGGCATAATTTCGTCAAACACAATAATCACAAGAAATTTGTTCACACAAAATAATCATAAATATCTTGGCTTTGAATATCTTTTCACACGGCTTTTTTACAAAACCATTTATTCAATTTATATTTAACTGGGCGATATCATCGCTCGATTTGATCTCCGTTTTTGAATTTCATGAGTTAAAGAAACTTCATTTAGCTATGCATATATTCCTCATACAACACAAACTAGCGCTGCAGAAAATGGATGAATAGGAGGACAGTTAGCGTTTGGCATTACTAGTACATACCTATCTTAGTTGTGCGGTAATTAAAGCTCTCCGCAAAGGACTTTCAAGTGATATAAGCTAAGTTTATACTATAGCCTAAGAATGATACATATGTTCAACACCCGATAATAACAGGAAGCACCTAGCTTTTAATATTAGACCACCTTAGCCTTAATTTTCTATTGTGCAAGGAACCTTCGGGCCTCGTATTCTATTCTAAGACGATTTTTACATCATTTTGTCTGCGAAACAGTCATCTTTCAACAGGACCAATTCTGAGTCATTACGAAAAGGCTTACTGCCAACTGATAATTGCCGCCTTTTTTTGTGTCTTTAGGCCTTCGTTTTAGTCGAGAGACAAAGCTTATGCTATTCTAAGCAATTTGGAACTAGACGAATCAGATCACTGAATAGCCCAGTCTAATCACACAATCTCATCAATTAATTTATAAATAGACAGGACTCGACTTAATGTTTAAAGACTGAAAAATCTAATAAAAAGAAACTAAAATACTACCCAATATTGTTGCATTTCAAACCCATATCTCCTGCGTATAATTACCCAAATAAATTGAGAATGTATCGGAAGACTGACCTATTGAAGAAAGGCACAAAACATACGGTAACACTTCAACAGAGGATGAAAAAACACTACCTATATATACATCAGTCCGAAAACTGGACAGCAGGGGGGGGGGGGAGATACAAGCCATTTTTTTTTTGCCTTGAGTTGCGAGCTAAAATTCGGGTTATGAGCCAGCTTCAGATACCCCAACGATAGCTTGCGGAACAAACGCCATGTAACGTTCTCGTCAAATGAGCACACGAGAAACATTTATTTACAACTTTTATGTACAATTATTACACAATTTTACACATATTATTCTAAGACTACTTTCTAGTCTTAAACCGAGAATTTAACTCTCATTAATTTTGAGTAGCCCTCCAAAACTTAACAGCGTCCAAGCTGTTAAGTTGCCTCTCATTTCAAACACATTCTGAAAGGGGGAATGAAACAGACCTCATTGGACAATTTTTTTTTACCGAAAAACCCCACAGATGAAAGTGAGGAAAGCGTGACGAAAAGGACAAAAATCAGCGAATAAAATTCAAATATTCATATCCTCCTTTCTCCTCCAACTCCGTAAGCATTTTCAAGTCGTCTGATCTCCACAGTAAATGCTGTACAATATACTTAATAAAACCAGTTTATTGCAGTACAGTCTATAATATTGTGCTTTTTATACAATATATGTTATTTATAAATAAATTTTCTTATTTAAAAATATGTAAGAAATAACTGTGGTTTTTTTCTGATGGGGCTCCCGGAACAGACTAACGGCATTTCAATTCATTTCAGTAGGGAAAATTGATCTGACATACGAGTAATTCGAGTTACGAGCTCTGTCACGGAACGAATTCAATTCGTAAGTCAAGGCACCATTGTATTTGGAATCCCTCTACAGCAGTGGTTCCTAACCGGCGGTCCGAGGGAACCCAAGAAGTGGTCCGCGAAGTCAGGGAGTGATTGAAACACATTGGTTTCATCGTTTCAAAACGACCGCGAATTAAAAAATTTTTTAAAACTTCTCACGCCGCAGCGTTGCAGCCATTTCAGAGTATCACAGCCATTTTACAGCAAGTAAAGCGAATGCAAGCTGAAAAATAGCGCTAATTTTTAAGTTTTCGTAGACTTTAGTGTTTGCTATTAAGTTTTCTTTTACGTTAAATTTGTTATTAAGGGGGTCCCGGACACATTTTTAAAAAATTTTTATTTATTGAGTTAAAATTTTAAATTTTTTTGTGATGGCCAACCATATAATTTATAAACAAAATCACTTCATAAAACTTCTCAAAATGTTTTTAAAATTTTTTTAAATTTTAAAAAATGTGGGGTAATTTAAAATTGTTATAACTCGAAATATTATTTGTCGAATTTCAATTCTTTTTCATTTAATTAAACAGAAATATATATAAGTTTTAATTTTGATTCAGCATTTTTTAAAATATTAATTTTTTTTAAAAATTAAAATTATTTATATTAAAAATTTCAAAAACAATTATGTAACATTTTTAAAAAGATCATATTTTCAAAAGTAAATATTTTTTTCAAATTTGCTGAATCAAAATTAAAGTAAAATAGTTGAAAAAGGACATGTTCCAAGTGTCAACCATTTATCTTTAACGGTTCTTGACTTAAAACAATTTAAAGACGTGAAATGGGGAAAAAAAGCACTCGCAGGTTTAAACAACGGTTGGCTACTATTAGAATGTTGCAAAAAAATAATTTCTCCTGTTCTAATTAAGATAGAAACATGATTTAAACGTCATTTTAAGCGTAAAAGAACACAGAAATTTTTAATGCATTAAATTTTTTTTCGAAAATTCAAACAATTTTGTGTCCTGGACCCCCTTAAGTTTATCTGTAACTTTTTTATTAAAGTTATTTATCACAAATAGTTTGTTCATTCGGAAAATAAAACCCATTTTTCCTCGAAAAGTACTGGTTGAGAAAGGGTCACCGACGATTTTTTTTTGACAAGTGGTTCTTGGTCAACAGCAGGTTGGGTACCACTGCTGTACAGCATATGCCGGACTGCCTTGCAACCTTTTTCAAACTCTCAATTATCTGAGCATAATAATACCCAGATATTCCCGGAGAAAAATAAAATTACGAATAAATATACCAGATATTTATATACCGATGAAAAGTACATAATGTTGTGGTTTTATATTAACAACAAAAAATAGTTTGAATAAGTTTCGATTCAAACAATAATAAAACTCAAGATTCTCCGTTTTTCTCCAGGAAAAAGTTTTGTGATATTACTTCGTATAAGGAAGTCACGTCGATATTCTTCTGGAGAATCTATACTTATTTTTAACTTTTTTCATCGGCGGCACGCGGATCATCCTGAAACAGGGACCTAAAACTACTGTAACACGCAATCTATAGGAAGATAGATAGTTGGCATTTCCAGGACAGCACAACGCTCTGTCCTGCTTTTTTATAGAATTAAATAAGCGCTCTCTCTCTCTCTCCTCTCTCTCTTTGGGCCTCTTTTAAGTTTTAAAATTCACATTTTCCCCGCTTTTTCAACAATTCTCTTAAAACTGAGAATTTTGCACCCTATACAGTGGAACTTCTCTATAGCGTCCAGTAATAATTCCGAAAAAAAAGTGGCCGTGGAATAGGGATTTCTTTCATAACACTGGTTCTATGGAGTCTTGAATCGGTTCTGAACAAAACATGACCCTTTAAAGAGGTATTCGACTAGAGAAGTTTCACTGCACCTGCATGCACACACACACACACACATATATATATATATATATATATATATATATATATATATATATATATAACTGAAACTTCTCTAGCTGGCCACCCCACAAAACGACCACTTTTTTCGGAACCATGACTGGCTGCCATAGAGAAGTCTCACTGTATACGAGTAAAACTTGATTTTATTTTAAAAGCTCATTTTTAAATATTGAAATTTAAATCCACTCGAATAACGCATGAAATTGTATAAAATTTGATCACAAGTTAAAAAAAGCTTAGTTTGATGATCAAAGTAATAATCACGAGAAAAGATGCCTTTTACGCTAAAAATTGCGTTTTTCGTTCTACTACATTCCGCTCGAAAAGAGACCTCACAGGACCCTTCTGGTTCTGGGCAAAACTACTTAAGTGATAATGCTACATTAACGATTCAATAATCGATGATCACTACCCTAAGGAAAAGGTTTTGAAAAACACTTTTGAAGAAGTCATAAAAATTTCGCTTTTGGAGTTTGCGATAAACTTAAAAGACTGGCGAAGTGCAAATTTCTCTAACTAAATGTTTCAGCCTTCAAATGAATAATGAAGGCGAGTTCACACAGCCAAGGGCACCAGAATAACTTGTTAAGAATGTTTGTTGGATTTACTATCTCGCAGTGCAAATCAGTCAGCGAACCAGACGGATCTCAGAATATTCTAACATGAAATTACATACATTTAAGCATACACGTAAACAAAATGTATCAATTACAGTAGAGTCCATTTTTCTGATGCATTAGCGTAATTTGGTTTCAAGGGAGAGGTATTCTTCTCTTCGAAAAAAAAAATTAACAGATTTTTTAAACCAATGAAGTTCAGAAATAATTAGTTCAGTGCATTGTCTAACTTTGAATTTTCTTGTAATTTTTTTAAATATACTTTATATTACTTAGTATCACTGTGGTTTTATTGAAAACTTAGTTCTTTTTGACTTTTCATTTCGGATTACCGAAGTTCGGATTATAGGGACTCTACTGTACCTTAGAACAGTAATCACTTGTTTTAGGGACTGCGTAAAAACTTAGTAAAAACTCTAATTTCAATTTTTTATTTTGAATAAAAAACAATATGTAAGAGAACATCATTGTTGTGAACAACTTTTCTTAAACATAAATGGCCAGAATTCAAAATAAAATTGAAATCATAAAATTGAATTTATTATCGAACATGAACGCAATTGGATGCAAGTTGGGGTACATTAGATGAAGAATCGAGAAGATCCCAATTGATTGCAAATGCTTTCAGCCGGCTTACAGTGATCCGAACATGAAATTCCATTTACTTACATACATTTCCTAATGATTTCTACCGCGACAATTTTATACAGTAATCATTATAGTATATATCAAAAATATTGGATCAATTTGAAAATTTGCTTAAAAACCATTTCGATTTAAAGCCTGAATATTCGAAAGATCTGCTTAACCACTAGTTTTGCTTGCAAAACTTTTTGACTATGAGGTAGGAATGGTTTCAGAATAATAATTCTTTAGACAATATCCAATTGTTACTTATGGAATTTTCAATCACTTTAAAACGTAAAAACACTAATTTTCGTTTCAAGGAAAAGTTTTCATTTCCAGAATTCTTTTGCACTATAGACCAAAAATCCTACATAAAATTTAATGTACACAGAATAGAGAAAACGAGATGTGCATAGAATTTCGCAGATATATCTTTCAAGGAATCTCAGATACATCACTTTAAAAAGAACAGAAACCGTGAGATATTCCCAAGATAATATATTAAGACATCAAATACAGACTAGCAGCACAGGCAAATAACATGGGCAGATGCATGTTATTCGTGTCATTTCATTCAAAAGTTTAATCAGCATGACGCAGACCATGAAAATACAAATATGCAATACCCAAGATTTTTTTTGTCTAAGACCACTCTTAAAGCCAACGTTTTAGCGAGATGATCGCAATAGTGTATTTATAATAAACAAGCAGGTATATTTTCATAAAGCCTTTCTACGTAGCTGAATATGTCACTAATTTTCCCGTTTTAGTCAATATTTCGAAATTACAAAACAGCATTTTGTTATCAGTTCGGCAGAAATTTATCTACACAGAACAACTCAAAATAAGAAAGGTATGTATATTAACGTAGGATTAAATTCCTCCATAACGGTCCTCCGGAAATCAAAATTTCAGACGCTGAAACCGTCCGTCCGTACCTCGCGAGTTATAATTTTGGCAGCGCGCCAAACCCAGTCTGTATCGCTTGGACAATCAGTAAACAGTTAAACGGAAAAGTACTAAAATGCGTCAAAATTTTGACATTATATATATGTATACATACGTACGTATATATATAGATACATATATACATAACACATGCATACATATATAAATGCAAAAGAGGTAGGCAACGACAAGTAATCCTACGTTAATAACCCGCGGTAGTTTCGTTAGAAGAGACTGCCTGAATTTTTTTTTATCCCTAGTGTACTATGTGATTTCTTACTGCTACGATCTGCAATGCACAGTTATAATGCTCAAATATAAATTTACTTCACAAACTACTTAATTATTTGTTCTCGAGTTATGTGACTTCCACACCTCTTGGCCAACATTTTCAGTGACCTGACAATTTATGCGAGTTTGTTTATATACAGCACAGGAGTTCTACGTTTATAAATAAGCGTTAATGATGCGTAAATAATGTGCATTTAAAATATGAAGAAAAGCAGTAATAATATTTCTAACTAAGTAGGTGCCTTTATGCACCCTAGAAAGTTTTGCGGGTCCAAAAACCTTCGGTTAAATCTGTCTCGGCAACATCAATATACCTATGAAAAATGAAAGGTACTAAATATGAATCTAAAATTTTGTTAAAACGTTACTCGTTATACACGTAATTTCTCATGCCACAAGCAGAGAGAATACACGATGGTTTTAATTCCGTAAGAATGGATAACAGATAGTAAATTGCAACAGGTTTCAAAAATATAATAGTATCTTATGAGAGAAATCAACGATTTACTTCGTATAATCAGTGGTAATTTTATCACAGAAGTATTAGAAGCTGAAATAATGAGTACCGGTATTTCGTACTAATCCATACTTGTTTCGCGACTAATTATCTTTAAGTTATCATGTGATCACATCTACTTACCTTTTAAATTAACTGTGGAATTCCAACGATAAAGGCAATATAAACAAGTAGGACACAGCACTTAAAATATAGTATCCATGTCGATATTTGCTTGAATACTTATGCACAAAACAAAAATCTTTCTTTGAGCACTAATCCACACATAATTCCATATTTTTAATGAATAATCCAGTAGCAAATGGAGTTAAAAGTGAACTCGGTAACAACCTCAATTACCTCTTTGCATGAGTTGCTGCGCAAAAAGTATATCGTCTGCTCTTTGGCGCTGTGACCATAGAAACCGATGTATCTTGTGGAGAAGGGTTGCCACGTCAAGAAATAGAGCCTTGGCGATATTGGCGTTGGATTTATGCTGTTACGTCATCTCGTGTAGTTGCTAGATCGAAGCATTATCTCGGAGCTATTGTTTTGGCGCGTTAAAGGGTGATGTTTTCCTCAAATTATGTAATACGTCTCTGACTGGTGAATTATCTTCCGCGAGAAGGCGGTAACTTAGCTCCGAACCTGTAAGCAAGGAATAAGAAATTGAAATTTACGTTTGCTTACGTTTCTCGTATAATTCACTCTCTCAGGCGTTTTACTTAATTCGTTGAACATTCGAATCTAACATTCGAATATCTTAATTTTTCATCAAACTATAAAAATGTTTTTCTTCCTGTGATGTTTGAAAAAAAAAAGGAATATAATTAATACGAGGAAAGCACACTGCTTTGAGAGAAGAAAAAAAAAAAGCAGAAACGGAATCTCTCTTTTTTTCTTATTTCTTCTTTTACGAAGAAATGTAGAAGTTTCTCAACCATAATAAAATTGTAAACTGTGATTTTTGCCGAAATAGACGCTAAATGTATCAAGTTGTCGAACTGTAACGGTTGTATTGAAACGTTCATCCGTCTGTGTGTCTATAGAATTCTAAATCTCGAATAAATTGCGTTAAGTACATACATATTGGTATGTGCTAACAACTTGTTTATTTTGATAATACAGTAAATCTTCGACTTATGTGAATATTCTAGAAATTTAGAATTTTTATCGAAGTGTCTTTGTAAAGGAACGTACAGAAATTTTTGGAATTATCTATTCCGAATGTCTTAACCAGCGACAAGAACCTAGCTGTACACTGCCCGAGAGAATCCGATTTTTCAATTTGGCTATAAACTTGGCGACCATTTTGTTTTCTAATTTGAGTTATATAAACTGCAGAGTATAGTAATGCTTATATAATCGGGGGATGCTTATAAAATTGGGTGTATTTGGACTGGTTAATATAGCAATAGAAAGGCGAATTTTTACATTTCTCGTCGTAATGTTTGTGTTTTATACGATGAAATTAATCTTTGCGTAAATAATTTTTAGAATGTTTTTCCTGGGCATCTTGTTCTAAATACTTATTAACTTTGTTTTAAAAATCTTGTATATTATTTACACATATAACCAAATAATCTTAAATATTCAACACAGAACATATTAAGAACAGTGGAACATAAATTTTATTTATTTTAAGCATTAATTCGTTCAGTTATTCTTCATGGAACATTTGCAGCTATTCACGTTCAGTGATGCTGTTAACGCACATTACTAGGGCTGCTGTGTACTAACCGTACTGGATTCGCTGACCTCAATGTTAACCTATGGAGAAAATTTGTCTACCATTTACAACTGCATAAATGCTGATAATCCAATAGAAATGGTATTTTCAGATAGCCTAAACTTTTCTGCACCTTGCAACAGGATTCATTTTATAAATTTCTACCAAAAGAATTTAGGAGCGTTTAAAACACACTATACCAGATATTTCCCCCGAATAATTTAAATTTTAAAATATTATTTGCATTTTTTAAAAATGAAAAATACTCCGAGGTGTAAAATGTCTTTCTCTATTACGGAGTATTACTCTTTTAAATCGTTAAATCCAAGTCAGCAATCCTTGGACACATTTTCTCTATGTTAACATTGAGGTCAGCGAATCCAGTAGGGTTAGTACACAGAAGCCTTAAGATAAATTTGTGAGTAAATACACAAGGATGGGTAAATTTCGAACTTTTATCTGAAATACTCTTTTGTAATATGATGACATACACAGACATTACACTTCTACTTTTAACGCTTTTATCTTTAACGTCCGATTATAGAATCATTCTAGAAAAATTACGCTTTTCATAAAAATGTCCCTAAAAGAAATAAATTGAGGGAAAAAATATCGTTAGTTAATTTGCTCAATTAAATTATATTTAACGCTGTTTGTTCGTAGTTTTCAGTTCGTAGTAACGCTGTTTGTTCGTAGTTCGCTGTTTGTTCGTGGTTTGTTCGTAGTTCTGAATCCCACTAAAATAATTTGCCGTAATATTAATAATGTTTATTAATTAATAGTATAAGACACAAAGGAATGGGATCAAATGTTCCATTCATGCAACTTTTTTAACCGTTTAAGGTAAAGATTGCGGAGAGGAATTAATATTAAAAAGGAAGCAGCGAACTATATCAGAGTGTCTGTGAAAATTAGTAAGGGCTGTATAAAAGTTGCGCATTCCAGAATTACCGATCCCGCTCTTCGTTAAAATTCATTTGATTACAGAGTATCATTTGAGTTATACATCTCTCTATAGCAGTGTTTCCCAAAATGGGCGATACCGCCCCCCCCCCCCCGGCGGGCGGTGGAACGATCCAGGGGGGGCGGTAGTAGCTTCGGGTGACAATTGGGGAGCGGTGAATGGAAATAAGGGGGCGGTGAAAACATAAAGATAGAAGATGAGACAGTTCTGAAACATTCCGACGACACTGGACATAGAGTGTAAAGTCAAACCTAGGCGGGAAACAATCATGTATTTTGATATTTGTTAAATATATAATGACTTAGTTTTGCAATTTTGGCCTTATGTATAGCCCTGAAATTCTTGGGCAGTACCCCTCATTCTGCATATTGCACCATTGCACTTAAATTTTCTCCCTGCTGTTGTATTAAACATCAATCCTAGACAGATAGAGACACCTGCTCCATCACTGACAGCTTTCCACTGGGGCAAGTGTTGATATTTGGCGACAATCCTGGGCATTGGCCAGAGGATGGGGTTGAGATCCCGTTGACCCTCACTTTCGTTACTTTTCACCCTTCAAATGACTGCTTATTGAGAAATCATATCTTTGTAAATTGCAGTAAATTTGTATCTATATTAGTTGAAAGTGCAACAGCAAAAGGTATTTGTAATTCCTTTTTTAAATGCCTCGAGATACAAGGGATGCTGCAAAATTTCTTGAATGATAATTTAGTAAGTATTACAAGTGACGGTGCAGCAGTTCTAAAGGGATAAGAAGAATGGAGTAACCAAATTAATGAAAGATCGATTTCCAACTTCGATAGTTTGGCACTGTGCTAGTCACAGACTCGAACTATCAGTTAATGATACTGTAAATCTGTTTCCGGTACTGATAGATTCAAATCATTTATTGATAAGCTGTATGTATTGTTCAACACATCTGCTAAAAATGCTAGAGAACTAAAAGAGTGGAGTATGCTGGCGATTGAACTAATAATTGGGCGAATTTTAAGCGTGCGATGAGTTGCATCAAGTTTTCGAACAGTTTCTGCAGTTTGGAATGACTGTGAGGCTTTAGTGAAACGTTTTCAATATGCGAAGACCGATTTCGCGAGAGACACTAAGAAAGATGTACATATGAAGGATAAAAAAAATTGCAGCAACAGAATTTATCCTAGATTTAGTCCGGTAGCTTAGGGCTGTATTTTAAGATTACCGTTACATGGCGGATAAAAGCACCAAATTTGGTATAGAGGTACCTTAGAGTGTACTAATAAAAGTTAGCCTAGGATCCCTCTGGAATTTCTAAAAATTTTCACGTTCAGTGCTAAAATCCAAAATGGCCGACTACGACCAAATATCACATGTGAATCTTTCTCTCCGAGGCACCACCACAGCAAAAACCATAAAAAATGGGATTTGTGATGTTGTGTTGCATATGTTGACCATCGTGGATTTCGTACCTGTTTATGTAGTGTTTCTCACAGACTAAATTCTAATTTTACTGCCACTATTTTTTCCAGGATAATTTAACATGGATGTGAACTGGGATCAATGCTTAATTTGCCAGCATGACACTGGTGAAAGTTTGAAATGTCCTTTACTGATCCCAGGGACAAGTAGTGAAAAAACAGATGCCTACACAACATTCCTGAAGAGTGTAGATCAGTTCCGCAGCATTGATGCTCTCCCAGTTGAGCTGTCTTTCGGAATTAATGAAACTGTTACAAACTTTGCTTCTCATTCCGCTTTATGGCACAAATCTTGTCATCTGAAGTTTAATAATTTGAAGCTGGCAAAGGCTATCAAGAGAAAACAAACTGGTGTTGATCAAAAGAAACGTCGTAGTAAACGCGTAGCTTTAGAGGTACAATGTTGTTTTGCGAAAAGGGCAAAGATGAAGGTCCACTCCATGAAGTTTCAGCATTTGATACCGACAGCAATATTCGATCCATGATCACACAGCTCAATGACACACACCTCCTGACAAGAATAATTGGAGGAGATCTTATAGCAATGGAGGCAAAATACCATCTTGCATGTTTGGTCCAGCTTATAAATCGCTACAGAAGCCTCACTCGTAAGGCAAGCCTTAAAGAAGAAAACACAGATGAGAAAATGAACGAGTGTCGATCATTCGTAGAATTTAACCAGTTACATTAATACCTCAGTGAAGTCTGGTATTCTACTTTTCAAAATATCTGAGATCCACTCTATGTATATAAATCGTCTTGAGGAACTGGGCATCAAGAAACAAATCAACGAGACAAAACTGAAGAATCAATTGCTAGAGCATTTCCCAGAAGCCCAAGAGCAGTTTGATGGGAGACACATTGTAATCATATTCAATGAAGGTATGAGAAATATATTGAGGGAAGCTCTCAAGATTCGAGACTTCTCAGAAGATGCTGTTATCCTGGCCAAATCAGCAGAAATAGTCAGAAAAGATATCATGAATCACCAAGGTTTCAAATTTAGTGGCTGCTTCCCAGCACAATGCCAAGAAAACTCACTGCCTGCAAATCTTAAGTCACTTGTTTCTATAATGTTAAATGGTTCAAACTTGCAAGATCAAGACAAACGTGACTCTCAGGTATGCTTAACCATTGGTCAGTGCATCGTCAAAGAAAACGTGCAACTCAAAGAAAAAAATGTCTCATACTACTCTGAAGACACGACACAGTAAGGAACGTGAGCCTCCCTCCCGATCTATGTCGGCAATGTTCATGCAGCTACCAGAAGTAGGAAACTCATCTAGAAGTTATGTCACATGGGCATTTGTATTTCATATGACAGGATTCTAGAGATTGGAGACTGGATAGACACTTCTTCCTGTGAACGCTTTGAAGAAAATGGAGTGGTGTCTCCTGCTTGTCTCCGTAAAGGGTTGTTTACTGTTGGTGCCCTTGACAATATAGACCACAACCCAAGCTCAACTACATCATTATCCTCATTCCATGGGACTGGAATCAGTCTTTTCCAGATGCCTAAAAATGCAGAACCTGGGGAGAGCCAAACACCTATTACAATTCCACCTTCTGGAGATTTAAATCACTCTCTTCCTGACAGCTATGCCTGTGTCCCATTCGTAGCTTTGAAGATCACTGATGTTGTTGTACCACAGTGTACAGTGTTTCCAGTAGAGGAATGTTTAGATGCAGCCAAGTCGAAGGAATGTAAATGGCTCCAGCAGGCACTACATCTTCTGCAAAAAGAAAATCTCACTAGTGACGATAACATCACATGGGCTGCCTATCACGCCGCATTGCAACCCCCGATGGAATCTCCGATGCATCCAGGCCTTTGTACTCTTCTTCCTATGTTCTATGAGAAGGCTGTCACACCCGTAATGATTAAACATGACATGGATGTCATTAGACAAGCTATCCAATTCCTTAATCCAGGACAAATACCAGTCATTACATTTGATCAACCTCTGTTTACCTTGGCTAAGTTTGTACAGTGGATATGGCCGAACACTCATGGTGAGCGACTTCAAGTAGTTATGCTAGGTGGATTGCACATTGAAATGACCCTCTGGAATACATTGGGCGATGTCTTAGAAGGATCTGGCTGGACTACTTCCCTTGCAGATGCAGAAGTGGCATCCTTTGGCAAGGCTGAATCTTACCTAAAGGCAGCACATTTAACTCGAACTAGGCATTCTCATCAAATCACTCTAATGGCCCTGCACAATCTCCAGCATGAAGCTTTCCTACTCTCTGAGTGCCCCAAAGATAAAGAAACTGAAATAGACTGGAGAAACGGCATGCGGAAAAGGAGTCGAACTTTCATGTATTGGGACTTGATCAAGGAGCATGAAACCCTTATACTAAATTTTAGAGCTCACAGGGAAAAGAACTTTAGTCTTTATGTTGCTGTCTTAGAGGAACTTACACCACTATTCTTTGCCTTGGATCATGTAAACTACTCAAGATGGATGCCTGTCGACATCAGGGATATGAAGTCATTGCCTGACTCAATCAAGAATCAGTTTGAGCGTTGTTCTAACTGGGTCATTTCAAAAACACGCAACACGTTTTCTACAATACCATTCGATTAGGCTCATGAACAAGAGAACAAGATTGTGAAAGTTTCAGGTGGTATTGTTGGGATCACAGAAACCCCTGTTTCTCTCCGACGATGGATGCTTCCAGGGCCTGAAATTGCCAGAACGATCAAATAGTTTGAAGAAAAATGCATTCTAGATAATGATGACACAGATAATCCCAAGAATTTTCAGCATCATGAGCAGGGACTTTCATCACAAAAGAACTTTTAGCATCAGGTTGTTAGTCTGTGTAAAACCATCAATGAAATGGGTAATCCCTTCTTGGATGATTTCCCTAATCTAGTAAGTTTCCCTAATCTTGTGATAAAACCACTCCTCTCAGCAGTATCAACCAGATAAGAAAGGAGCTTTTCTGTCAGAAGAATCGAGCAATGGACAAACTTCCACCGACTGAGGATGCTTTTCTACAACAGATCCGAAGGGCAGTTTATCAAGCAGGTATTTGGACGACCTGTACACAAACACAGCAAGTGATTCCTTCTCCGCAGGATTTTGCATGGAATAAGGTTTCAGGGTCATGGGTACTAGTTTGGATGACATTTCCAGAGGTTTCCCGATCATGCAGGGAATTGATTAAATGTTCCTGCAAAGGAGATTGCAACAACTGCAAATGTGGGCAAGTCAATCTGGACTGCTCACCACTATGCAAGTGCAAGTGTAATTTGCAAGTGTAATTTATTATAACTGCTGCATACTGAATTCCATTGAATGAATAGCTATAAAATGTTTTTGTTGTTTTAGGAACACTTATTAACGTTATATTTGTACTTATAAATTACTGTAATAAATAATATGGATATATTTTATTGTATTTTATTTAATATGTAGACTACCCTAAGTTAGGTAATGTACTTAGCTGGCTTAAAACTGTAATTGAAAATTAACGGTAAAATAGATTGTGTAAAAAGTGATATTTTGTCGTATTTGTCGGCCATTTTGGATTTTAGTGCCGTACATGAAAATTTTTAGAAATTCCAGAGGGCTCCTAGGCTAACATTTATTCGTATACCCTAAGGTACCTTCATACCAAATTTGGTGCTTTTTATCCGCCAGGTAACGGTAATTTCGTTAAGCGACCGGACTAATTTAGGACTAATATGTGATGCACTTCAGGAATTGAGTGATTTAAGCTCGGATTTTTAAGATCTTGATCTTGACTATAAGGCTAAGGAAAAAATAAAAACTGTAGTACAGGTTTCTGAAGAAAGACAAAAAAGACTCCTGGATCATACAACAGATATTCTGTCAGAGCGGTCAAAATTTTTAGTTTTCTTGGAGTTGAGCTTCATTAAAAAGGTTGTAAAAATGACCCTCCCATCAATCCAGAAGAACTTTATAAAACATTGAAAAATTCATCGGAAAACAGATTGCTTGATTGTGAAAATGCTGATTTATTACGAGCGGCTAAAATACTTAATATGAAATTATGGCCTGATGGTATTGCATCGCAATTATTATTTCGAGAGAATGAAATTCATGAACTGTCTACTAAATTTAAATTGAATGAGAGAGAAACTATTCGCTGATTTCGTGATTATTTATAAGAAAAAAAAGTGTCAGAAAAGGTATTCACTTTAAAAATTATAATGCTAACTATTCCAATATCCTCAAGTGAATGGAAGCGAAGATTTTAACAAAGGAATTTGATTGTTAGCACAACTAGAGCTTCTTTGTTGACGAAAACTATTTCAGCACTGTTATTTATTCGAGTTGTGGGACCACTTCTCCCGCGTTTCGACCCCACAAAATATGTTGAACAGGCCCTGATTTTCCATCAGGCCCGGTAGGCCCGGGCCTAGGGGCCCCCAAATGATGGGGGTCCCTTCCAAAATTTTTATTTTGAAAGAAAAAATAGAAAAAATTCCCAATTCAAATTTTTTTAATTTTACCTCTTTTAATAGCAATGTTTTTATATATATCCTTTTAAATTTGATTGATTGATTTATCATATGTATAGTTATATGTATAGTTCATCATATGTATGTCATAGTGTATATAAGGGATTAGTAAGTTTTTCTGGTTGCATTGTATTGGTGTTTTAATGATGAAGTTAATATGTTGTATTGTTTTTTGTTATTTGACAATGTTCTAGGCTTCTACGCTTCAAATAGCCAATTCTTGGTAAAATGGTACTTTCACAATGATTCATGATTATTTTTTTGTGCGTCAATTTTGTAAACTTTACGCCCACATCAGTGTCGGAGGGGGGGGGCATCCCGAGTTGTGCCTATAGTCAAGAATCCCTGATGTTAAATCATGGTTTCTCCGAAAACATCATTCAGCAATAGGTACCAACCGCAAAGAGCGAAATCGAAATATTGTTGACGGAAAGAAATTGGAGAAAGTTTGAGATTTATTATAAGTAAATTATTTGTAAAGAAAAAATGATCAGGAACTACTAAAGTATAATAAAGTTACGTATTTCTACTAAAAAAATTCAAGTAATTTTACCTTAACGTAATTTTGGCAGAATAATATGTTGAGTTCCGAAACCAACTTTTTTTACAATAAATTACCCATTTCGAAATGGGTCACTATACATACAGGATCCGGACAAAATAATAGGCTCATCCATTTCGAAATGTGTCATACTTCGACCGTCCAATACAACCCCGCTACGTGTCGCAACAGTCTGCGACACGTGGTGGCGAAAGGGAAGGTATCAGTAGAGCATTTGCCGGTGTGACACTTGTATGAGAAAATTCTGTTCCCAGCAAAGCGTCATTATGTTCGACTTGTCCGAAGTGCGAAGAGGCATGATTATTGTAGCTTGCCTAGCGGGAACGACCGTCTCGAGAACAGCCAACCGTATGGGTGTTTCAAGGGTCAATGTGTCAAGGGTTATGACAGCCTACACAAAACCTGGGAAAAGTGTTGTAACGACTCCCGTACAATAGCGAATTTTTTGCGCGGGGAAATTCCGCGAAGTCCAACCAACGCGCGGTTTGTGCACACAATCGATTTAGACGGCTGGAGACAGACAGTTTTGGCGACATACAGACCGGAAGTGCTACCGACAGCTCGCGGAACAGTTCGTCAGCTACCAAAAGGAAGTGGACGTACGGAGGCGCCTAGTCGTCTGGGAACGTAACTGAATAAAGAAAGGTGGCGTTTTCCAGACCTCTCGAGAACGTTCAGCGAAGGTATATAAAGTCGTCGGACGCGAGTTAAATAAGTCAGTGATTCAGAGACTAAGTTATTCAGAGTGACGCTGGAGCCGGAGACAAGGAGATACTGTCGGGCCTAGATAGACTTGAATGAGTGCAGCAACAACTCAAGTTTTAGATTCTTTTTTCGGTCATCTCCTTTTAAGGGAAGTAGTTTTCTTTAATTTTCTTTAATTTAATTTTTTGGGAGATATAACAAAATAAAAAGATAAATAATCCAACAGAAATAGATAAAAATAATACGAAAATAGACAAAAAAAACAAACAGAAATCAAGCACTCTGGGCATCCACGCACCAACGGCAAGATTCTGTATAAGTGCCGGAACTGAACCATAAAACAACAGAGGAAATCGACAGGTCTCGTCATCAGGGGGCCTAACCATGTCAGTTACCTCAAGGGGAACTTTCTGAATAGGATGCAGGTAAGCCCAAAAGACATCCCAAGGCCCCGAGTCCCCCAAGTAAGCAATAAGTCAAGAAGGAAATGAAAAGGCAAACACAACTTACAGTATGGGCTCAACGCACCTTACATGCAAGCACACAAAAATCCTAATGCAAAGAAAAAGATGCGTACACACCCCAATCCCGTAAGTGACGATTATGATGAAGTTATAATGATGAAGTGGAACATCTCATGTGATGTCCTCATTCCCCTGATCTCAACATCTTTGAGTATTTGGCATTTGTGGGGTTTTTTAGAGAACAAACTCTGTGCTCGGTTTTCTCTTCCAGGCACACACCTGAGCTCGAGACCGCTCTTCCCGAGGAATGGGGGGCAAATTTGTGCAAGACCTTTATTTGTCAATCCCACGTCGAATGCAAGCTGTAATTAATACCAAGGGTGGCCCAACTCCCTACAATAAAAAATTCGCATTCTTTCACAGGGATCCTATTATTTTGTCCGGAACCTGCATGTAATAATAACGCCCCGTCATTTATTAATTCTATCCACTTCACATAACTCTTATACAACCTTACCATTTATGTAACCACTTCCGTTTCGTGTGGCTTCTAGCTGTCGCTGGACATATGGCACCATACTTGATCACGAGGACGAACGAAACTAATTTCCCTTTGTGCTGGTGCGAGAATCGAACAGCGAGGTCCTTACTTTTAGCATACGTGCGATTCACATGAGAAGAAAAATATGCGAACAATTATCATTCGCAAAACATTTGCAAACTGATACCAAGGGAGAATCAATATTTCATGCTTTGGAAGAGTTTTTCAAGGAAACAGAAATCCCCCTCAGAAATATCTTATCAGTTGCTACTGATGGTGCTCCAGCGACGATAGGACGCTACAGAGGCCTTCTTGCATATTTAAAAAAAGGCGGTTCCGAATGTATTCGCCGTGAACTACATCATTCATCGGCAGCATTTAGTTGCCAAAAATCTGAGTGAAGGCCTGCATAGGTTATTTCACAGCATGTCGTTCAAACAGATTACAAAATCAGATGCACCGGATTGAATGGCAGATTGTTTGGACAATTTTGCATTGAAAACGATGAAGAATTCAATCGCTTGTTTCTTCATACAGAAGTTCGCTGGCTGTCAAAAGGTGCCTGTTTGGATCGATTTTATAAACTCTTTGACTCAGTGCTAGAGTTCTTAGAAAACAAAGATGACAATTTACGAGTCAACTTAATCTATGCCAAAAATGACAGCCTATTTGACAGACTTGTTTAATAAATCCAATGACATAAATCAAAAACTCCAAGGCGATGAGCTGAAATTAATAAAAAAAATATACTGTGATTTCCACGTTTGTGGCAAAACTTATACTATACCAAAAAAAAGGAAGAGGGGAATTCAGCCAATTTCCACTCTTATCAATAGTAGAAAACCATGATGAAGACATTGTGGCGTAACGATAGGTAGGCTAAGGCTAAACTCTGAGGCATTTTTAAAATTACAATTTCTGAATTCTTGACTAAGAAAGACAGAGTCCTAATTAAAATGCAAAAGCCCTTTTTTAAACAGAAACTTAACAATGAAATTTATTTAACAAAAGAAAATTAACATTAAAGGGTACAACATAATTAGTTAATTTAAGTGCAGATTCACAATACACGCTCCAGGACCCAGCTCGGCCCCAAAACAGGAGCTCCTAAAAAACACGTCTGTTCGGCTGGATGTTACATGCCGATCTCTCAAAACACAAAGTCTCTGCCTCTCTTGGCTTGAAACTCGGGGTGGCCGTCTTCTTAGAAATCGTTTTCCCACAATCGGGAGGGCCGACAGATTATCGGCTGACAGCTCTTCTTAACTCCGAAACTTTATTACATTCCAGTATCGCTAGGGAAGACAGCTTTACGACGATGATGGGAGACATTTTCTGTTTTTCCAAACAGTTGCCCCCACAACTTGTTAGAGAAACCGCTATGCCTGGGATTAACTTTCAGGCCAAAACTCTGCACGTGTTTAAAAACAGTGGGAACTGGAAAATGGAATTCCCCAAAAATATGCAGCTGGTCCGTGGGGTGTGAGAACGCAACCCCGTAAAGGCATGACGTCACAACAGGCTTATCTATTGTCAGCACTTGGAGGCTCTCCATTCTAACTTCAACCAACGATTTGAAGACATTCTTAAAAGGAACATACCCGATTGGGGTCTGAACCCTTTTTCAGGATCAAACTCAGAAAAAGCTGTAAAATTACAATAACTAATAGACGTAACAACAAATGAAGAATTAAAATTTAAATTCAAACATAGCTATCAACAGTTCTGGCAGAAAAAAAAGAGATACTGACAGTTTACCCTAGATGATGGGCTGTGGTACAAAAACTTTTAATAGCGTTTCCTTCAACATATTAAGTGGAACGTGGGTTCAGTGCGATCCCACATCTGTCAACTAAAATCAGAAACCGACTGCAAATTACTAACCGCGGTGATTTAAGAATGCTGCTGACTAAAATAGAGCCGAATATAAATAAATTGATTGCTGTGAACTAAGTTCATTCTCTCATTAGTTATACTGTTATTTGTAATTTTTACTAAATTGAATATTACCCTTCGTTATCTTAATTTTCTGTGTGTAATGCGAATGTAACTATGGTTGATTTTCATAAATAATTTTACAATTTCAAGCTTCAAAGTGTATTATATACCACAACATATTCCTTTACTATATTCTACACTGCTGGCCACTGTAAATGCAACACCCTGAAAGAAACATGCAAATAACATGAAATTTACAACATGCATTAGTGGAGGTCAGATATGCAAATGATTAGAATTTCAGCGCAGACGCTCATCATGCGCGCCCGTGGCGCCACTTCAAAGCGCTATTTAAGGCTTGGAGATTTCGATGATTTCAAGTTCGGCAATTGTGTTTTTCTTGTGGTTTTTTCAAAAAAAAACGATCAATTATGCCTTGTCGAAAACAGCGATCATCTTTTGATCAAGTATCCGAGTTCGACAGAGGAAGGATAGTGGCCTACCGAGATTGTGGATTATCTTTCAGGGAAATCGGTAGTCGTGATGGACGAAACCAAACAACTGTAATGCGGATATGTGATCGTTGGATGCAGGAGGGTACGACGGACAGGCGTGTTCGATCGCATCCACCTCAGCGCACCACTTCACGTGATGACAGGCAAATTGTGCGCATGGCAGTGACGGATCGCTCAGTCACATCACGAACCATAGCACAGCACATGCAGTCTGTAACGCATCATCCAGTGTCTGCGCGTACCATTCGACGCCGTTTACAGCAGAGTGGTCTGTCCGCCAGACGTCCATTGCTTTGTCTACCCTTGACGCAGAACCACAGACGTCTCCCTCGCCAATGGTGCGATGACAGAAGGATGTGGACGGCAGAATTGAATGAAATTGTCTTTACTGACGAGTCACGCTTCTGTCTGCAACACCACGATGGTCGCATTCGAGTCTGGAGACACCGTGAAGAGAGAATGCTGAACAGCTGCGTTATGCTCCGCCACACTGGTCCTGCACCGGGTATTATGGTATGGAGCGGTATTGGATATCACTCTCGCACACCTCTAGTATGCATTGCCGGTACTTTAAACAGCCAGCGCTACATCTCCGAGGTGTTGGAGCCAGTTGTCCTTCCTTACCTTTAGGGCTTGCCCACAGCCATATTTCAACAGGATAATGCCCGACCACACGTGGCACGCATTGTCCAACGGTTCTTCGTCAATCGCCAGATTGAATTGCTTCCCTGGCCGCCTCGCTCTCCGGATCTTTCGCCGATAGAAAACATGTGGTCCATGGTTGCTCTACGATTGACCCAGATTCCATCCCCAGCTGCCACAGCAGATCAACTTTGGCAACGTGTGGAAGCTGCTTGGTCTGCTGTACCCCAAGAACTCATCCAAAGTCTCTTTGAATCAATGCCGAGGCGTGTGGCAGCGGTGATCTCCAACAATGGCGGCTACTCTGGCTACTGATTTTGGCAGGAACCACACTTAACAGAAGTCTATAAATTTAATCATTTGATACTTGGTCAACATGTTATCTACAAAATAAATTTTTTTGTGATATCTCTTGTCTTTCTTGGTGTTGCAATATGGGTGGCCAGCAGTGTATGATATAGCTGAGCAGTCGTCTTGTTTTATCGAATTCGTTATTTAGCATGCTGAACCACCGAATAGTTTTGAAACTCAGTTGCGCGACAGTAATACTCATTTCCCCTCTATTTGGTGCCTTAGGGAGCCTTCCTTCCTTGTTTGATTCGCTGTTTACAGCGTTATGCCTTTTCTTCTCCTCGTGATCCATACCTCTACATATCAGTTCTCTAAATGGTAATTATCTCCAGTTGAGACTTGCCTCTCGTACCCAACGAAGGTAATAGCATGACGGATAAGGTGGGATAGATGGACATTTTTAACTTTTCTTAATTTTGGTTTGGTTTGTTTGGAGCGCTACTGTCAACTTTTACTACACGTGGGATAATTTGACCGAGAACTACTGCTTAAAGCCGATTCCGAACGGCTACAAATGCCAAGAGTCCATGCCAAGAGTGGGATTCGAACCCACAGACTCCGGTACCGAATGCCAGCGCCTAACTTTTCTTAAACTCTTACAACGTAAAATCCTTATTTTAAATTTTATTAACTAGTTGATTACATCACTGACATTATTTGCTACGTAGAACCGAAGTAAACAAATAAAAGAATCAATCTATTTTTATAAAAAAAATGTTAAAAAGCTAAAAAAAGGGATTTAAACCGTAATTCAGGATTATCAACCATATTAATTTCCTTCAAATTATTTTATATTTTATATGTCATTATCCTTTTTCCTGTTTCGAATTTAAATTTCTTTTTAAATAAACGTGATCTGTCTCTTACCTATGCCACGTTTTCATTGATACGTCCTTTTTGGTGTCATTAGGTGGCCAACATGATCCATCTATCCAAAGTGTCCGCGAATAAAGTATAATGGTTCTCAATGAGGGCTTCATAGTGCTTTAAGCGATATATTTAGAGTTTTTCTCCTATTTCTGTATTAACGAGCCGTATATAACGTTACTGCTGTCACGTAAAGTCTATTTCAAGAACCTGTTTAAAATAACTTTATGATATCCACTATACTCATCATGTAACAAAATATGCAAGGAACCAAGAAATAAAATTTAAGTCTGATTTCTGTTAAATTACTATTTAGGATTACGTTCCTCAATAATGGTACTCCGAGAAGGAAAAAAAATGTCCTGCGTCGCGAGTTATAATTTTGGCAGCTCGCCAAACCTAGTAGCAGTAAACAGTTAAACAGAAAAGTACCAAAATGGAAAACAAAAGGTAAGCAACGATAAGTAATCCTACGTGAATAACCCACGGTAGTTTCGTTAGAAGAGACTACCTGAAATATTTTTTTTAGACTATTCTTTTCATGTTCAAATATGTGTTGGAAATTTTTTTAAAGTTGCATTTTCTCTCGTCGTTTATCAGTAAAAAGAGCAGCTTAACCCTGCACTGGTCACGCGGCGTCTCACAGACGCCAATAGCACTTTGCTTACATCTTGCGTATTGATGGATTGTTCTGTATGCTCAGCAGATGTCAGTACCTTAGAAATGTTTATGTATGAGTCATAACTAACAAACTAAACTCCTGCGGTTGCTATCATTATTTTATAGTAAACGGATATGTACCAAAACACTATGAGTTCGGTCTTTCACCAAATTTGTAAATATTGCGAATAGAAATACTTTTTGGAACGAAGTTCTTTTACGCGGCTTACAGTAGAGTGAACTGGCAGGAATCGTTACGTAACGAAAAAGCGTTATGCTCCCTCCAGAAGACCTTTCTCTCAATGGACTCCGTGTCTGAATGATTATCGCATCGGACTGCGGAGCAAGACGTCCCCTGTTCAAATCCCCGCACAAGCGTTACGGGCAATTTTAACTTCCTTTGTCATTTAATTTCCTTTGTTCTGTTAATTCTTGAAGTTTCTAGAATATTCTTTAGTTTACTATTCACACGGGATTTATATTAAGTCATTATTGCAATTTATAATGGAAAGTCGAGAAACGGAAACTGCAGCAAGTGTAAATAATGTAAACTTAGAAAAGTAAGTTAATAAATCATATAACTTAATACAAGTATTTACTGTTTACATTCATTTAATATACATGTGATTCGAGTGTTTACTGTTTACTAGCATTACAATTTTTTTTGGAACGAAGTTATTTTACGTGGCTTACAGTAAAGTGAACTGACAAAAATCGTCACGTAACGAAAAAGCGTTAACCCACTTCCAGGCGGCCTTCCTTACCTTGCTATTGCTGGCTTGTGGCTCCCACCCTGTCACCGTGAGTTCCATCCTCACTGGTGCGTTGTTTCCTCTCCTGCACTCGCCGATGTTCAACTCCGGCTTTTCTGCTATTTAAAATCTCAATGTAAATGTTAACTTAATGTTTTCTCCTAGTTTATTAATTCTTAATATTTATTCAATCTTTTTTTATTTGGTGATAATATGAATACAGTTCGTTGTAATTTTTATTCTCAGCTTTAGCTTTGTGGCAGTATTTACAAGATTTATATTGTGTGTGTCATTATTTTATTTTTGTTGGTGGTTAAATAATAAAATTAATTCGATTAAAAATTATGCTAGGTAACATCGAAATTAAAATAATTAATTTATATATTAAAATTTTTAATTTTAATTTAAAAAATTTAGATTTTTTTTGACTTGCTTGGTATTGTCCGTACAACCTTAATAACAATAAAAAATTATATTAATTTTTATTAATTTTTTAGAAAAAAAATGCTGAACGTACTAAAAGATATAGTGATAAATTGAAATTAAAAAAGCAATGTGCTGAACTTGACTCAGTTCTATCATCGAAAGACGATTAATTACCGTCGGTATTAATCGAAAATAATAAAGAAACTAATCATCGCCATGATACAAACTGTGAAGAATTAATCTATAGTCAGTTTCAAATTCAACAACCAATAAGTCCAAGTTTTCCATCATTTGAAGCCCCATACGAGGAACATGATGAATGTTCAACGCCAAACGTCCTATTACATCATGAAATAGACATTGCTGGCGACGGTAACTGCCTTTTTTCAACTCTCATAAGAATTTTACATCTTCAAATATCTGCATCAGTCCTTCGACAGCAACTTTATAATTCATCCTACTTAAATGCTTGTCAAAATCCAATTAGCGCAAGAAGTATACTAAGTAGTGAATTTGAATTCGGAGATTTAGATTGTTTATTCATACTTTCCAGAACATACAATCAAAATATATGCGTACACTTTCATTATTTTAATAATAATACAAAAAGAGAAGTTGTTCGTTTTTGTTATTTTAAAAATACACTAATATAATCAATAGAAATCTACATATTAAATCCCGTTTAGAGTTGAAAAAATAACGTAAGGAACTTCGTTCCTGACGGGGGTCCCCCGACCGCACAATTTTTTTTTTATTTGCTTTATTTTTATTCATCCTATTGTAAAAATTGTTGTAATTTTTTTCCACTTGATTCGTTTTCATTTGTAAAAATTGCTTATAGAAATTCCTCTTTTTTAGTTTGCTTTAATTTATTTAACAATTATTAATTACAATTTAATAAAAAGTGCATATAAAATGACATTTGGAAAAAAATTGATTGGTTTTCATTTACATCCATCATTGGGCCGAGGGGCCAGAGTTGGGTTGATGTGGCTTGCTCCCAGGGCATCGGGGTCCATTGTGAGGACCTCGGTGTTTGGTAACGGAGAGCGCGACTGTGAGTCGCCTGGGGGAGTGGGATCCTCTGAGGGAGTCACTGTATCACCCTCAAAGCTTCGGTTGTCACCACTTCCACGCAGTCTTGGCTGGAAACCGGGCGATGGCCCGGGCTAAGAGTGACAATGAACGTTAAGGCCTCTACTTTCGCCACATGGCGTTAGCTCCTGTTGCTCCGTTAGTCCTGTGGTGACTCCATGTACATAAATATTTTCGCCACCAAAATTTCCCTATTTTGGAATGGCAACACTGTCTTTATACGTTGGCGCATTTTGGTTCTCTTTGCTAGCTGCAACGATGTTTTTCGCTTAGCTAGAAACAATTAGCAATGATTAGTGTGTTGTAAATAAGGTGTAAATAATTATAAAAATTATATTTTCTTGAACATCAGTATATCAACATACGCCTCACTGGTGAATACAGGACCCTAGTCTTCAGTCATAAATCAATACGTACCTGAGCTACTCTGTGCGAGGTGGGATTGCATCGCGCCCGTAGACGATAGAATCATCAGGTACTACGTAGTCGCACACCGAGAGGTGGAACGACGTATTATTTTGCACTTACATCCATCATGTATTTAACTTTCTGTTTTAATAAATATTTATTTTTACAGATAGAATAACTAAAACCTAAATAAGACAGTGCTACGTCTAACAGAAGCCACGCGAACATGCTTGCAATTTTTATATACGGGACCAGTGCAGGGTTAAGATAATGAAGTCGCTGCAAATCTACCGCCGTGCTCACTAATGGTGACCTGAGCACGTAAAATAGGGCGTGGCTACAAAAGGTGGCTACAAAAGTTCTCAAATTTACCTCCGGAGGTGCGGGGTCAAGTGTTCCGGTCTCGTCACTTGACTCGGTTCAAAATTACGGGACCGGTCTTTTAGCCAAGTCGGAATCCGACCCTTGTGGTGCAAATTCAAAACAGGAGCCGCACCTTCATCGCCCACAGCCTTCGGGACTTGATCTGATGTTATTGTCGGTCAAGGGGCATAAGTAACAACAACAACTTACTCGTATTCCTGAATTCCTTTTTACCATGTTTTTATTAACTCAATTTCTTGTTTGTTTGTTTGTGTGTGTGTGTGTGTTTGTCCAGTCCAAATCTTGCAATCCATTTTGAACTAACTTCCTGACTAGATAGACCAGGAGTCCCCAACCCTATGCCCGCGGGCACCATGGCGCCCGCCGATCGTTTTATGTGTGTCCGCCGCTGTGCGACCACGATAAAAATATTTCAGTTTTCAATAAAATGCTATGTAAAAGTTCTCATTTTTAATGATTAACCACACAAAAGTAGAAATGGCGTCCAACACAGATAAAAGCACAAAGCGTAATGCGACTGATCTCATCCCCCTCGCGACAAATCTTCGCCAACCGAATTTCCCCTACCTAAAATAAGATAAACAGGTCCGTTTCTATAGTTGCCATCACAACACAAACATTTGTCTGGAGCTCATCTTGTGAGAGCCAGTAGTGTGGTTTGCGCTGTGAGATAAACGTTCATTCAACGTATCTACTTCATTATTTATTCATAAATATATGCTCATATTTTTGTATGCTGTGTTTCCTCCTTCGTTGTTTTTAAGTACTTCCTTAGTTTTACCCCAAAATGAGTGGATGAAGTAAGTAAACTACAACGGACCTTTAAATTTAATACTGAATGGGAGGATTCATATTGCTTCGTCAATTTAAAAGACAAATGTATTTGTCTGTTGTGTGGAAATAGCGTCGCGGTGCCGAAAAAACATAATGTTGAACGTCATTTCCTGACAATTCATGCTACTTTTAATACGAACTATCCACTTAAATCTAAAATAAGAAAGAAGAAAATAGATCAGTCAAAATCGAATCCGTCCGCTCAAGAGTCAGTTTTCACTAGGCCTCTGTTAAGATCTAAAAATGGCACTATTGCTTCTTTAAAAATTTCTCACGTACTAGCAAAGAAGAAAAAGCCTTTCCAGGATGGTGAGTTGTTAAAAGAAGCGTTTCTTACTGGCGCCGATTCCTTATTTGAGGTATTTTCCAACAAACGTGAGATCATGTCAGCAATACAAGACTTACAGTTGTCAGATAACACCGTTACAAGAAGAATACAAGCCATTTCAAAGGACATGCAAACTCAGTTAAAGGGTGACTTGGAAATATGTGAGTGGTTCTCACTACAATTTGACGAGTCTACAGACATATCAGACACAGCACAGTTAGCAGTTATGGTGAGAATGGTATTTAGTGACTTTACTGTAAAAGAAAATCTACTAAGAATATTACCCATGAAAGGACGAACAACGGGTGGGGATATCTATAAAATATTTATAACATATGCAAAGTCGACAGATATGCTTCTCCAGAAGTTGTCTGCGATAACCACTGATGGGACACCAACAATGGTTGGTAATGTCAATGGATTTATTGCCCTCTCCATAAAAGATGAATCATTTCCAAACTTTGTCGTATCACTGTATTATTCACCAGGAAGTTTTATGTGGTAGAATACTACCCTTCGGACACATCATGAAAATAATTGCAAAAATAGTCAACTTAATTCTCGCAGCTCCTTTGCAACACCGCATTTTTAAGGCCCTGTTAGAAAATCCTGAAGATCCTGATCTCATTCTGCATACTGAAGTACGTTGGCTCAGTAAAGGCAAAGTTCTTACTAGATTTGTATATTTAATTGAAGAAGTAAAAAATTATCTCCGTGCCCAAAATCAAAATTTTTTTGAACTAACAGACCCTTGTTGGCTAGCGGATTTGGCTTTTTTTTAACAAATATAATGGAAAAACTTAATTATTTAAACTTGGGGCTGCAGGGAAAGGACAAACATATAGTTACAATGATAGGGTCTATAAATTCGTTTAAAGCTAAACGGGCTTTGTGGACACCACATTTGAAGATGAAGTCCCTTGTGCATATTCCAAATATGAAAAAATGATAGGCGACGGGGAAGTTAACTTATCAACATTTGTTATCAACCTTTAATTACTTCAAGACCAGTTTTAAAAGCTCTTTCAACAGTCTAATATCATCGAGCCAATCGTCACCTTTTTATTACCATGTTTTTATTAACTTGCTTTCTTGTGTGTTTGTGTGTTTGTCAAGTACAAATCTTGCAATCGATTTTTAACTAACTTCCCGACTAGACATTTGAAACTTTTAGAATAGCTCAGAACACTATGACAATCCATTTTTTAATACTTTTAGCCATCTTTAAGCAGAATTAAATTAATTTTCAGATATTTTCAGTTGATTTTGTTTTGTAGACTGGTGCAGCCATCTATTGGCCGGAACGGGAACGAAAAGTTAAATGCAAGTTAACTTCCAATTAACTTCATTTTCGTTCAAGTTGATGGGATAATTCATCAAAAAAAATTTAAAAAGTATTTATTAATACATAGAATTGTCAAGTTTGTATGATTCAACAGAAAATTTAAAAACATGGTATATAAAAAGTTCTTTTTATCTTGTAATTATTTGTTAATCCTTTTACTTACCAAATAAATGTAGCCGAACTAGCTACATACACAACAGAGCTTGTTCAAGTAAAGACAAAAGAACTGGAGATAGAAATTTTAGATCTTCAGAACGACATTGTCCTAAAATCCATTGTATCAGATAAGAATTTCTGGAATATAGTTGACAGAAACAAATTTCTATTCTTGAAAAGAGCAGCATATAAAATAAAATCGTTTTTCGGTCCCACATACTTGTTTGAATCATTGTTTTCGACAGTGAATATCATAAAATCAAAGTACAGATCACGACTTACAGATGAACACCTTGACAATTGCTTACGCGCGCGCGAGCAGGAATATCATATTACTCTCCTAATTACGAGGCAATGGCCAATGAAATGCAGTACCAAAAATCACATTGACTTTGAGATTTATATTTTTTATAAAATATTTGTATACTTTGTTGATTTTATATACATTATTTAGTAATCATTTATTTTACACAAGAATATTAACAATAATTTTTATATGCTAAATTATATTTTTGGAATTAAATGTATTTTTTGTACATTATGTGTATGTATTATTAACTATGCCCAGCTATAAATTCCCCTTGAAAAAATAAATGGTGCCCGCCGTCCGACCGGTATTCTAGAATGTTCTCTTAGGTACAAAAAGGTTGGGGACGCCTGAGCTAGACATTTGGAACTTTTAGAATAGCTCAGAACACGGTGACAATGCATTATTTTAATACTTTTAGCCATCTTTAAGCAGAATTAAATTCATTTTCAGTTAATTTTGTTTTGTAGACTGGTGCAGCCAGACTGGTCGGCCCGGACGGGAACGAAAAGTTAAACGCAAGTTAACTTCCAATTAACTTAATTTTCTTCAAGTTGATGGGATAATTCATCAAAAAAATTTTAAAAAGTATTTATTAATACATAGAATTGTCAAGTTTATATGATTCAACAGAAAATTTAAAAACATGGTATATAAAAAGTTTTTTATCTTGTAATTATTAATAACTGTAAATTAATAAAACTTTTAATAAATGTAGCCCAGGATGTGCAATACAACTGAAGCTACTGAATCATTTAAAACAAAAATTCAGCATCACTCTTATAAGGGGACAAGGGACTTTCGATCTTGATTTTTTTAATTATCCATTTTTAATTCTTTGTACAAAATGAAAATAATTTGTATCATTTTTTACTACATTGAACACCCTTAGAATTCAAAATAAGGATTTATTGGCAGAATAATGCCTGTTTTTAAAAAAAAATTTCAAAAATTCAAAAATGCTAGCATTTTTCAAAATGCTCCGTGTGCATTCCAAATCATTTAAAAACCTCAAATTTTTTTTTTCCCCAATGCGGAGGCACTTGTATTCAAACATTGGCCCTTACTACGCCGCAGTTTTACTGTCCATTTTATTGTGGGGGCACCATATAGGCGGACAGCATTACCCCCTATGAAGGGACGACACGAACGGAGGCATTTTTCGTGGCGCAACGCTGGGACTCGATCTGAGCACCCTCAGCACCGAAAACCAGCGCGCTGTACCACTGGGCCGCCACAAGCCAAAAATCTCAAATTGTTTAATATAAGTTTACCGTATATATATAACATAATTGTGAACTAAATTTTTTTGTATGAATCTAAAGCCATAAATAATAACTTTTTTTTTAAATCTTCCAATAATTTTTTTATGTTTTTGCTTCATTTCTTGGTCCATAACTATGAAAAATATTGTTTCAAAGAATTTTGCGCAGACTCTTCCATTAACAATCCTGAGAAATTTGGAATTAATCAGAAGAAAATGAATGCGCGTGGTGCATTTTGAAAAATTCTGGTTTTTTTTTTTAAGAATTATTTGAAAAACAAGTATTAATCTTCCCCAAAATACTTATTTGTGAATTCTGTGTGTTTTTAATGTAGTAGAAAAGAATATTAAGTATTCTCATATTGTAAAAAGAGTAAAATGTTGGAAATTTTAAAAAAAACACGTTGAAGGTACCTTATTCCCTTCAGTATATCAATTTGCATCTTATGCAGACCACACGAATGATTAAACAAGGGAATATTTTTAAATAATGAAAAGTTTAATGGGTACAACCTCAGACTTCAGTAACAATGATTCCATAAAGAATTTCTGCATATGTTTCTCCTTGCGTGTTCTCCCACATGTAACAGCAATGTGCCATCAGCCTTCATGCAAAAGTTGTGGGTTTGATTTCAATATCAACACTATTCCATCTATTAAATTAACATTACGCTGTTGGAAGATATTAAATCTCGCTGTCATTTACCAAATCTTCATAATTCCTGACATATCAAGTTACAATATACGTCCAAATTAATGTGTAATTAATTTTTCCCAAATTCCGTGTTTGATAAATTTTATGAAACACTTGAATTCAGTTTCGAAATAACGAAAGATCTGGACTCCAGACCTGTAAAACATAAATAGATAACACGTATTTTTGAAATATATTACACCTATACAACAATTGGTATGTTTGCTTGCGAGCGAATGGAAATAAATACAAAAGTACTGAACGTTTTATATATATATATATATATATATATATATATATATATATATATATATATATATATACAGTGAAATCTTGATCGATCGTTTTCGGATCCATCGTTTTTCCGTATGTGTCGTTCATTTTATCCAGTCCCAACGATCATATTGCTTTGTTATGTTTCCGCATCTATCGTTTTCCCGCATTTATAGTTCATTTCAATCGGTCCCTTGAAAGACGATAGATCGAGATTCCACTGTATATATATACTAGCCGGGCTTCTCCTAGCTACGCTCAAGCCATCCGTGTAACATATTTATGTACTTCGGGCCCCACAAAAGAAAAAAAGCCTACAAATGTATTAAATTCAAGTGAATAAATTCCTTTCAATTTTCATTCCCGTCGCTGCCGACAGATGGCAGCACTACTGCACCAGATGATTTGGTTTCTCAGCAGTGAGTGATTTTAGAGTGAAAATATCTCTAAAACTATTGAATTAACAGAATAAGTGTACGCAGAAAAAATTATCAGTTTTCGAAGCTCTTTCCAAATATGTAACATTTATGTACTTTCATGAGAAAAAAAATTACACCATTTCCTGTATATTTGTCGGCCATTTTTTTTCGAGGATCGGTGCAAACCCGGATGAGTTACGGCCACGTGATCTCTCGACTTCCACTTGTCTCTTTATTAGTATAGAAGATATATATATATATATATATATATATATATATATATATATATATAGATATAGATATATATATATATATATATATATATATATATATATATATATATATATATATATATATATATATATATATATATATATATACATACAGTAAAACTTCTCTAGCCGTCCATTCGTCTAAACGTCCATATTTTGTTCAGAACCTATCCAAGACTCCATAACTCCAATGTCATAAAAGACACCTGCTTTCGATGGCCACCCCTCAAAACGGCTACTTTTTTTCGGAACTATCACTGTCAGCCATAGAGAAGTTTCATTGTATATATACACTGCTGGCCACTGTAAATGCAACACCCTGAAGGAAACATGCAAATAACATGAAATTTACAACATGCATTAGCGGAGGTGAGATATGCAAATGATTAGAATTTCAGATCAGACGCACATCACGCGCGCCTGTGGCGCCACTTCAAAGCGCTATTTAAGGCTTGGAGATTTCGACGATTTCAAGTTCGGCAATTGTGTTTTTCTTGTGGTTTTTTCAAAAAAACGATCAATTATGCCTCGTCGAAAACAGCGATCATCGAACCAAACATGGACGAAACCAAACAACTGTAATACGGATATGTGATCGTTGGATGCAGGAGGGTACGACGGACCGGCGTGTTCGATCGCATCCACCTCAGCGCACCACTTCACGTGATGACAGGCAAATTGTGCGCATGGCGGTGACGGATCGCTTAGTCACATCACGAATACCATAGCACAGCACTTGCAGTCTGTAACGCATCATCCAGTGTCTACGCGTACCATTCGACGCCGTTTACAGCAGAGTGGTCTGTCCGCAAGACGTCCATTGTTTTGTCTACCCTTGACGCAGAACCACAGACGTCTCCGCCGCCAATGGTGCGATGACAGAAGGATGTGGACGGCAGAATGGAATGAAATTGTCTTTACTGACGAGTCACGCTTCTCTCTGCAACACCACGATGGTCGCATTCGAGTCTGGAGACACCGTGAAGAGAGGATGCTGAACAGCTGCGTTATGCACCGCCACATTGGTCCTGCACCGGGTATTATGGTATGGGGCGGTATTGGATATCACTCTCGCACACCTCTAGTACGCATTGCCGGTACTTTAAACAGCCAGCGCTACATCTCCGAGGTGTTGGAGCCAGTTGTCCTTGCTTACCTTCAGGGCTTGCCAACAGCCATATTTCAACAGGATAATGCGCGACTACACGTGGCACGCATTGTCCAACGGTTCTTCGTCAATCGCCAGATTGAATTGCTACCCTGGCCGCCTCGCTCTCCGGATCTTTCGCCGATAGAAAACATGTGGTCCATGGTTGCTCTACGATTGACCCAGATTCCATCCCCAGCTGCCACAGCAGATCAACTTTGGCAACGTGTGGAAGCTGCTTGGTCTGCTGTACCCCAAGAACTCATCCAAAGTCTCTTTGAATCAATGCCGAGGCGTGTGGCAGCGGTGATCTCCAACAATGGCGGCTACTCTGGCTACTGATTTTGGCAGGAACCACACTTCACAGAAGTCTATAAATTTAATCATTTGATACTTGGTCAACATGTTATCTACAAAATAAATTTTGTTGTGATATCTCTTGTCTTTCTTGGTGTTGCAATTTGGGTGGCCAGCAGTGTATATATATATATATATATATATATATATATATATATATATATATATATATATATATATATATATATACTAGCCGGGATTCGACCGGCTATGCTCGGGCTACGCCCAGCTACGCTCAAGCCATCAAAGGAAGACGATGAATGAATCAAGTGAATGAATGACTCAATCGTTGTTTACAACCCAAGGGGAGAATTTGCCGTTCTTCGCGTTTGAAGAACCGATAGAAAATTTGTGTTAAGTACCGTTCTTTAAAATTCAATTAAAAATCGAAATTTTAAGATAGAGACTTATGAGAAGCTTTCTTTTTCCAGATGATGTAAATGTTTTCTTTGTAAGATAAAAACTCGAAGATCATCGACCGTAGATTTTCAAAAGTGCATAAATTTCTCGAAAAAGTGGGTTTAATATTTTGATGAAAATATTAGTCTGTTTTAAATTATTTTTAAACAAATGAGGTCTTGTTTGAAGGAGAAATGTCTGTAGTCTTAGACTGTAAAAAGATCAAAATTCTACGATCATTTTTTGCCGAGATATCGTAATCTGAAGTTAAAAAAACATAAAATATCCCACAAAACATAAAATAAAAAATTTTCTAGAATAAAATTCAAAATTCGGGCTTCGAGATGCACTTTCCCATAGTCTGCCCTACCCGTGTGCCAAATTTCATGGCTGTAAGTTTCATAGGCCGCACACACGCACAGATTGAGGTCGTAGACCCGGAGAGTGTGACCGACTGACAGACCCGGACCTTGCTTTATTAATATATATATATATATATATATATATATATATATATATATATATATATATATATATATATATATATATATATATATATATATATATGTGACATTATAAGTTGAATCTCGTCTATTTCTATAATTCGGGTCCCCACATCTGTTAAGAGAGGACCCTTTTTCTCAGAAATAGCCCACCCAAAAGCAAGTGAACATCTGCAAATTCCAGTGGGGAAAATAACACAATAAATTCTTTTCAGTTGATAGGATTATTAGCCATGCCGCCCAGAAGGAGTAACAAAACCCCGTCTCTAGTCATCTAAAATCCGCAGTTCACAATATCTCAGAGATAATGGCTGCAGGTGCCAGAGATAAAGGATCAAAAGTGTCAAACAATATCATAAAGATAAAGCGCACCCAATGTGCTTCTTAGTAGTATACCACCCACGAAAAACATCTGTGTTGATGTAAACAGTCGCTGACTTTGGTACAGCCCCTGACTAAGAGGCAGTCTGCGATTGTCTGTCTTTGTAAGCACTTGTATGTTTCGCGTCATGCTAGAAAGACGCTCTGATATCCGCTCCCAACTCTTCTGAAATAAAGGACTGCAATTTTATAGAACTTTGCCTCGTTTTTTGTGCTTATTGAATGTGTTATGGAATCAGGTGATACTCCCCGTTTAAAGTAGGTGATACCGTCATGATAGAGACATTTCATTACCCCAACACCCGCAAACTAACCCAAGCGTACGAGGGGCCTTTTACAATCACAAAACAATTATCCGATGTGACATATGAAATTAATAAGCGAAACCCACTGACGAAAACAGACGTCGACGTAATTCATGCATCTAGGCTACGATATTTTAATTCAGCACAGAATTTTGAATTGTGTGAAGGAACGAAACCAAAGTCGCCCAACAGCTGATAGCAGATAAACAAACTAGAGAGGCGAAAAGAAACCCCAGTCGCCAAACAGCTGATAGCGGATAAACAAACCGAGGAGGCTAGGACTAACAGTTGAACCCTGACCCCCAACAGAAGTAGGTCAAACGACGAGTAGTGTTTTAGAGGGGGAGGAAAGAGCGAGTCCCCGATTCCTTTGAGTGTGTAAAAAGAGACGAATAATAATTTACCTTAACCAAACTAGCTGGTTGTCAGAATTATTTTATTATTTTTTTTAATTATGAAGTTAAGGGAAAAAATGGAAGGAGGAAATTTGTACCTTTCAGTAGAATCTTAAATTCATTTAAATAGGACAAGCTTATTCAAAGACAAGCTATCATGAGAAATTAGTACTCTGATTAGCAGATGTCATCATAAGTCAGAACACCACAGCTAGGTTAGAAGGATAAGGTAATTGAAAAATTGAGCTTGAGAGAGATGAATACTGGAAGGGTGAAAGGATCAATTTTCGCTCAATGTAGAGATCTAAAAGAGTATAGGAAAGAGATCTTGAGATTAAGAAAAATAGAAGTTATTCCCCTGTATTAAAGAATATAGTGAATTAAAAAACATGAGAGAATTTAAGTGGAATGAAAGAGTTGAATAATCTAATAATTGTAAAAAGCATTGTGTTCATATGATATATTTGTGTCTTAGTAAGGATTTTATTATATTACATCACCTGTTATTTCTTTTTCATTATTACGCACTACTATCATATTATCTATTTTATGATCATACTGGCATTATTGTAATTGTATAAATAGTAATTATTATCTGAGTAAACCAGTGCTCTAGAAGTGTAAATAGTATTGAGTTATATTTTTCTGAATTGAACTAATTTAGTGCGTGATTGTCAATATGCCTTCATATTAAGTTAATGTTGAGTTATGTTTACCTTAATTGAAGTATTTAATGTATCATTTCTGTGTATTGATTTAGCATTGATTTACAAGTATCAGAATTGAACTGTTATTGAGTGTGATTTCATGTAGATTACTATTGAGTTAGAACTGATTTTCGGTATAATGTATCTGCATGGAGATTCAATTAAGCCATATCCATTACCATTTCTATGTTATTCTTTTCATGGCTATACCATTATATTATCTTATACCTTATTTTATTCATAATTATTACCAGACTATTGATCTATTTGCAGAGAGATTCAATTATGCCATATCACTTGCCATTTCTATGTTATTATTTTCATGGCTATACTAGTATATTACCTTATTATTTTATTCTCCCACTAATATTGTTATAATTATGTACTTTTTAATTACTATTAGACTATTGTTGTAATTGTGCACCTATTAATTTGAGGACAAGTAATTGTATTGTTATGGTATTGAACACGATGACTGGAGATGGAGGAATTTAGATAGGTGGAGAACTTCCCCAGAGGGACGGAAAGATTTATAATTACAGCTAACGTATGTCGATATAAAGTGCTTGATACTGCAGATCAAGAGTTTTATATCGATTATGACTTAACTTCAAAATTGAAGTAGTAAAACTTATAATGTTGATCTTGCAGAGTGAATTAGGTGAGGTCCCAACATACTCACACTCAGGTGTCTCTCACCCTATGCAGGCATAGGATGATAGCCTCTTGGGAGGGGGGATGTGACATTATAAGTTGAATCTTGACATTATAAGTTGAATCTCGTCTATTTCTATAATTCGGGTCCCCACATCTGTTAAGAGAGGACCCTTTTTCTCAGAAATAGCCCACCCAAAAGCAAGTGAACATCTGCAAATTCCAGTGGGGAAAATAACACAATAAATTCTTTTCAGTTGATAGGATTATTAGCCATGCCGCCCAGAAGGAGTAACAAAACCCCGTCTCTAGTCATCTAAAATCCGCAGTTCACAATATCTCAGAGATAATGGCTGCAGGTGCCAGAGATAAAGGATCAAAAGTGTCAAACAATATCATAAAGATAAAGCGCACCCAATGTGCTTCTTAGTAGTATACCACCCACGAAAAACATCTGTGTTGATGTAAACAGTCGCTGACTTTGGTACAGCCCCTGACTAAGAGGCAGTCTGCGGTTGTCTGTCTTTGTAAGCACTTGTATGTTTCGCGTCATGCTAGAAAGACGCTCTGATATCCGCTCCCAGTTCTTCTGAAATAAAGGACTGCAATTTTATAGAACTTTGCCTCGTTTTTGTGCTTATTGAATGTGTTATGGAATCAGGTGATGAAATGTCACACACACACACACACACATATATATATATATATATATATATATATATATATATATATATATATATATATATATATATATATATATATATATATATATATATATATATATAAATATATATATATATATATATATATATATAAATATATATATATATATATGTGTGTGTGTGTGGGTTCCTGAGCCTACATCGGTCTGTGATACCTGCATATTCCACCAGATGACACTATTATCCGTTTGCGATTCTCCAGCTCAACTAAAGAAGAAAAGATCTGGCAACCCCAGTCAGTCAGACGATGAACGGCGATGAGCTATGACGCATTTGTCTGTTAGCAGTAGACGACTGCTCCTTCATTAGTGTATAATGTTATTAATTAACGACGCTTCTTTGTAAATATTTCTGTAAATAAGTAATATTCATCAAATGTTAGTATAGTTTATAATAGTTTAATTATTTTTAATCACGGCACGGTTATCCTGATCCACACACACACACACACACACACACATATATATATATATATATATATATATATATATATATATATATATATATATATATATATGTGTGTGTGTGTGTGTGTGTGTGTGTGTGTGTGAAATATCATAGCAATAGAAACAGTTGAAACAGCAGATACTGGAACAGCTATAAAAGAATTCGTGGGACGCAGTATAGGCCAGTAGGTAGGGAGTTGAATTCGGAAATAATTCAAACAAAAGTGGAAACTTTTTTAATCACTTTATTTTAGATCAAATATGAATATCCTGAATTTTCCCCCTCAGCGCTGCTGGTTAGGTAAAAAAATTGAGTAAAAAAGAGGTATTTTTTCAGTTTTTTCAAAATAAATTAAAACCGGTTCATCCAATCAAAGAAACCGTAATACAAAATTTTTAGAGCATTAAATTCTGCGTAAAATGAGTACCAATACATAAAAATTACTTCGGTTATAAGGTTACTAGCTTCTCTTGAAGTTGCCGTAATTTTTTCAACTTTTGCTAGTAAGTGCGATTTTCGCTATACGTGTGTTTTTGGGGGAAATGGGCAGGGGGGGGGGATCCCGGAATAGGAAATAATTCAAACAAAGGTGGAAACTTTTAAATCACTTTATTTTAGGTCAAATATGAATATCTTGAGTTTCCCCCTCCGACGAGGCGAGCGCTTGTGCTTAGGTCAAAGGACATCTGCTAGGTTCAAGGTGACCAGTCACCCCACCAAATCGTCTTCTAGTAATTGCCAAGTTGCGATTTAGTACGGTTTGTGTTCGCTGTTGTTCCGTGTTTTTCATTTTGCTTGCTTTATTATTTCATTTCGATACTTAACGTGTCTCACAAAGTGTTCTAACCAGTACCAACAATGTCAGACCTTTATCCAGTTTATGCAGAAACATTTGAAGATGAGACAATAGTTGTTAAAGGAAAAGGGGTTAAAACATTGATAGAATACAGCAAAAAGAGAGGTGATGGTACGCAGAATCTTTTTTAAAACTGTACGACTGTGAAAGTTCATGTCAAGTGCCAAAAGTCTTACACAAGAGAAAATCCATTGTTGCTGCAGCAAAAACAAGTATTATTGGTGTTGGTGCTCGACGACCTAACATACCAACATTCAGTTTCCAAAAGGACTGTTTTTAGTGTGCTGAAAATGCATCAGAAGATTTTCAGATAAAATAAATAAGAAAAACAAAAGCAAAACGTGACCGAGTACGTCTTGTTACAATCTCTGAATTATTAAAAGATTTCAAAGGACCTGATCCGTCTGGAAAAAACTCTCAAGAGAAGACTGATGGAAAAATATGGCGATGACATCATTATTACAGCAGATACAATAGACAACCCATTATATGTTTTCGTAACACTAATTATAAAATTTTGAGCGCAAGTTGGTATGGATCTTGAAATAATTATGAACAAGAAAAGCATTGTTAAAGTTTTTGCAGATATAATAAGGGAATACATAAGCTCCAAGGTGTACGACATGGATAAGTACCCTGATCAACAAAATTTTTTGGAGAATGCTGAGCAGAATATTCCTGAATCATTGTAGTATCTCCTAAATTCAATTATCAGGAAAAGCAAACATGGGATGGAAAATAGAAATTGGAAAACCAAGGTAATTGCAATTTCACACTCAATAATTTCAACAAGGTCAAGACCTTTTATTTCATCAATACAAGTAGGTATTGGCGAACTTTTATCAAGAAAATGTTGTTCTAAAGATTTAATATGTATAGCTCATGCACTGGACTTTTGCTGTTCTTACGATGAAGTCAGAATGTTTGAAATGTCTTGTCTACAGCATCCAAGAAGCAGTGAATTGTGTGGGTGCTTCTCCCAATTTGTTTTTGATAACGCAGCTATCAATGTTGATACTTTAGACGGATCAAACACATTTCACGCAATGGGTGGAATTCAGTGCATAACCCCCCCTCTTCTCTTTCTTCACAAGGCCCAATCGCAAGAGTGGGAGTGATGCCAAGCGCTGAGATAGTAGGGAAAACTGGTGCTATCCCATTGTTACTTTTACAGAGGAGAACAACACTGAGTAGCATCATTATTGAAGACCTTGGTGAAATCAAATATGCAGTTGAAGTTTTGCCGAGTGATTTGATGTGGATTTATAAAAAATGGCAATGCGATGAGACCCCAGGTTGGAATGGCTTTATGGAAGACATTACATGTACAAAACAGTACTGTAAATCGCAAATTATGTTTCTTCCTTTCATCAATTCTCCTACCAAACTATGACACCGTGTACAGTGCTCTTGTTAGTGCAGCTAATGAATGTAAAGATATTGTAGAGAAATAACATGTTAAGTGATGGCGTTACAAGCCATCGTTTTTTATTTTATTCTCAGAAATGTTTGGAATTTAGAATTCGCTTTTGCTTCTTGATTGCTAGAGTGATGAATCAGTTTTAAAATGTAGTTTTCCTTGAAGGGGATTAAGATCCCATAATATGTCTATTCCTTTGAATTTAGTCAATTTCCAGCCTATTATCATCTTCTTGTAAATATGTAAATATTGAATTTATTAAAAAACATGCAAAAATGATTTAAACTTTGCACCACTTTCGTTTTGAAGTTTTTCTCACTTCTTAGTTTAGTTTCTAGTAGAACATAGCAGTTAAATTTATTCATGGTGCATCGGTTTCGGGAAGTAACCTAATAGTTTAGTATAGAGTAAAAATATTTAGTAATCGTTCGTGAGTTCGTGAATATTTCAAGCAATTGGATAGCATTTTATGCGAAAACTGCCAAAGGTTTAAGTTTTTTAATACTTTATTTATTATGGATATCAAAGCATTAAACAAAAAAGAGCTATTTTACGTTCTTCCATCACGAATATTGTTAAAAATGTTGATAAATTGGTTGAAGATCAGAATAGAGTAGAATTGGACGATAGTTTTGAACTGTTAAATTCGAAAGAAATAGAAATTCGGGATTTAGATGAAAAAATCCAAAGTTTGATTAAAGATGAGGATAGTAAATTAGAATTGGATATTGAAACTTCCATGGAATATAGTGATAAAATAATAATTACGAAATCAAAAATCTAGCGTTATTTCAAGAGCGTCGAATCTCAAAAATTGAACTTAAATATTTCTAAAAATATTTCTAGCGACTCACATTCAGAAATCGGAAGTAAAAAAGAAAAAGAATTTGAAAGTAATGTTAAATTACCCAAAATGTCAATACAAAAGTTTTATGGCGATTGTAATGAATGGAGCAACTTTTGGAATTCATTTAAAATTACAATTCACGAAAATTCAACGCTTTCAAAGGTAGAGAAGTTCAACTATTTAAAATCGTATTTAGGTGGAAATGCAGCAAGTTCTATTGATGGATTTTCGATTTCAGAATCCAATTATGATTCGGCTGTAGAGATTCTTACCAAAAGATTTGGCCAAACCCAGTTGATAATAAATACGCACTTGTCAAATCTCTTGAATTTAAACCCTGTACAAAACTGGAATGATGTAACAAAATTAAGAAAATTATATGACACAATAAATGTTCAAATTAGAAGTCTTTCCTCTCTCGATGTAAAACCAGAATCCTATTCTAACATGTTAATTCCGGTTTTGATGAAAATCATTCCCAAAGATATTGCTTTGGAGTTCCATCGTACTAATACAGATAGTCCAACTTTTGATTTAGACAATTTTCTCAAATTGGTTGGCTACTGGCTGGTTGGATGAGCATTCCTCTGACTTCTCTGTCATGAATTGACCACCTAGAAGCCCAGACTTAAATCCTATTGAACATCTTTGGGATGTTTTGGAACAAGGCGTGAAAGGCCACCACACAGCACCAAAGAACCTTACTGAATTATGGACAGCTTTAGCCAATATTTGGCAAGCCATTCCCGTGGAACGTTTCCAGAAACTTGTTGAATCTATGCCTCGTCGTGTGGCAGCCGTTATCAAAGCCAGAGGAGGCCCAACTCGTAACTAGGTAGGTATCCCTAATTCAGTGGCACTTCAGTGTATAACATTCATAATATTAACAATGAATGAAACCCATGGCACGTCTGCCAGAGCACGTCTGCTCATCACGATGTCTACTGGCTCTCTCCCTCACTCGCTGTAGGGCCGTCTGCCCACTTCGGCGTCTCCAAACTTTCTCTCGCTCGCTGCATTCTCGTCTGGCGATAACAATCGGCCATACTGACCTTGTTGCGTCCTTGTAGCAATAATACAGTCTAATTTCTACTGAAAAACAAAACAAAAGAAAACATTAATATTTACAAAATACACATTACAAGTTTTAAACACCAAAGTCCTTGGTATAACAGTTCGTTATTTTTGGATCAATTCTGCATCATTTCTTCTTTCTCTTCCGTCGACTTCCAATTTCAGCAGTACTTATGTCGTCGTCGTCATCATCACTGATAATTCTTTCCGGGTGTCCGAAGTCATCCACAAAACTCTTCATCGCAATTAACACATTCTTGGTTGATGTACTCGTCATTGGATATAAACTCACAAATCTTGTGAAATTGTCAATGAATACAAACAGTTCTATATTGCCTTTCGAACTTTTAACAAATGGTCCGAGATGATCAATATGGACTATTGCAAAAGGTCTTCTTCCTGGTCGAATTGGGTGTAAATGTCTTTGCTTCTTACCACTGGGGACTTTATAAAGTAAACACTCGAAACACATCGAAATGTGCCGTCTCACATAACGCTTCATCCCTTTAAACCAGTATAATTCTTTAATTTTAGCAACAGTTCTGTCTATTGCAAAATGTCCCATAAGATCATGAAATTTTATTACAATACCTTTCCTCATCATTTTAGGTATAACATACAACAGTCTTTCTTTTTTCTTACTCTCAACTTTACGATACAATCGATTACGCTGTAAGATGAAATTTTCAGTTATTTGTTTCTCTGTACTCGTTCTTTCACTAGCATTCTTCTTCAAATATCAATCAATTTCCGTAACTCTGAATCTGAGTGTTGAATCATAAGAATCTGCTCATCTATCGTTATTGTTAAACACACTTCCAAGTTATTCTCAATAACTGAATCTAAAGTTTCTTCTGGTTGGTCAACTGATGATCGACTCAATACGTCTATGTGACTCATCTTTTGTCCTGCCTTGTGTTTTATCTGAAAATCATATTCTGGAATGATATTACTCCATCTCGGTATCTGACGATTGGAAGTTTTCTTGGCATTTAAATACACTAAAGCCTGGCAATCTGTGATTATCGTAAATTTAATTTCTATCAAAAATTGTCTAAGTTTCGTCAGCATCCAAACTATGGTCATTAGTTCTAATTTGCTCGAATAATAGTTCTTTTCTATTTCTGTCGTTTGTTTGCTGACACAGTACATGAAATGCCATTTATTATCTCTGCCTTTCTGTAATAACATTCCCGCTAACCCTCTACTGCTTGCATCTGTGTGGACTTCAGTTTCTGCATCTGGATCATATAATGCTAATACCGGTTGATTGGTCAAATGGCTTTTTAGGATATCAAACGCTTGTTGTTGAGCTTTCGTCCACTGGAATATCTGATTCTTTCTAGTCAATCTTGTCAATGGTTCCGCTTTCTCTGCATATTTTGGTACAAAGCGTCGAAAAAAACTCGTTAAGGCCTGTTCACATAGGAGTCCGTTGCGTTGCGTTAAGGAAAAGATGACGTTGAGACGAAAATAAACCAATCATAGGCCTCCAAACGATTAGCAATGAAATTTTTAACGCCTATGATTGGTTTATTTTCGTCTCAACGTCATATTTTCCTTAACGCTACGCAACGGACTCCTATGTGAACAGGCCCTTAGTCCTAAAAATTGTCTTACTTCACGTTCATTGGTTGGTTTAAGAAAATTCGATACAGCTCTTACTTTTCTTGGTCCAGGTTGCATACCATTTGATTTTATCAAAAACCCTAAATATTCGACTTTGATTTTACCAAATTCGCATTTCGTCAATTTCAACGTCAAGTTAGCCCTACGTAAGCACTGAAAAACTTTTCTGAATTTGTCGATCATTTCAGTCCACGATCTTGCTGGTATAAGTATATCGTTTAAGTAGCACAAAACTTCTTTGTTTAGTAACACTTGTTTTCGACATTGTACCCCTCTTTTAAAATTTGACAGATTACTATTTTTACTACAAAAACACAATTAACACAAAATTGTCAAGTTGAATGTTTGAACAACTATGAGCGACTGCTAGACCGTGGAGCGTGGACGTATGCAGCGAACAGCGAACATACGTGAACCCATGAATCTGTAACCGACGTATGTACTTAACACATTCGCTGCCGGGTACCGCGCCATCGCGGGACGTGACGTCAAGACGAGAACCCAATCCCGCGGAAGCGCCGGGTGTGGGGTGATGTCTCAGTAGCCAATCCCGTGCTATCGCGGGAAGAGCTGATCATCAACGTTTATTCTCCCCTTCAGTCGGCGTGTGGGGTTAAACTAATTTCTACGGCTGGCATCGCATTGATCGCTTTTTTCCCCTGTAGCGTCAGCGAACGTGTTAAACGTCATCGTGCGTTTCCATTGAAGGTACATGTGTCGTCTACACATTCATCGAATCATTTGCTTAAGTAAACACAGTCGCATCGATTGTGAAAAGCCAATTCTCAGGTTTAGCTGGCGTCGGTGTTCCCTAAATATGTTTCTTTTAGTATGCACGTCTTAGTAAAGGCGGTCACCCCAAAATGTCTTGGTGGTCCACCGGTCGATCGCGATCGACTTAATGCCCACACCTGCTATATGGTAATAGTACGACTGAAAAAAAAAATGATCGTAATTTTTTTAATAATGAAATAACATTTCAATGTACAATATTTTATCAAATTAAAAGTTTCTATTTAGAGAAAGAAAGAAACCTTAGTTTGGGTGTAGCAATGGCAACATTGAGTGTATGTAAACGAATTGGAAGGAGATATTGGAGATAACCGGATTCCTCAATTCTATTGTTAGTATTCTTTCTTTTATTCTTTTCATTGTAGTAAAGTTCTTCAGATGTGTTTTAGCGTGTTTTTCATAAATTTCAGTTTTTTTTTCAATAATTAATAAATTAAGTTCAATAATGCCTCCAAAATAGAAATGGTGGAGTGATTTCTCTCGTATTTATGAGAAAAGTGCAAAATGCAAAACGGTTATTCATTTTTTTGTTCTTTCTAGAATTCTTTTTATATATTGAACAATTTTTGATTTTTTCACACATTTTTGATTGCTTGTATTAAAAATTACTTTGTATATACAGTCGAACCCCGTTATAGCGAACCCGTTGTATAACGAACTCCCGGATATAACGAACAATAATTTTGGTCCCGCCGTTTTCCTATTGTATTTAATGCTAATTTATTCTTTTATAGCGAACCTCCTAAATTATTTACTAGGTATAAACGTGTATAATCAAATCAAAAACGATAAAAATGTAAAAGAAATTAACACTGATGTTAAGGGTAAAATTCATTTCTGGCGATAATCTTAATATTTTAAGTACTTGTATAGTCCCAATAACGTTAGGTACGAAAAAATTTCGCCACACGTTTTATATTGTAGGTAATACTTTGTCCCCTAATTACGACGCGATACTCGGTTTTGATTTCTTAAAAAGTCATAATTATAATATTTGCTTGAAATCGGATACTATGAAATCGGGTAATTCAGTTTTAAAATTACGGGATTCAAATTCTACTGCTCTTAAGTACTGCTTTCAGTTGATTATGCTCGGTGGCACTCAAAATTTGAATTAATGCCTCATGAGTCTAAAATTATTCCTTTGAGTCTAGATATTGCAGTTAAAGATGGAGAAACAGTCCCCTTTGTTCCTTGTTTAAAAAATGATGCATGTGAAATTCGGGAATCGCTTTGTAATGTAAACAATGAAAAGCATATATCTGTAGTCATTTCAAATTTAACGTCCAAGAACATTCCGTTTAATAAAAACACTCGGATGGGTACTGTTACAAGAGTAATTGAGATACGTGATACCGACAAAATTAAGGAACTTAGGTGTAGGGAGTTAAACGAATCGGATTTCGAATTAAATCACTTAGATCCTAAAACCCAAGAAAAATTATTAAATTTACTTTTTGAATTTGGCGATATTTTTAGTAAACGACTTTTTAGTCTCGGACGGACCCATATATTGACGCCCAATTTGCATGTCGATACGAATCAACTCCCCTCGACTCGTCCTTATAATGTCCCACATGCACTACAACATGAATTAAGGGGACAGTGGACTTTCAAACCTAACTTTTTTAGTTTTGAATAGATTTTCTTGAAATTTGAATATGTGATTAGTACCATAGATATGTAAAAGTGGTTAAAATTTAAAGATGAAATATTAATAATTTATTAATTATGAATTATTAATTATATCGAAAATTGGCCTCATTAAAAATGTTCCATGCGCATTTCTTTTGCCTATAATATGGTAATTTTTATTTACAGGATACTTTATAGAACTAACAATGAAACTTATTGCTTATTTTAAGCATTCATTAAAAATTTAAAGAGGAAAAAATAATAATAGTGAAAACACCCTTTTTATTACGCAAAATACCTATAAATCATCTTTTCTAGTACATAATTTAGAAATTCTAAGCTACGAAGCATAATTATCTTCAATAAGATTTATTTGGTATACAGTTAAGTATATAAAACTTAAATTTCAAAGCAATACGATAATTAGAAATGCGCCCGGAGCAGTTTGAATATTCGTATGACGTGAAAACTTTTATTTAGAGAAAACCACATTTAAAGTTATTGCTATTAGTAACCACATAATATCTAAATTAAATACAAATGCCTATAACTAGGAAAGTAATCACAGAAATTAAAAATTCTTTTTGCAACACATTCCAACTCGTCCGTAGTTTCACAATTCCAATAAATAAAAAAAATCGAATTTTTGGACAAATTTCGCAATTTTGAAAGTCCACTGTCCCCTTAAAAAAACAATTGGATGAATTAGAGGCGGCTCACCTAATTGAGAAATCAGATAGTCATGTTAGTTTCCCACTTTTGTTGGTAAAGAAATGAAATCCTTCCGGTGATCCAACTCAACAGAAATGGCGACTAGTAGTAGACTACCGAAATTTAAATAAACATTTAAAATATCCAAGGTACAATTTACCTTTAGTTAATCATTTACTTGAAAATTTACGCGGTCCCAAATATTTTTGTTCATTAGACTTTTCTTCCTCATTTTGGCAAATTGCCTTAAAAGTGCAAGACAGAGATATGACAACATTTAGTTCTCCGTTTGGATCATACCGTTTCACAGTTATGCCACAGGGCTTAGCCTCCAGTCCCGAAACTTTTTCCAAATTGGCTGATCAACTTTTAGCACCGATTTCTGACTCTAAAATTTCAAATTTTATTGACGATTTTTGTTTGAGTTTGCAAGACGTTGCTCAAATGTTAGATAAATTAAAGAAACTCTTTGGGCGTTTCCGAGAATTCGGATTAACACTTAATCCAGAAAAATGTTCATTTTTATTGCCGGAAATTGAGTTTTTGGGGCATAAATTAGATTCCGCGGGTATTCGCCCTATGAATACAAATATTCCGAAAATATCTGATTTTCCTGTACCTAATACTGTCAGAAAGGTTCGTCGATTTAAGGTCGATTTATATAGGCACGTGAAGGGAACGTAACGGGAACGATCCGAGAGCGCGACGAGTCGTCGTAATCATTTCCTCCCTGTTTTTCAATGGAACTGTTTGTACTGCGCTGTGACACGTCCGATTCTCGGCCGAATCCCGGCCGAGAATCGGCGCCAACGTTCGGAGTCGGAAGTCGTTCACTGCTCGGCCGTCTCTCGTTCATGGCAGAAGGTAAAAAGTGGCTACTCAAGATATAATTTACATGCTGTTATTTATGTTTGAGATTTGATATGGATGATGAAAATCTCACTGAGCTGGTGAGAGGTTTTGTACGATTTGGCACATCAAAATACATGGATCCAAAGCTCAAAATGACAATTCGGAAGGCAATAGGAGAAAATTATACTTGAAATTACAATTGGTCCACTAAAATATAAAATTTATCAATTTGTATGAATAATGAAACAATGGAAAAATTATTTACACGATTTAGAAAGTGTAAATTGTTAAAAACAAATACTTACATGTATGGATTTGTTGGTTATAAAGCAATTTTTCTTGCTTTCTGAGCAGCAAAATTGTATATTAAAAGTGAAAAGTCCAAAGATGATGAGAGATCATTTTCATTAGAAATAAGTGCCAAGGAGGACAGGCGTACAATCCGTATTCAAAGCATTCTGATTGTACCTGCTTTGTAATATTTTCAATTCTTGTGGGAAAAATGGGAAATCAAATCCATTATAATGATAGAGAGAACAAGTAAAAGCCATCTTTTGTTTACCTCACTCCTTCAGCCTTCAAACCCGTTTCTTCCCAACGGGTTTGGAGCCAGGGCCGCCCAGACGGGGGGGGGGGGGGGGCAACTGGGGCACTTTGCCCCAGGCCCCCAACTGCCGGAGGGGCCCAAAAAAAATTTTTTAAATTATTTATTAGATTTCCTCCGAAAGAAAATTCTGAAACTTGTACCGTACTTCAAAATTCAAAATAATCTCCTCAAAAAAAAGGGCCCCCCCCCAAAAAAAAAAAATTGTTTTTAAATTATTCGATTAATCAGATTTCTTGGGGCCCCGAACAGAAATTTGCCCCAGGCCCCGTAAAGTCTCTGGGCGGCCTGTTTGAAGCGCATTTACTTATTTGTCTTACACTTCCTGGAGAAATGTCTTGTCTATTGTTTGCTTTGAATAGAGCAAACATTTGACCAAATGGTATTAGTATTCGTTCACAAGGATATGTTCACGTTTTTCTCAGTTTGCAACTATTCCGTGAAAACGAACAAAGTCCGACAAAACGGTTTATAATTCTTCAAATGACTGTATGTAGTGACTGACAGATAGTAGAAACTGATATTGTAAAATTGGATTGATAATCAAGGGTTTACTATAACTGAATTGAAGATAAATCATGTTTCTTTAACCGAGAAATTTTTCGAACCAAAAGGGTAGTTTGTCAATTAAGATTCTTTCTGCGATTCTTTAGAAAAAATCGAAACATATATATTTTTATAAGTTGAATTATAGAAACCGCGAAAAATGAGGGATTTCTTTAAAAACCCGTAACATTTAGAAAAGTGTTGCTATGAGAAATAAAAATGGCCGCCCTGGGCGGTTACCCAGTTTGTCCACCCCTAAGCACAGCCCTGGCTCTCCTCTTCCTCCTCCTCTAACAAAAGTGTGATAATGGCTAAATATTTAACTGAAAAATGAAACCGTGCCATGACGTTACAAATCTTTCACAACTAATGAAACACGTTCCCGCCACTTTCTACTCCCGTCTCTGTATAAACACATGCATCCGGCGCTCGGGCTCGTCTCGTTCCCGTTACGTTCCCTTTACGTGCATGTATAAATCAACCCTTAGTCGGAATCCAACGACTGTCATGCGGATATGGAATCGATGGATTCAGGAGGGTCATACTGAACGCCATGATCTCAACGGCCTCCCGCCACTAACGCCCAAGAGGACAGACATGTTGCCAGGTCGTCCTTGCAGGATCTTAGCCAAATCACGGACATTCAGTCAGGAAATGTGCTTGTTTGCAGCACGACAAGTATCCGCACAGATAGTTCGACGACGTCTGGAGCAGCACGGACTGTCTGCACAGCGACCATTATTGCGGTTTCCCTTGACACCGCAGCATAGAGACGCAAGGCGACAGTGGTGCGCCCAACGACGAAACTGGATACAGGAGTGGCAGCACGTCGTCTTTTCAGACGAGTCCTGGTTCTGAGTGCAGCATCATGATGGATGTACCCGTCTGGAGGCGTCGAGGAGAACGCACGTGGCCTCCTTGCATTCGATATCGTCATGCAGGCCCTGCACCTGTTAAGATGGTATGGGCAGCCATTGGGTACACGACATGAACACCTCTTGTTTGCGTCGTCGGTAATCTGAACAGCCAGCGTTACATTTCTCAGATATTAAGGTCGGTGGCTGTGCCCTATCTTCGAGGCCTCGGAGACGTCATCTTTCAACAAGATAACGCAAGACCGCATATTGCCCGTCATGTCCTGACTTACCTCGACACAGAGGGTGTTCGACTGTTGCCCTGGCCAGCACGTTCTCCAGATCTCTCACCCTTTGAAAACGTCTGGTCATGGGTTTCTTAGAGACTGGTACGCCACCGCACTCCAGCTACTACGATTGATGAAGTGTGGCATAGACTTGAAGCAGCATGGAATGACTTGCCCGTATGTGTCATCCAAACCTCGTTCGACTCGATGCTTAACCGGATTAGAATCCTTTTTAGCTGCCAGACGCGACAGCTGTGTGTACTAATTTCGGACCCTGGATATCCCCAATTTGCCTACAAATTCAATCGTGTTTTCTTCCTACTATACTGTATACGTACAATAAGTAAAGTTTTGTTATTTGCTTTCATTCCTGATGTTCCAATTTCAATGGCCAGCTGTGTACATATAACATAATCATTCAGTTATTCAATGTCACTGCTAGACAATAAACGGACCCGTTAGTTGTTTTTCGGAGAAAATTCCTTCTCGTCACTGGAAATATTGAATGGAGATGATAATATCTACAAGTGTTTGTATCTTCAATAAAATTAACATCTTGAGTTTCTTTTGTTTCACCGGTTTTGAATACGAATTCAGTTATCAGATGCTCTGAATTTGTTTTCGTTAGTTCTTTATATGATTCTTCACAACGTACCATAATCATTTTTAAATCACGTTGGAATTTCAAAACTCTTACGGCATTGTCGGCATTGTTATCATTTATGGGTTCATTGGCTAGTTGGAGGCAGTGGCGTAGCTAGGGGGTGCGGTGGGTGCGGTCCGCACCGGGCGGCACATATTTTGGGGCGGTATATTTTTATTTAGTATTAGTTGTAAAAAACCACTTGTTTAATTCATAAGTTTACTATTCGATTTCTACGAATTATGAATTACTATATGATTTCGAATATTTTTCCTCATCGTCAAGTCAATGTAGGGTTGAAAATATTATCTCTAAAAATTTTGCTCGGATACAGACATCAATGGTGCCGACGTCGAGTAGAAGTTCTATGTACTATGTAAATGTTTTTATCAATGGATAGAATTCTAAAGGAAATAAAAGAACGCTTTGATCAGTTGCATGTCCTTGCAAGAAAATATTCGTGTATAATACCATGTAACCTGCTAAATGAAGAATTTGAATGTCAAATAAATGACTTTATTGACATTGATAAAGAACAGTTCTATATTGAAAAAAAAGGAATCCAGGTTTTTATGGCTGTACTTGCACTACAAGAAGACGCAAAACGTTGGAAAGACGGGAAGGAAGGCCCTCTTGATCTACTAAAATTTATTCAACAGTATAGATTGGAAAATTCTGTACCCAACATTGTAATTTTGCTAAGAATTTTTTTAACAATTGCTATCAGTGTCACTAGTTGCGAAAAGAGCTTCTCCAAATTGAAGTTGATAAAAAATTATCTTCGTTCCACAATGAGAGATTTAAGACTACAAAATCTTGCAATATTGTCTATAGAACAAGAAATTACAAATAATATAAATTTTGAGAGCATTATACACGATTTTTCTTCTATGAAAATTAGAAGAGTAAATATATAAATATGCTTTGTTTACATACACATATGTGTACAATTTGTTTGTTCATCCAAAAGAAATGAAATTATTTATTTTTATTTATAAATATAAAAACATAAAATAAAACATATTTATGGAATTTTTCTATAAATTAGGTATATGTTTTGTCTCATAGGTGGGGAAACTGCGACCTCCGTAAGTTTCTTGTGGTCTTTATAAAAGTTGCATTTATAGGTATATCAACTTAAGCGGCCTCCTTTATTACTGCCTAATTTAATATGGCATCCAATGGTAAAAAAGTCCCCGCTTATAGTTTGTCTCAATTACAATTATCATTTATGTTACTAATCTTATAAAAAACACCAACTGATGACATAGAAGGGCGGAAAATTGGAGACCGCCACTGGCGGCAAAAGGTTCTAGCTACGCCACTGGTTGGAGGCCTTCTAGAATTGTACTTGCAGATGTGGTGTAACTACTCTAAATCATCACTACTAGAAACTAACGTGAAATCATCTACATTCTCTGAATAGCTCCCTTATAACATTGCACGTAATATAAGCTACAGTGAAACGCAATATTTTTTATTCTTTTTAGATTTTTAAACCCTGTTAAAGTGTTTTAAAAAAAGGGTAAAATTATTCTGTTCTTTTCTTGGACCGTTTTCATTTCTGGACCGTTCATTCCGTTCATTTCTAACATTTTTTCAAGAATAAACCCCCCAAAAAAATATATTTTTTCAATGAAACTGATTGTTTTAAGTGCATAGTGGTGGAGAAGTTTTCAAGCTATTTCGCCATACTTTGTGATGCAATCTTTACCAACGATTGCGATCATCCCGGATGTTCATTATAAAAACGGAACCGACTACGTATAATTTCATTTGGTTTGTTGTGCTGCTGAAGTGCCTTGCCATTGCTGATTTCTTTAAAATTAAATTTTTTCTTTTCTTTGAAAATGTGGGAAGTAGCTCCTCGGAAGCGCCAGCGACTATTATTTTAATGCATCAAGAAGCATTTCAAATGTTAGGATTGCACATCGGTGCGGCTGCAGTGAGTCGACTGTTTTACGCCTCATAAAGAGATTAAAACAGAAGGAACGTGGATAAGAAGCCTAAAAGTGGTCGTCCGAGGTTATCATCGAAACGTGCTGATGCTTCCTTTACACTATTATGCCTAAAAAATAGGTTTGCAAGCTCTGCTACACTTGCAAGAGAATGGAGGGAGTCGACTTCTGTCATTGCCAATTCCAGAACAGTTCGCAGGAGGCTCCGTGAAGCTGGTTCACGGCACATGTGCCTAGGAAAAATACAGTTCTGAGCAAAGCAATGAGGGAAAACACGTTGTTGAACTGGGCCAAGATTCACAAAATTGGAGTATCTCGAAATGGAGACAAGTTTGTTCAGCGACGAAAGGCGATTTTTCTTTAATGTCTGGCAAACCTGCACGTTTGGCGTAAAGCAAAGGAGAGCATGAGTCCAATCTGCCTGGATCGTACAGCAAAACATTCAGAAAGCCAAATGGTGATAAGTCAACTGGACGACTCCATTTTGTACAGAGAACTATGAAGAGTGACCAGTATATTAGTGTGCTGAAGGATCGATTGATTCCCAGTGCTCATGGCATGTTCCCAAGGCAGAAATGGGTATTTCAGGCAAGACCTAGCACTCTGCCATGCATCGATAAATGTAGAAAAACTTTTAAATTAAATTAAATTTCATTAGAGTTCAGTTCTGACCTCTAAATCGAAACATTCCTTATTTTAGGTTAAGGCTAAATTGCAAAACATGGTATTAATGTTCTCCTATGGCAGGAAAATTCGTCAGATTCAAATCCCTTGTGAGAATTTATGCAGTATAATTGAAAGGAAAATATCTCAAAATCGTCCCAGAACAAAACGAGAGCTTCAGGAAACAATAATTAAAATTTGGCATCATGAAATACCGTAAGAAGTGTTGCAAAACCTTGTAGATTCCACGCCAAAAAGAGTGGCTGCTGTGATCAAAGCCATAGGCGTCCCAACCGCATATTAATGCTTTTCGGTCAATTGCACCCATTTATTTCCATGTTTTATTAATCACTTTCTTTTTTGTTTGTTTGTGTGTGTTTGTCCAGTACAAATCTTGCAATAGATTTTTAACTAACTTCCCGACTAGCTAGACATTTGAAACTTTTAGAATAGCTCAGAACCGATGACAATGCATTCTTTTGATACTTTAGCCATCTTTAAGTAGAATTATATTCATTTTCAGTTATATTCAGCTAATATTGTTTTGTAGACTGGTGCAGCCATCTATCGCCCGGGACGGGAATGAAAGTTAAACGCAAGTTAACTTCCAGTAAAAATAAACTAAATTTATTTTTATGGAAGTAACTTGTAAAAACAATACAAGTTAACAAATACAAGGTTTTATAATTTATTATTTATAATATTTAAATATACAGTTTTATTAATTTATATATTATATAATTTAAATATATAAATTAGCCTAAATATTTATTTTTTAGGCTTATTTCTTCTAAAAAATAGAGACAAAGACTCTCTGTCTTGTCCTAGTCACTACTTGACTAGGACAAAGACAGAGAGGAGAAATCCCCGGCCAAAACCCTTGGTGGGGCTTTTAAAACATTCCGAGGTGTAGTCCCTGACCCTTGAACTCTTGTATGATGGAAGAGGGCCCAGGCCAGTTCTCTGGGATCGAGTCCGTGGCCGTTATATAAAATTGGCGGGCACGCAATGGGGGTTTTAAAGAGATGATATAAGTTCAATAACTTTAATTCATCTTCTTTCAAGTTGATGGGGATAATTCATCAACAAAAAATTTTTAATATATAATACATTAGAATTGTCAAGTTTATATGATCAACAGAAAATTTAAAACATCTATATAAAAGTTTTTTATCTTGTACTTATTATATTTTCTGGCTTAGAAGAACTAGAAATTGTTTCTTTTATTTCATTTTATTCCGGGGAACCAAAAAGGGATTCCAATTTCTAATAACCTGTACATTTTTTGTATGCTATTTTTTATAAAATTAAATAATTATTTTTGTTCAATAACTTAATCATATCTTGTCTTTAAACTAATTTAACACATGACATTAAAAAATACAGCTGAATTGTATAAAATGATATTTTTTTAGGCTCTATTCTTGAAAAATGTTAGATTTCTCAAACTTTCAACACTTTTGGCTAGTAGTGTTATGGAGGGACGAGGGCGGCTCACTGCCAAGTTGACAGGATACTACATCTAGTTGTATATCACGAAGGCAGGAACAGCGCCCAGAGAATGACACTACTTGACTAGGTAAAAGACAGAGAGAGAAATCCCCGGCCAAAACCTTGGTGGGGCTTTTAAAACTTCCTGAGGTCGTAGTCACATGACCCTTGAACTCTTGTATTGATTTGACAGAGGGCCCCAGGCCAGTTCTCTGGGATCGAGTCCGTGGCCGTTATATAAAATTTGGCGGCCATGAAATTGGGGGTTTTAAAGAGATGATATGTTGATTAACTACTTTAGTTTTAGGTTAAGCTCAAACCTTTGTTCTTAAACCGAACTGCGCAATTAACGCCCCAAGGGAATTTAAAAGAATTTTGAAATTAGTAAAGGTTTTTGTGTTTTTGTATGTTATAGAATATCCCCCCACCTCGTCTGAGACGAGGCTGATCACCAATGCCTGCATTGGAGGGCAGACTCACCCCAGCAGGAAGAGAAAAGGGGCGTAGACAAGAATTTGGAAAAAGCCTAAAAAAAAGAAAATTTTGAAAAAATAATTAAGTTGGAGGGGTCATGTGACAAGACGTAATAAATTTCAATCAAAAATACACTTGAACTATACATTGGGCTAACTATTACAAACAAACAAAAAACATAATAAGTAACTCAACAACATTATAAACATTTGTAACTTTCCTTTCAACTTCTCACTAATACAGTTTATGGAATGAGTCCTATTTTTTTTTCCATACTGAATCAATAACTTGTCTGCCTTTAATAATTGGTCGGTTCTTTTGCAGTCTTAGACAGATTGTAGAAAAAATTTAATAGGAAAGGGGAAAAAATCACAGCCCTTTACTGTCGTGAAGAAAATATCACAAACACAAAAAAAAATCCTACTTTTCAGAATAGCAACAAAATAACACAATGGTATTTACGATAACTAAGTAGTAAATCTACATTTAACTGTATCACAATATTTCACAACCATAAAAAAAATTGTTTCCACATTATATAAATGACATAAAATATATTACAGAACACTTATCACATTTTATACTCAATTATTTCAAAAACTTCGCTTTTTCAATTTTTATTCTCTATATACTTTGTTTCATCTCTTTATATTTCTTCCAACAATTCTTATTTCTTATTATTCTTATTTTCAATATTTATTTTTTCCTCTACTCATATTTCTTCTAACATTTTTTATTCCTATTCAAAACATTTTTTTCTTATTATTCAACTGTGTACATTTATTTCGGTTGGTGTGGGCGCCCATGTTTTTGTTACTGAGGTACCTGTTTGTATGTGTGTAACCCTAACTGCATAGTGTCAGATTCTTTGTAATCTTACTCCTAAGGGGTGAGGGGGGGGGTGTAGTTGTTTGCGTAAAAAAGTGGGTTTCTTTCTCCATATTGTATTATGACAAATAGGGAGGAAAGAGGACAGAGGCATTAAGAAGGAGAGAATTTAAGAAAGATAAAAGAATTAGAAACGTCACATTCGGGTTGTTAATTTTGAGATCCAAACAAAATTTACATATAACAGTATTTAAAAAGAAAGTTTAAGCAAGAGAGATTTTTTATGTTTATTAGGACAACACGCAATGTTTAATCACCTAATGTGAAGTCGCTGATGTTAAGCATCGAAGGAAAATTAAAAAAAAGAAAGTGGATCTATGAAGATTGTCATTATTCGTGATATAATTTTAATTTCTCTGGTGCATTATAATATCTCAATTTACAAGCAGGGTCAATTTCAGAATTTTGTTTGGTTTGAAAATTTAGTCTATTGATTTCATAGTTAACGTTAGAAATTTGTTTTAAAATAGTGTAGGGTCCAGAATAGGGTAAAGTCAATACACATGCGCTTGGATTTCACTTTTGGTTTCATCAATACAGTCTCGAATTCCAAATTATTTTTATGTTCGGGCTCCGTTCTAACGATTTCAGGGATCGGCAACCATAGCCACCTATACCTTAAGTCAAGCTTTTTCTTCAGTATCTCTACCGCTAGATTTTTCTCCATTTCTATTCAATTTCTCTCTATCTCTCGTTTAACTTTTTCTCTATCTTCGCGTACCTGACCATCTTCCACACCTGAGTGTAAAATACTACTGACAAAGTCAGAGTCAGTTTCCTAATCCTCACTATTCTCAATGATCTAAGCGGAACTCATCACACACTATGAACAAATCCTCTTCTCTAGTATTTCCAAACATTTTGTTTTTCTTAAAACAAACTCAGCAGATATCACAATACCTTAGCACTTTTCACACAGAATGTCTCACAATGATGAAATTAATTCTCCACAGGATTGATCCGGGCCGGGCGCCCAAAAATGTAGATTTTCCTTTCTAGGGATGTCTAAGAAGTACCCTCTTCACTTATTAAAACAACTGTACTTAGTAAAACGCAACAACAGATTTATTTATGCAGATAGCAAAGACGTGGCCGGAGAGCCTACGGGACTGTCTCCGGTATAATACAACAATTTACGGGATAGCCCAACTTCAAGCTCGCTTCCCTTAAACAAAACATACACCACAATGGAGCCTTGGCTCGCTCCGTCGGAATTACAGATCTCTCCCTTGCCTATCGAACGCACGGAGTCTCAACACAGCCTCTTTCTAGCAAGGTCAACCTGGCCCTAACTCTTACAGAACCTAAAATGCCTCACGCCTTCTCGCGTGGGGCATATGTAACATACCACTCTCTCGAATCCCTTATCGAGACGGGATCATTCAACTTCCCTTGTGCTCCCATTCAATAGGCATGCCGGACCGTCCATCCCAGGGTGGTTTGAAGGGTTGGCGAGTCTCAGGCAGCGAGTATTAAGCATAGCAACAGAGAATTGCATAGGCAAAATCCTACATTCTCGGCTGACCTGACGAAAAGTCATGGCCCATGGCTGTAAGTAGCCACACACGTTAACAGTACAACTACACGCAATACACACAAATAAAGCTTATATAAAAAATATCAAAACAATCATTTTCTAAAGAATTGAGTCTAATATAATGAAATCAACCTTGGAATGATTAAAATAGTTAAACGCCTAATCATCATGAATTAGCTATCAAAGAAAAGATGAACAAAATTATCAGTTCAAAATCACTACACAGTATACATAAAATTAAACCGTATATAAAAAAGATTACCCAAAAACACTATTTTTTTTTGAAGAATGATAAACTATAATGAAATAACCTATGAATGACGGCAGTCATTCAACTTCCCCTGTGCTACCATCAGAGGGAAGCCGGAGGGACAGTCCTTCCGAGGGAGTTTGGAAGGGGTTGGATCGTGTCAGGCGGCGAGGATTACGCATAGCAACAGAGAATTTTATAGGTAAATCCTTCACACACGCACACACACACACACACATATATATATAATATATATATATATATATATATATATCTATATATATATATATATATATATACACTCATGAACAAAAAAATTAGCGCACCAAGAAATAATTGCGGGATCGTAACGAAACTTGCAATGAAGGTACATGTCGGGGAGATATGAAAATGATTAGAATGCAGCGTGATTGCGCATTACGTATAGCCGGTAGAGGCCGCTTGAACATCGTACTCCTGTGGAGTATAAAACAGGTAACCAAAGCTTGTTTGAGTGTGCTGAATCATTTACAAAGGAAGAGCTGAGATAGACATGCCATTACGCCGTGTTCGAAGACAATAAGCAGTTGTCGCAGTTTGAGAGGGGGAGAATCGTCGGGATGATGCAAGCTGGGTGGTCAGCTAGGCGAGTAGATCGTCAATTAGGCGCTCTGATTGGTTGTGAGGAGGTGCTGGGACCAGTGGAACCGAGAGATGTCATGTACACGAAGACCAGGCTCAGGACGCCCTCGAGAGACCAGTCGTCGAGAAGACCGCCACATCGTAAGAAATGCACGCGTCACGCAACTGCTTCATCGGCCGCTATCCAGGCACAGGTAGCACCTTCACTAGGGGCCTCCTGTGTCTTCTCGAACCATACGAAGGCGCCTGGTGAAGGACAGTATCGCGGCGCCCACTACGTGTGCTGCCCTTGGACGCCCACCCATCGACGCCTCCGTTTGGAGTTTTGCGCGCCCGAGGAAACTGGTCCTGCAGCGGAATGGAACCAGGTGTCTTTAGCGACGAATCCAGATTCAATCTCGGCAGTGATAACAATCGTGTTGTGTGTGGAGAGCCCTTAATGAACGCTTCACTCCTGCCTTTGCTGTACAGCGACACATCGCTCCCACAGCTGGGGTGATGGTATGGGGTGCCATTGCCTACAATACACGGTCACCCCTAGTATTGTTCCGTGGCACCATGACAGCCCAGCGGTATATTCATGAAATCCTGCAACCACATGTGTTGCTACTCATGCAACGGCTCCCAGGAGCCATTTTTCAACAAGACAATGCTCGGCCTCATACGGCAAGGATGTCACAAGATTGTCTCCGCACTGTTACTACCCTTCCTTGGCCTGCCCGATCCCCAGATTTGTCTCCAATCGAGCATATCTGGAATCATTTGGGACGACGAGTTGGGCATCCCACGAGTTTGAACGAACTAGAGGCAAGGTTACAGCAAATATGGAACGAAATGTCTCAAGACATCATACAGAACTTGTATGACTCAATGCCCGATCGTATCGCATCGTGCATTCGCGCTACAGGGGGTCCAACGGAGTATTAACTCCTCCGTGTTTTTGCCTTTTTCTCTGAAATAAATTATCCTTTTTCTTTGATTTTCTTATCATTTACTTATATCAAAGTAGTCATTACGTAGTACAATTTCGTTCATTTTGACGACTCCTTCTTGGTGCGCTAATTTTTTTTTCCATGAGTGTATATATTTATATATATATATATATATATATATATATATATATAGTAACCACCGCTTATAGTGATCAGTGGATATAAGAATCAACCGTTTATAAGAATCAATATCGCAAAAACAAAAACAAATGTATTATTTCCATGTTAAAATTTTCGCTTTAAAGAATCAATCCACCGGTTTTAAGAATCAGCTTACACTCTTCGCTTTCCTTTCATTTTTCCAAAAAGCCACTTAAACACTCAAAAGGCAATGAAGTTCTTTCTTTATTTTTTTTAAGAAAAAGTGATAAGATGGGATGGAATACAGTCGTAAAATGCATCCCTTTCTTTGTTAGACATAACATAATAGTTTCTCCTTAAACGCTTTAGCACAACACTGTCCTATTAGCTTTGACCCAGGGGCATCTCTACCCGTTCCAGGTCCGATTTCACTTTTCTCCACTGACAAACAAAGACATTGGCTCTTTTTTTTCCACCTCCCATATCCTAGTTGCGGCTTCCTGGACCTTGAAACACATCAATCTTCGGCGAAGTGTCCACTGTCACTTAGGCAAACGTGACATTAGTAGATTCAGCACGTTATCAAACCGTGAAACGTAAGTTAGAAGGTGAATCTTCGTCTGAGACTACTGGTATTGAAAGAGGTATAAACAGACTCCTGAAACTTCATTACGTCAAATACCATAGAAAACTCTTTCTGCAACCTCCTGTAGTTGAAATGTTAAACTGTTAAGCAGGTATGTCTGCAACAAATACTGGATTTTTTCTTCTCTTATATAATCATGTATATCTACTTATAGGTCAAGAAATTAAGTTGTATTTTTAAAATTTAAACAATAATTTTTAAATAAAAAATAATTAACGTAAATTAAAGCGTATTTTATGGTAAATTATCTAATATATGTATATATAGATGTGTGTGTGCCTGACCAAAAACCTAAATTTCGGCTATAAGAATCAACCGCTTATAAGAATCAAAAACAGTAATAACAAACGTGATTCTTATAAGCGGAAATCACTGTATATATATATATATATATATATATATATATATATATATATATATATATATATATATATATATATATATATATATATATATATATACAGTTGGCTCTCTGTTTAACGAGGATCTCTATTTAAAGACGACGTTTTTTCTCTTTAACGACGAATTTTTTTTACATGATAAACTTTTTCTTCGACATTTTATCTGCAGGACGGGAACCTTCTGTGGGGTAAAACAAGTTTTATTTCAATAACAGACCCGGAACTTCCTTGATGTTTGCGATGTTGCAATCATAGACTTGTTGCAGTGGGAAAAACGGGGGGGGGATTACTGTTTCTCGGAAGATCGAATATTCTTTCATGGAGCTCTTAGTGCGGGAGCTGAATCACTCTATTGTCCCTACCATCTGTTGTCATGTGACTTACGAACTGTCCAATAGCAGCTGTCTCTCACTCCTCCCGGGAAGCATGTGTTCATGTTTAAAGAATTCATGGTTAGCTCTTTCACTATGAATACGAGGTGAGCAGAGCAAAATGGCATCAAAGCGAAAGCATCTTACGCGACACAAAAAAGTGAAAATTATTGAAGACTGGGAAGACAGTGTTGGAATAACAAAAGTCCAATTCGCAAGACAATTTCAGCTACCTGACTCTACTCTGAAAGGCATTTTAGCAAGCAAAGAGAAAATTCTTGAAGCAGCACAAAAATTTGGTTTAGAATCCAAATCCAAACGGCAAAAAATTCAATGTGGCCGATCAGAAGAATTTGATAAGGCAGTCCTGCAATGGTTTCATGAAGGAAGAGAATTCACCATTCCAATTTCCGGAAGTGATATTTAAAGGAAATGCTATTGTTATGACAGAAAAGTTTGGAATGCAAAATTTTCAGGCTTCGGCTGGTTGGCTAGCAAAGTTCAAAGAAAGAATCTGGGCTTGCATTAAAAGCATATCTGGCGAAAGTGCTCCTGCCGTAGATGAAAAAAATAGTGGAAGAATGGAAAATGGCTGAAGGGGATATTAGATGGATATGATGAGAAGACCATATCAATGCAGATGAGATGGGCCAATCTACAATATGGTGCGTAATAAAACTTAACGTATATAGGCGAAAAGTGTTTTGGTGGAAACACAGTAAGAACGATTGACTGTTTTACTGGCACTAATTCGGAGGATCTGAGAAAATGTTCCACCACTAGTATAGGCAAATCCAAAGCAACCAATGTAACACCTTGATAAAGAATATCACCAGGAAACCTTGTGAGTACCGGAATAACAATAAAGCGTGGATGACATCACAAATTTGTTATTGACTGGATTAGAAAAGTTCATGCAAAAATGCATCAACAAAAGAGAAAAGGTTCTTTAATACACCGTTGCACTTTTCTTTTAATGCACCCTGCACATAATCCAAATATCCTGGACTTACAATTTGACTATTCATTTCTTACCAGCTAATTGCACTAGCAAGTGCAGCCATTATACCTGGGTATCATTCGCAGTGTGAAAGCATACTACAGAAAGGCTTTAATTAGGAATTAATAGACAATTCTGCTGACACTATGAAAATTAGGAAAATTTACGATCTTGGAAGCAATGCATATGATACATCAGCATGGAAAGAAGTTTCTTGATCCACAATAAAAAAACTGATTTCGCGTTGCTTGAATTCACAAAGAACTTGTACTGGAACTGAAAAGCTACGGATGTAGAAATCAACGAAGATGACATTACCCCTGAAGAATGAAGATAAGTCTGGTTGAAGATGAGGATGTTTCAATTCAAGATTTCTACAATTGTGATGAATCTGCTTTAACCCGTTCACTCCTGTGATGCCAATGGGAATCATGATATTAAAATTTTTTTTTCTCTACCGCCAGAACGGCCAGTGATATCAAATAAACTTTATTACAATTTGTACATTTTGCTATTCAAAATATTTTTCCTTTACCCAATAGATTGCAGCACTATCCCAGTAAAGGAAGAAAATATTTGATGTTTGAGTGTCAGTTGAAATCTAAAAACAGTTAAAATCAATTTCATTGTAGATGTAATTGAAAAAATAATATTGTTTAAATTAGTCTCTTATCATTTTTAAATATGTCTAAAAATAATATTTTGGCAATTTTTAAAACAAATTATCCGAAATTTTGTTGTTTATTTTCCAAACACCTAGTGATTCCAATGGCATTGTAGCGTACTGGATTATGGATTGTATGGTCTTGTTTTTCCAAAGACCCCACAGAGAGTTTGAAACACAGCTGCGTGTTTTTCAAGGAATGTGTTCTCGTTGTTCCACCCAGTTCGGAAGATTAAAAAACGTTTTTCCCACAAGATTGCAGCCAGTATAAAGCTGTCATCCTAACGTTTCTGCAATGTAATAAAGTTTCGGCGTCTACGAGAAACTGTCACCAACACTTGCCGACCCCCTCGCTGAGGAGGGACGCTGTATAGAATCCGAGCTGAATAGACGTGTTTGTTTCTAGGCTCCTGTGTTTTTTTGGCCCGAGAATGGGTCCTGGAGCGTACGTGTAATCTACACGAGATTTAGTTGAATATGTTGCAACCTTAAATGTTAAATTTTTCTGTTTGTAAATAAATTTCCTCGTTAAGTTTTTGTTTTAAAAATTGGCCTTCACTTTTAATTAGACTTCTGTCTTTCTTTGTATGGATCCCAAAGTAGTAATTTTTAGCAACGCCTCCGAGAGAATCACCTTACCTACTTGCAGTGACGCCACAGCATCATTGGGAGTTATCAATGGGGTGAGAAACTCAACACCTGGAAATGTTTATTTACGATTGCTAGCGGTTGTGGCACATGGTTGTACAAAATTTGAATACTTTAATTGTATTATTTGAATATAAGTGTACTTCTACTGATTTGCTTCAAAATTAGCGGAAAGATAAAGCTTGGTATAAGTGGTGATGTTGTAATACGCTTGGCAGAGACAGTACCACGAAATAAAAATCATAAACTTTTTTGTTGACAGTTGGTTCGCATCATACAACCTAGCTGTGCAACTTCAGGCTTGCAATCTACTAATGGCAGGAACTGTTAAGGAAAATAGAATTCCCAAAAATTTGAAAAATGGCTTCCATTCTCTAAAGATGAGAAAAATTTGAAATATTCTGGACGTGGAATCTCCGATTTTGCAACAGACGATTAAAAACATTACAACAGTAAGATGGTTTGATAATAAATATGTCACTGTCATTTCTATCTTTTGTGGAGTGGAACCTGTGGAGAGTATAAAAAAGATGGTCTGTTGCTTCAAAAGCTTTATTGATGTAAAAGACTACACATTGTTGATGTTTATAACAAAGGGATGGGTCGTGTAGACCTAATGAATATGCAAATCCCATTTCTGATGTCAGATTTGACAATTTAGGCCATTGGCCTTTTCATATAGAAGGAAAAGGAAGATGCCAATTGTGTATAAATCATTACACCAGAATAATGTGTGAAAAATGCAATGTATCACTTTGTCTTAACAAAATTAATAATGTTTAAAAAAAATTCATGTAAAATAATATTAAAATAACTGAAATACATTAAAATCATATTAAAATATATTATTTATTCATTAAAATATATATTGCTTCAGATACATGTATAGATAATATATTAAAATATTTACTTTTTCCCCCCTAGCATCAACTCCCCAATGATTCCAAATGGCATCAATCTCTATGTTTAACTCATGCACTACTTAATTCTCAATGATTCTGCCATTGGAATAATTTAAAATTTTGATAAATATATTAATTTTTTTTTTCTTTCTGTTCCTTTACTGGACATAAAATGAGTACTTTTCAGGAATTTCACATTTTTTAGAGAGGTACTACACTTTTAGGACTGAAAGGGTTAACCAACAGATACAGAACTGTAGAACAAATTTATGAAGATATAGTAAACGAAAACACAGTGTCAGGCGAAGAAGGTGAAGGTGAAGATAGGGAAAACGAGACACTGCCACCGTCTTACACAGATGCAACTTATGATCTAGATCATAAGTTGCAAAGTAATGGGTGTCAAACTCGCGGCCCGAGACGAACATTTTTGCGGCCCGGCCAATATATTGGCACACAATAATATATAAAAAATAACCGACGCAGAATTATAATAAGATAGGAAGAATTCGCTAAATGTTTTTTTTCATGATACTCTTTTTTGCTATTATTAAACAAAATGCATGTATTTATGTTGAATATACTGTAATTAGGTAAATAAACCTACGTTTCTATTAATGTTGATTTTTTTTGCGGCCCACCTATAGTTAAACCTTGTTTGTTTGGCCCAAGATAGCCTTTGAGTTTGACACCCCTGATCTAGATGTTCTCCGACGCTATATTACAGCTCATATTCAAAATATTAGAATAATTAAATTTTACTTTGGCCAACATGAATTGAAAACATCGTTGTTAATTTAATGTGTTTTAATGCCAAATATGACAACGCTATTTTTATTAAGAACTTATTGTTGATTAAACTTATTTATTATCGTAAAATTAATATCATTTTTGAAAAGATTTAATTGAAAAAAAAATATTTTTGAAAAGTCAAATATTCGGAATATTTATTCAAGTGGTTCAAGAATATTAGCAATATTTCCCATTAATCTCATTTAATTATCACCAATTCATACTGGTGGCATCATCCCTTTGAATTAATTCAGCTGATTTTAATTAACATCAGCATTTTTGTTCTTTTTTGCAGTTAGTTTCCTTCTTTTTTCGATCTAATACTGGGTCGTGTGAGTGATATTCCTGAATCTCTTAAACTTCATATGGTGATTTGTATCGGCACGGTTAAAAAATCAAGGTTATATAGCAATATTATTTACATTTTTCGCAATCAAGCGTTAGTAAAATACTTAACACAATATTTCAAAAAATGGAAAATTTCAAATAATCGTCGAAAATGGCGGCGAAAACCAAAAAATCTACTAGAGATGACAGGAAACTGAAGCGTAAGTAAGAAAAACCGTTTTAAAAGTAAGCAATTCTTGCACCGAAGATGGGAAGAAGAAGGAGTTTAAGTTTCTAAATCGACAACATTAAGACATCTCCATAAATTTAAGTTTTGAATCTCGTGTACCAAAACCAAAACCTCTCATGACTGCCAAAACAACAAAAGCGTTCTTATAAGATGAATTGGTTGTTTAAATCACGCAGTTTATGGCGCGCAAGACGATTGGAAAAACAATATTATTTAGTGGATGAAAGTATGCTTTTGTGTTTCATATGGTAATAAGGTATTCGAGTTGGAGAATGAAACAGAAGCATTGATTAAAGAATGCCTAAACCGTTCGATCATAAAATTGCTGCTAGGTCATGGTTTGGGGTTGCCTGAGTGCAGCAAGGACCTGGGAAAGTTATGCATCGTCTACAAAAAGGTTTAACTCTCTAGATATTATCAATGAAATTTTGGAATATTACATGATTCCACCATCAGAAGATTTATTGAAGATGATTTCATCTTGCAACAAGATTTAGCATCACCGCCATACCTCGATGTCAACTAAGAATTGGTTCCGTCAATGTAAAATTAAGGTACTTCCTTGGCCACCAACACTCACCAGACATTAATCCCATCGAAAACTTATGGGGTATAATGAATGAAAAAACTCAAGAAAATCCTTCTTCAAGTAAAACTTGAGGTTATTGGCACGTATAAAGTCTATTTGGGCTAATATTGATAGAAATGTTTGTAAACACCTTGTATATAGTATGCAAGATCGATTGTAACACTGTTATTAAAGCTAAAGGGGATGCTACAAAGATATTAACTACCATTTACTTCATATTCATCAAGTAATATTTTTGCCATAAAATAAAATATTCTAATATTTTGAACCAATCTAAATTTTTATTCTAATATTTTGATGTGTTTCAGAAAGCTGTTGTATACCTAATTTATTGTATTTTGTATTTTGTAAAGGTTAAAATCTTATCTAAACATTCCAGATTTAATTTATAAGAAATTAATTGCATTTACTTAGTATCAAAACTAAATAAATGGAAAATAATTTCTTTCTTATACTTTTTCTCAATTATTCTAATATTTTGAATCTGAGCTGTACATCGAATATGGAAGATGACACATTAACATTTTAGAAAATCTGGAAAAGAGAATAACGAAAACAAGGCGGAAAAATGAAGTAATCAACATTTTTGACTTTTTTAAACCTAATTTATTGTATGTTGTACTCTTTTTTCAATGTAATTTAAAATAACTTTTGTGAATAAAATAATAATGATTCTAAAAATAACATTTTAAACACGCCAATATATTAAGAAATATATTGACAGCCCTAAGCCTGTAAAGTGTGATGGAAATATTATATATATATATATATATATATATATATATATGTGTGTGGTGTGTGTGTGTATGTTATATATGTATGTATGCGTGTGTGTGCGGAATGACTATGCCTAACTTACATCTTTGTTTTTGTCATTATTATTACGCATCGTGAGTAATGACATTTTTTTCCGTCGCAATCATATCTTCTCTTTCCTACTTTCGTCGAAGGTCACGGTAGTTGTTTCTGGTATGCTTAGTTCTACGACATTGAAAAAGGTGTTTAATTCAGCCAGTGACAGTTGCGTTAGCAAGCCTTCCATTGGGTTTTCAATGTTTCCCCTCTCATCAAACGTAAAACACGACGCGCTTTCCTCACAAAGACCTTAGTGTAAGATATCTATCATGTGCAGTAGATTTCCTTGAATGGTTTGACCGTAAAAGTAACTTACTCTTCGGCTAATCGTCATTGTGCTTGAGGTAATAGGATTTTCAAAGGCAACGTCTAACTCGAGAACTTCAGAATGACGCTGAAATTTATCTTTCTCTCAAGTAATAACCAGTGAGTTAACAATTTTTTTTAATACAAAATAACACTGCGGTGATGTAAGGCAAACCCCTGTCTCGTTTAAACCAAATGCATACCGTTTGCTGTGAGCTTCTACCTAATACACCCAATCTTCCGTTTCCCCTCCTTATTTTCTGCCTCTTAAGACTGCTGTGTACTAACCCTATTGGATTCGCTCACCTCAATGCTAACCTGAGAAAATGCGTTTACTATTAAAGCTACATAAATGATGATAATCCAATAAAAATGGTATTTTCAGATAGCCTGAACTTTTCTGCACATTGCAACAGTATTCATTTTATAAATTTCGTCCACCAAAGGAATTTAGGAGCGTTTAAAACACGCTATACCAGATTTTCCCCCCGAATAATTTAAATTTTAAAATATTATTTACATTTCTTTAAAAAAACGAAAAATGCCCCAAGGTGTAAAATTTCATTCTCTATTTCGGAGAACAATTAAAAAAAAAATCTTTCTATCCAAGTCGGCAATCCTTGAACACATTTTCTCCATAGGTTAACATTGAGGTGAGCGAATTCAATAGGGTTAGTTCACAGCAGCCTTAATTCTCACAATTAAGCGCTGTATTTACGTACTGATTAACTGCAAAGATTTATTTATTCTTTTGTCCTAGATAGATGTATCATGAAGAATATCTTGTTGTTTGCAAAACGTTTTCTCAATACTCTATTAACTTGACTCTTCTTCCATTTTCAAGTTCAATGACCGAGCACATGTAAGCTTTATCTATCCATTCTCGGGCCCGAGATAGCCTAGTGGTAGCGCGTTGGGTTTTGAGACGGGGTTGCTAAGTTCTAATCCCAGCGAATATTATGAATTTAGAATAACCAATAATATTCTACTCCGTCCCTTTAAAGGAGTTTAAAGAAAAAGCGAACGATTTTCGAGAAAAAAAACATCCAGTATAACGTATAAGTCATGTCTTTCTTCTGTGGATACGGAAAATTAGATCCCAACTTGAATGGTATTTTAGACCAGTGGTGCGCAAATTGTGGGTCGCGACCCTCCGAGGGGTCGCGAAAAATATTGGAGGGGTCACGGACAGTTTGAAGTAAATTAATATCATTGAACTATTTTATTAAAAAGTATGCTTAAATTTCTATAACATAGTATAATATTTTTATTTATATTTTCTTATATGATACGATATGGTATATAAAAATACTAGCTGAAATTCCGTTCTTTATTACGGAGTACATTCAATTAAATACAACGGTCAACGTATGCAATTAATACCAAAAATATGTATATAGTAGATATATATATATATCTATATATATATATATATATATATATATATATATAATATATATAGATATATATATTATAAATACACGATCAATGTATGCAGTTGATGTAAAAAAACGAAAAAATAATTTATAAAAAATCGTAACGGATATTTTTATAGACAAAATAATGTAGAAGAAATATTCAAATTAAATCTAATAGAACATACTAAAGATATAGTACAGTTTAATATAGTACAGTTTCAGGAACATTCTTTTACTGGTTAATATTTTTTTTGGAGAATGTCCAATCGTCGTGCCGCATTAGCAAAAAAAAATTTTTTTTTGCTATTCGTTGTTATGCACGTGACGCAAAAATAAAAGAAAAGAAACCACGTGATCAGCATTTAATAAATTAAATTCTAAAAATGAATTTTTAAAAATTCACAAAAATCAGAAAATGGAGGTAAAGATTCGAAAGAGATTTCAATTTTAAAGAAATTTTTAGATCTTTCTCGTGATTGAAATTTTATAACCCTCGATTATTATTTAAATGCAAACTTTAGAGAGTGTTACAAAAACAACTTAAAATTTAATTTAAAAAAATCTAAGAAGAATTTTTTCCAAATCTCTGTTAGATGTCTCAAAAATCTATCGCACCCCTACCCTATAAGAAGAATCGCCATGCAAAATTTCAGCCTTTTATGTCCAGTGGTTTGGTTTGTGCGTCATATGTCAGTCAGTCAGTCAGTCAGTCAGGTCAGTTACGGAACTGTTTTATATAAAAAATATATGATATGGTATTGTTATTCAAAGTGTCAAACAGTCTTGCACGCTATACTTACATTACCTGCATTCGCTTCTACCTATGTATGTGAGAATGGTTTTTCAAAAGAGTTGCTATAAAAAAACTATACAATGATCAAGACTTAACCGAGATGATGCAAGAGTAGTAATCTAAGATATATCAACTAATATTGAACAAATATTATTATAGGTCCAGGCACACCCTTCTCATTCATTTTTGCTCTTTTAGTTTTATATAAATAAATGCAGTAATGATTTTCAGGTTTTTAATATAAAGCTTATAATTTTGAAATCATGCTCTTTTACCTAAATGAAATACAAGGAATATTAATATTTAAATATGAAGTTTGGTTATATGAGATTGGCAAAAACAATTGTAGAAGTTAAGCGAGACATTTTTTTTTCAATTGTTATTAGGCAACGTACATATATGCCCACAATCTACAGTTCATTGATTTTTAAAATAGTTTGTAAAAATTTGCTTTTTTCTTTTTTTTTTAGCATTTCCCTAATTTTAAAAAAAAATTGCTACTACCAAAAAATGTTGATTGGGGTCCCGTGATTTTTTATTTAAAGAAATGGGTCGCGGTTGAAGTTTGCGCACCACTGTTTTAGACAATTACGAAGATCCGTCCGGTAACTATATTTGGTCACTTAGCTCAAATTCAGTGTTTATACTTTCTTGAATTTGGCATCATTGGGGCCAGTGGGTTTGGGCCTAGGACGAGCAGTTATGTGTCTAATTTTGAATAGGTGGACTGTATGACTAACAGAGTGTGAATGGTGGTTACCGTGTTTGAAATCTGGCTAGTCCGGGAGGTATTTTTTTTACTTTACAGTATTTTAAGTCTAGAGTTTTTTGTGTTTTGTTTTCGATCTGTTGCCAGAGGTCGGGAATGCATTTTTAAATCTTTTAAAATTTTGTAACGAAATCTGGCGATTAACCTGTTACGCCTGCCTTTTCTTGATACTGAGCCAAGAGAAAGTCTTGAACTCAAACGACTGGAAGACAAGCATCCCTAAAATTTTGTGCTCGCTCAAAAAGAAGAGAGACGAACACGTCGCATCAAATAGCGTAACAAAGCAGCGTGGCTTTCGGAGATGAAGAGGAAAATAAAGAGATCATTGTTCAGCAAATTTTTTTTTCTTTTTTTCTTCTCCCTTCTTGTGGTGGTGAAAATTTACAGTCCCTTTTGAGGCCTTAATACTTTTCAGGAGGCTTGGTGTAGCCTAGTGGTAGCGCGTTGGGCTTGGAACTGGAGTTTCTCGGTTCGAATCTCGACTAACATCATTAAATACCTTCGTGTCTAGTCCGGATATGGGTGTTACCGCTTCTCTAGCGCTTGGCGCCATTATTGTTCCCCCTTCTGTATTCTTCCCCTTGGCGCTAATTTTGCTTTGTACGGCAACCCTATGGATGCCGAAGTTCATTCACCTCGATAGCCATTCGAAGCTTGTTGTTCGGAGCTATGTCTCGTCGGTGCGTTGGTCACATTTAAAACTCTCGTTGTTTGTGAAAATAAAAACATTTCGAACCAATTTACAGTCCATCAATTAATTATGGTAAAGAACCAGCAAGTTTAAGTGGTAAATCGTACCATTGATTTGGGTCCGTTCTCTCGGAGATCGATCTTTTATTTGAGCTGTATTTTAGCCATTTCGTTTTGTTCCGGATTTAATTATGGCGGATGAAGATATTACATCGGTGAATAGGAACGTGGTGGAATCAAAGCGCAATAACTAGACTGCAATCATCGATAAAGGATCAAGAAACTAATAAAGATGTCGAAATAGAAGAAATCAAAGTGAAATTGGAAAAAGTTCGAAAATTAACGATCAGATCGAGTGTTTGCGTCTGGATACTACAAAGTCGTAAAGATGAAGATTGAATGAAAATCGAAGATAGTTTTGCTGAAATAGATGTCTGATAATTCTGAAACTTGAGGTAAGCCTCAAACGTATTTATAATAATTGTATGCATAATAATGTTGAAAATAGTAATGCTAGTACTCAAATTAAAAGTAATAATGTCCAAATTAAACTACCAGAAATTCCATTACCGAAGTTTTCGGGTAATATTGAGGAATGGAACTTGTTAAAACCCAATTTGACTCGTTAATTTCGTCGAACAATCAACTATCTGAGTCGCAAAAGCTATACTATTTGCAGTCATGCTTAGTGGGAAGTGCGGCTCGGATAATGTCAACTGACGACTCATTTTGTTCTTTATTAAGGGCTTTGGAAAATAGATTTAATAATAAGGAGACTTATTGTAAATACCCACATTTCAGAATTACTTTCAATTGAAGTTTACACAACGAATGTGCTAAGGATTTAAGATCACTAATTGATCAGCTATATAAACATTTAAGAGCTTAAAATTATTAGATTTGGATTTGGATAAATTAAGTGAAGCCATGTTGATAAATATGGTGTTGCAAAAGTTGGATAAAGAAACGCGTAAACAATTTGAAATGACTTTAACGTCAAATGAGTTAACTAATTGGAGCACGTTACAACCTTTATATGGAAAAAAGATGTCAAATTTTGGAAAATCTACAAAATAATATCACCCAACCACCAAATCGAAACTGAATTTTCAGAATTCCAAAACGCGCACTTTCGTACGAAAATGAATAATTTTCATCTAAGTGCCCAGTATGCCATTTATCAAATCATCCTATTATAAATGTAAGAATTTTCTTGACTTGAATGCTATGGAACGTTATAATATGGTTAAAAATTCTCTCGCTTGTATCTTATGTTTAAATTCGGGGCATAATTGACTTCTTGCCGCCAATCTAAGTATTTGGGTAAGATTTGGAATGGTCGTCATATTATCCTTACAACCGATAGTGGAAATCCCTCTAACGAAGAATGAATATTGCGCAAGCTGAAACAATAACTCCAGAGCTGAAAAAGGACTCCCACCTGCAGATACTTCTTCCTCTGCTTGGTTGGTTTATAAAAAATAAAAGTGTTCTCCTTTCAACAGCTGTAGTACTTGTGCAAAATATTTATGGCCAGTTTATGAGAGCAAGAGTAATCCTTGACAGTGCTTCTCAGTCTAATTTCATAACTAAGCAATTTGTTGATAATGCTAATTTAAGGAAACAAAAAATAAATATTTCGGTTTCGGGATTAGGAGGAATACCTACTCCAATTGAATATGAAGTTTTTGCTAACATAGCAAATGGAAATGGATCGTTCTTTTCGTTGCAAAACTTTTTAGTCGTCGATAAAATTACGGATATGGTTCCGGCAACAAATTTGAATTTAGAAAATATAGAAATTCCACAAGTTATGTTGGCAGATCCTGAATTCACCAAGCCATCCCGAATTGATATGCTTTTGGGAGCTGAGACTTTCTTTGAAATTGTTAAGGGTGAACAAATACGTTCATCTGTAAATTCATTACTATTTCAGAATACTGTGTTTGGTTATGTCGCTAGTGGCTATGTAAATACAAATAATCACGGGCCATATACTAATTTATGTAGTTTAATTTGTCAAAGTGAAAACATAGAAAAGATAGTCGAAAAAATTCTGTCTGTGGAAAAATATTAGTGAAGATCCGACTATCCTTAGTAAAGAAGAAGAGTTTTGTGAGTCACATTTTAAAGAAACTCACAAAAGAATAAAGATGGTCGCTTCGTAGGTTAAAATGCCCATGAAAGAAGATTTTTTTGGGTGAATCTAAGGCCTTAGCCAACGTTAGACTTAATCAATTAGTAAAGCGGTGTGCATAAAATTCGATGATGCCAAATTTATATAAAGAATTTATAACCGAGTATGAAAACTTGGGCCATATGGAAAGGTAGCTAACGATCAGAATTGTGAAGGGTTCGTTATTATCTGCCGCATCATGGTTAGTTTACAACCTGAAAATTCGACCACAAATTAAGGGTTGTATTTACGCCAGTGCTCCTATTACTTCGGGAAAAAGTCTAAATGGACTTGCTTCTTGCCGGTGCAGTGCAAGAAAACATTTGTGATATAATGGTGAGATTTCGGACATATAAGTACGCCTTTACTGCAGATATTAAAAAGATGTATCGCCAAATATTGATTGAGGAATCTCAAAGAGATTTACTAAAGATATTATGGAAAGAAAACATAAATGAGTTAGCAACTACATATCGGCTTAACACTGTCACCTACGGCACAAAATCGGCCCCATTTCTCGCTATTCGTTGTTTAAAGCAGCTAGCTTTGGATGAAGCAGACAAATTTCCGCTCGCCGCTGAAGTTACCCTTAATGATGTTTACATGGATGATTTTGTCTCGGGTGCTTCTACTTTAGAAACTGCACGAGAATTGCAGTGCCAGTTGACGCAAATGCTTCACACTTGTGGAATGCAACTCCACAAATGGAAGTCTAATTCCAATGACCTTCTGAATAGTGTTTCGGAGAAGTGTCCTGAACATAAATTTACTTCGGATTTAGATCCAACTGTTAAAGCACTCGGAATAATTTGGAACCCTCAAGAAGACATATTTTGTTTTAAAGTAGTGATAAATGAGAAATCTTCTTACACTAAACGTGACGTCTTGTCAACAATTGCAAGACTGTATGATCCTCTTGGATTGATAGGCCCAATCATTTCTAAAGCTAAGATTTTTCTGCAAAGGCTATGGATTAGAAAGCTTTCTTGGGATGAACCTTTGCCAGAAAACATTTTGTTAGAATGGAAACAATTTGTTTCGTGCCTAAGATCTGTTGAAGAAATAAAAATTAACAGATATGTGTTGACTGACAGTGCCGATAAGATCATACTTCGAGGGTTTTCTGATGCTTCCGAATCTGCTTATGGATCAGTTATATATCTAATTTGTATTGCTAAGGACAATACTGTGTCTTCTCATCTCATAGCCAGTAAATCTCGTGTTGCACCATTAAAAACTATGTCTGTGCCTCGTCTTGAGTTATCAGGATGCCTACTCTTATCGCAACTGATAGTCAAGGTTCGCAATTCTCTAAAGTTGAAAATTGATGAAGTTTGTCTTTACACAGATTCGACAATTGCTCTGGCATGGATCAAGACACCGGCATATAAACTTAAGACTTTCGTTGGAAACAGAGTTTCTAAAATTCAAAACTTAACGGAATCGCATCAATGGAAACACATTTCTTCATCTAGCAATCCTGCTGATATTATTTCTCGTGGATCTTCGCCCCATGAACTTTCAAGTTTGTCGCTGTGGTGGCAAGGTCCTGGACTTGTAGAGGAATCCATTGGTACCCCCATCTCAGTTGATGTGCCTCTTCAAGAATCGCAGCTTTACCAAGATGAACTTAAAAAACTTTCTGACATTAACTTACTTAACACTAAAGAAAATACATTTTCGAGTGATTTCCTTAATTTGTCGAATAACTACGTTAAATTAATCTGTATTTTTAGTTTTATTTGCAGGTTTGTATTTAATGTTAAAAACAAAATGAAAATAATCGGCCCAATTACAAACGAGGAATTAGAAAGGGCTAAAAAGAAATTAATTAAAATTATTCAGGTAAGTGAATTTGATAAGGAAATCAAAACATTAAAGAACGGTGAATCGGTGAAGAAAGGCCAGGTAAGCCACTTAAATGCTTTTTTAGACGAAGAAGATGTGTTAAGAGTAGGTGGTCGTTTGGCTCATGCCAATATAAGTTATGATAATAAACATCAAATAATACTACCTAGAAAACACAAACTGACTACTCTCATATTCCAGCATTATCATTTAAAGAACTTTCATGCAGGACCTCAATCCTTATTACATTTTGTTCGCCAAGAATTTTGGCCCATTGGAGGTAAAAATATCGCAAGAAAGGTAGTGCACAACTGTGTAACTTGCTTTAGACACAAACCTACTACTTTAGATCAATTAATGGGAAATTTGCCTCCAGAGAGAGTCAACCCCACTCCTGTCTTTTTTAACACAGGTGTAGATTTTTGTGGTCCCTTTTACATTCGATATAAGTATCAAAGAAAGGGTAATTTACACAAGGTGTATGTAGCTATTTTTGTTTGTTTAGTTACTAAGGCCATACATCTTGAGATAGTTTTCGATCTAACTTCACAAGCATTTATTGCTTGCTTGAAGAGATTTTTCGCTCGTAGAGGAAAATGTTCAACCTTATTTAGTGATAATGCTAAGACCTTTATAGGAGCTAGTCTAGAATTGAAAAAACTCGCGTCACTTGCTAATTTTCATGATGAACGTTTATCTAGATTTTTGGCTATGGAGAATATCTCCTGGAAATTCCTTCCCCCTCGAGCCCCGAATTTCGGTGGACTCTGGGAGTCAGGTGTCAAGTCCTTCAAGCATCATCTAAAAAGAACTGTTGCTGATGCCAAATTATTTTATGAGGAATTTTTGACGGTTGTCACCCAAGTTGAAGGCATCTTAAATTCAAGGCCAATTTCTCCATTATCATCTCATGCTTCGGACTTAGAATCTTTAACTCCTGGTCATTTTTTAATAGGTCGGCCAATAAATTCGATCCCAGAGCCTCCTTTAATAAATGAATCAGACAATAAATTATCCCGTTGGCAACGATTAACAAAAATGGTTGAGCAAATTTGGAAACGTTGGTCCATTGATTATTTAAACCATTTGCAAGAACGGAAAAAATGGCAATTTGCTAAAAACAACATTAACGAAAATGCAATGGTTCTACTAAAGGAAGACAACCTTCCACCCTTTAAATGGTGTCTTGGCAGGATAAGTCAAGTCATTCCAGGCAAGGATGGCAAAATTCGCGTAGCAATTGTAAAAACTAAAAATGGTTACTTTAAAAGACCAATTTCTAAAATTTGCCTCCTACCCATTGAAAATTGATCTCTTTGAAGTTATAAACAAAATAGATCTGTACGTATTTAATTGTATATTTTTCTGTATATATATTTACTTTAACTTTATTTTTCTGTACAATTTTATATATTTTTCTGTATATATTTGCTTTCACTTTATTTTCTGTACAATTGTATATACTTTAATATTTACGAAAAACAGAAAAAAAAAACGGAATGTCAATTTGTTGCATTCTGCTGAACTTCGAAAAATTATTGTAACTTGTCTTGTAATTTGTGTTGCATGTCGTAGACAAGCAACGCGGGGCGGTATGTTACCGCTTCTCTAGCGCTTGGCGCCATTATTGTTCCCCCTTCTGTATTCTTCCCCTTGGCGCTAATTTTGCTTTGTACGGCAACCCTATGGATGCCGAAGTTCATTCACCTCGAAGCATTCGAAGCTTGTTGTTCGGAGCTATGTCTCGTCGGTGCGTTGTGCACATTTAAAACTCTCGTTGTTTGTTGAAAATAAAAACATTTCGAACCAATTTACAGTCCATCAATTAATTATGTTAAAGAACCAGCAAAGTTTAAGTGGTAAATCGTACCAATGGGCACGTTCAATTCGTAGACCAGAAAGTCCTCCTGTGAAGTCAGAGAGGGTGGGAGAAGGTACGAGACCCCCAGATGTCGCCCCTGGGGGTGCTCGGTAAAAACTGAGGTGGCACCAGGGTGTGGTGTTGGTTCACCTATACCAGGGTTTGGTGAACTACTGCTTCGCGAGCCCATAGGCTCTTGTGGTTACGTATATATGGTTCCGAAGTAAAATTAAAAGGAAAATAAAACTATCATATTTCATTGATTAAATTTCCACTGGGAAAGCCCAAACGGCATGGAGAGTGTATAGTAAATGCCGTGCTTGAATGCATGGAAAAGTATCATATTCCCACTCAATTAAAACTGTGTGGATTGCAACGATGGTGAAAAAAGTATGACGAAAGAGGAAAAGGATTTTAAAGAATTTTAAAAAGGAAAATTAATCATGAAGTGATTACTTCCATTGTATACTCCACCAGGAAGCACTTTGTGCACAAACATTCCCAGAAGAAATCGGTGAAATTTATGGAATTGGAAATTAAGATTACTAACTTTATTACAGCAAGGTGACTTAACCATCTACAATTTAGAGAGTTTGATAAGTGAAATGTAGTATTCAGTCTTCTCCAGTACAACAGGATGCGATAGCTTTCCGGAGGCGACGTGTCAAAACGTTAATGCATCTTGCATAAATGAAAGCAAACATATACTACAAGGGTGTTCAATACTAAGAATTAACAGAAGGATCAGTAGTTACAAAATTGTACTTTATGGCGGACGTTACATCACATCTGAATTTGCCAATCGTAAATTACAAGGCAAGGGAAATACTGCTTTATTTCGGGCAAAAATAAATTGATTCTGTTCGTTTAAGATTTAGAGAGGGGAACTTTAGTTCATTTCCTAAACTTGTCCTCCATAATCGCCGAGAAAACAATGTCCTCATTAACAAAGATTATTTCAAGACAACAGTTTTAAACATGAGAGGAACCTTTTCTCCAAAAGTTTCAGGAATTCAGAAAGTGTTAAAGCGACTTAACTTTTATTGCAAATCCTTTTAATGCCAATGTAAAGAAAATTTTTCTCCTCTTGATATTGACACGGGCTAATTTTTAATTACAATTGCTGGACTTAATTTTGTTTGAAACTTTAAAATTGAATCGCGAGGACTTAATTTAGGATCAACGATAATATTATGGATTACCAGTGACGATTTACGATTTAAAGGACGTGGATTAAAATTAATCATCTTTAAGAGGTACGTGAACATTTTTCATATTCCAAGATGATATTGAATAATATAAAAGAAATAAGCGTGTGCATTGAAAAATTTCAAATCAGATAAAAATCAAAATTCTGCATAGACAAATTTTTTATTATGACGGGGATAGATCAAATCGAAAGCGGATTAGGCATTTCGAAGGATTTGACAAGCAAAGACATATGAAGCTCCAAATTTGTACGTCTTGGCACTGAAATAGAAGAACTGGGAAAACAAAAAATGCAGTCTGATTTCACATCACAAGTAAACTACTATAAGAAGAAAATCATTGAATCTGCCTACAGAAGCGGACTCAATGATTTTCATTACTAGGAATAGTCTTCAAGACGCAATATCATAAGTTAAAAAATTTGCATTTAGTGTGTCGCAGTATCTTCGGGTTTACGTATTTATATGAGCAATCATTTTCTAATGTGAATTCCATTAAAAGTAAATTGAGGAGCCAATTTACTGATTCCAACTTGGAATCGTGCTGTAAATTAAAAACGACTAGTTACAAACCGGACATATAGACATTATCTACGGATTAAAACCAATGAGAGCAATTTTTCGCGTGATTTTTTCTTCATTTTATAAAGATGCAACTAATATTAAAACTTGCTACAATATTACTTTAAAATTCTTATTTATAAAAAGTATATTAATGGCTCTCGACTAACGATGCCTCCATTGAAAGGGTTTTATTTTCCAAATGCGGAGACCCTTGTCCCTTTAAACATTCGCCTATATCACCGTGGTTTTGCTGGATTCTTCGGGGGCACCACATAGGGGGGACCAGCATCGCCCCCTATGAAGGGACGACACAAACGGAGGTAGTTTTTGTGGCGTGACGCCGGGATTCGATCCGAACACCCCCAGCATCGAAAACCAGCTCGCTGTACAACAGGGCCGCCACAAGCCCCCCCCCCCCTGTACAGACAGGCGAGTCACCATAACAAGCAATGACGCCCCCTATCTCAAGGTAAGGGTACTACGCAGAACGCTGGGGGTGATTGTAGACTCCAGACGTGTCTGATACGCTCTTGCGGAAAACGACAGAGGTGATTGTGAACTCCGATCGTGTCTGATATATTCTTAGAGAAAAATTTCAGAGGTGATTGTAGACTCTGAACGTGTCTGGTGTGTTCTTCAGAACTTTAAGATAATTGCATTCTATTTGTTCATGTAAATAATATTCTCGTACTTGTAATATACTCTTATGTACGTGTCCGTGCTGTGCTCTATCTTATAATAAACTATATCTGTTTAAAAAGAGCTGGTTCTAGATTGAAAAAAAAGGACTTTTCAACTCGGTATTCCTCACCCCCTTATTGAAAGTAACCAACAATTACCGAGCTTAAAGTGCATAAATGTCTTCAATTTTCTTAAATGTGACTTACTTTTAGATAAACCCTCCATAGAAATCATCTTTGTTTTGTAGCAGGTCACATTAACAATACGTTTCCAAAGTGAATCTCTTTAACTGCGACTGAACCTGCGTCCTGTCCGAGTCCAGTGGTCTTAGCTGAAGCGAAGATATTTTGACAGGTATACCCGAATCGTTAAACAAAATGCTTGCTCGCACAAAGAATAATGCACGAAATAATATATTTTATTATTAAGATACATGCTTTCTTTTCTATGTCATTTATACTGTGTATAGTATTTAAGTTGATTTTGGTTAGTAAAATTGAGATTTTTACTTTTCAGCTTTTAGTGGTAAATGATGAACGGCTGAATCTACCTAAATTCTAAGATGTGTATAACATTCACATGCTTTTTTCTATGTTATTTTTACTGTGTTTAGTTTTTAAGTGAATTTTGGTTAACAAACATTCGACAATTTCTATGTTATTGTATACTGTGGTTAGATTTTAAATTGAGTTTGGTTAACAAACATTCGACAAATTGAGAATTTTACTTTACAGTTTTAAGTGGTACAATCATGAAAGGCTGAATCTACTTAAATTCTGAGATGTTTATAACATTTCACATGCTTTATTTTCTATGTTATTTATACTGGTGTTTAGTGTTTAAATTGATTTTGGTTAACAAACATTCACAATTTGACATTTTTAATTTCAGCTTTACTTTTCAAAATTCTTTACCTTTCCAAAAGACAATTTACATTTTTTCCTTTTCAGCTTTTAGTGGTTTAGTATAAACGTTTTTTTTTTATGTTTTACTTTTTAGCATTTTTGCTCCAATGATGAAAGTATAAATCTAGCTGAATTCTGAGGAGTGTATTATAAATCTATATATTTTTATATTGGGTTTTTATTTTTATTCATGTGTATAACATGTTCGAATGTGTTTTTCTGTTATTTATACTGTGTTTAGTTTTTAAATTGATTTTGATAACAAAAACATTCCTAAAATCCCGGCAACGCCGGGTACTTCAGCTAGTGTCTGGATAAAACTGGCTCTTCCATTTCATTTGAAAGAATTGTTTCATGAAATCCCTTATGTAATCTCTAGACATAAAACAATTCCGTAACTGACCGACTGACTGACATAAAACGCACAGACCAAATCCCTGGACCTAACGGGCTGAAATTTTGCATAGCGATGTCTTCTTATAGGTAGGTGTGCACTAAGAATGATTTTGAAAATTTCTTCGTAGATTTTTTTAAAATTAAATTTTTTAAGCTGTTTTTGTAACTTTTTTAAAGTTTCATTTAAAATACTAATCTGGTGGTTTATAGAATTTATATCACGATAAGATCATAAAATTCGCTTAAAATGAAATCTTTTCGAATCTTTACCATCATTTTCTGATTTGTTAGTGAATTTTTAAAGATTAATTTTTAGAATTTAATTTATTGAATGCTGATCACGTGGTTTCTTTTCTTTTGTGATACTTTAACTAATTTTTCGGCACGTGCATAACAACGAAATAGACACAAAAAAAGTTCTTGCTAATGCGGCAGACGATTGGAATCCAAAAAAATATTAAAAATACAGTAAAAGATATGTTCTTTAACTGTACTATATTCTTCAGTATGTTCTATTAAATTGAATTTGAAAATTTTCTTCTATACGTTATTTTGTCTATAAAAATATCCATTACGATTTTTATAAATATTTTTTTTTGGATTTTTTTACATCAATTGCATACATTGATCGTTGTATTTATTATAAATAAATAAATAAATATATATATATATAAGAATAAGATGAAAGAGAAACCGTAATAGCTCTAAAGCTACTTTGAAGCCGGAACATCCAACATGTAAAGAAAAGTATGAATAAGGTTTTTGACAGCATTTCTTCATCAGCGGTGTCAATACTGTCTAAAAAACCAATGGATTGTTTTCTGATGAGTATGATCTATTAAATAAACACCTCAGACACCGTACAATCCTTATTAACAGAAGAATTGAATAATAAATGAATTAAGTTTGAATAAAAGTACTTAACCAAAGAACACCAAGCCTGGCGCTAGTCAGAGTGGAAGTTAAGAACTTGTAACCGCAAGATGACTGACGTCATATAACTTGCAACCATGAGGGAGTGGATACTCAGTTACAGACTTACTTAGGTTACCATATTTTAAGACTATTATTCCTTTATTTATTTAGTTTTTATTATTGTTACTACTATGAGTTAATTATTTTTTTATTTTCTTATGAGTTTGATTTTGGTTTTTAGTAGTTATTATTTTTATTTTAACCTATTGTTAGGTTTTAACTTATTAATGCAACAGAACAAACACTATTCATTAAAACAAAAACAACCAATTATGTTTTTTGGATAGACTTACTGGGTAATTATTACGAGTTAGCACAGCTTCAAGTCTATAATATGCTTAATCCTATTGTCTTTAGAAACATAGCCTATTTATACGAACTAACTGATTTACAATAATGTTATTAAAAACAGATTTATGTAAACAGGTTAGATAATTTTGAAATTTAACAATATTAAAATTATAGTCAGATCTTTTGTCGTATAAGTCAAAAGTAAATTTATTGTAGTACTTAATTTAATATTAATATCTAGAAAGTTTACATTAATATTATCATGGCTACTTTTAATTAGTTCCAAATTAGGAGGGTAAAATTTAAGTCTATAGGGTTATTACTTTTATTAATTACTATTATATCATCTATATATCTAAATATATTGTAATTGCTATTTTCTATATTATTAATTTCAAAATAATATAAGTATAAATTAGCTAGCATACTTGAAGCATTACCACCTTGTGGTACACCTTTGGACTGTAAGTATATACTATTATTATGAACTATGTAATTATGTTTAGTTACTAATTCTAGGAGCCTATTGAAACGAGTTAGTTTAATTTCGTTGTTTAAGTATGAATATTATTTTGTACTAACATTATGATTATTCTATTTAAATCAATTATATCAATATTATTAAATAGATCTTTAAAATCATAAGTTACAATATATTTACAGTTATCTAATGTTTGTAGTTTTCTAATTAGACTATAGCTATTATCAATTATACCACAAACACCAGATGTTATATTTTTATAGATTAATTTAAGGTATTTTAATAATAATTTACTTGCATTTGTAGCATAAGTATTATGACAACAGGTTACTGCTCTAAATATATATATATATATATATACAGTGGAATCTCGATCGATCGTTTTCGGATCTATCGTTTTTCCGTATGTGTCGTTCATTTTATCCAGTTCCAACGATCATATTGCTTTGTTATGTTTCCGCATCTATCGTTTTCCCGCATTTATCGTTCCTTTCAATCGGTCCCTTGAAAAACGATAGATCGAGATTCCACTGTATATGTGTATGTGTGTGTGTGTGGTACCTGAGCCTACATCGGAGAGTGGTACCTGCATATTCCACTAGATGACACTATAATTCATTTGCGCCGCTCCAGCTCAACTAAAGAAGAAGAGATCTGGCAACTCCAGTCAGTCAGTGAGCGGATGGACGTCGTTTAGCTATAACGTGTTTTGTCTGACAGCGGTAGACGGCTGCTATATAATGCTCCTTCCTTAGCCTATAATGTTATGTTGTTAACAACCCTTCTTGTAATATTTTTGTAAATAATTATTCATTAAATATTAGTATATATTATAATAGTTTAATTATTTAAATCACCGTAAGCTTATCCTGACCACACACTCAAGAATTGGAATCCCAGGTTAAAGATACAGGCATAATTTTAATTTTTGTTTGAAACTTTAAAATTGAATCGCGAGAAGCTTAATTTAGGATCAACGATAATATATGGATTACCAGTGACGATTTACGATTTAAAGGACGTGGATTAAAATGAAGCATCTTTAAGAGGTACGTGAACATTTTTCATATTCCAAGATGATATTGAATAATATAAAAGAAATAAGCGTTGCATTGAAAAATTTCAAATCAGATAAAAATCAAAATTCTGCATAGACTAATTTTTGATTATGACGGGGATAGATCAAATCGAAAGCTGATTAGGCATTTCGAAGGATTTGACTTTGAAATCGAAAGTGATAAATTTCAAAAGAAATTAAAAAAGATTGACGATATGTTTTCGCTTGGTGAGCTTATTACCATATCAAATATTTTAAACATTTCATTCGAAGGAGCTAAACCAGGACTAAGAAAATAATTCTGTCTCTATTATGCAATATCGAAACGCTGGCTCAGAACACTCATGAAGCAAATACAGATTTGTCTGCTTCTGATTCAGAAAGTGAAGTGGATAATGAAAATAATTTTTCAATGCAGTGCGACGTAAACGAAAAGGAAAATATAGCTGATTGTTCAATACAATGTGATAATGTTTATAAAAGTCATTTTTATGCAAACCCTGTTATTCCAAGTGTTAATATTAATTATGCTGATATTGAAAGAGCCATTGATAAATTCAATGCAGAATCGCATGAAAATATAATTAATTGGATTGATCACTTTGAGAATACGTCAAAACTTTTTAATTTGTCGGATTTACAAAAATTTGTTATGGCTAAAAGATCATTAGGTGGAAATGCTTTGTTATTTGTTAGAACAGAAATCGAAATTAATTCATGGCAAAAATTGAGACAAGCCTTGATTGATGAATTTTCTTTTGAAATAAATTCAGCTAATTTACATGATCTGTTGAGAAAAAGAAAAATGAGGGATTCTGAAACTGTTCAGGAATATTTTTTAAAGATGAAAGAATTGTGCTATTGCGGTAAAATTGAGGAATCTGCTTTAATGCACTATGTTATTAAAGGAATAAATGATAGACTGGAAAACAAAACTATTTTGTACGGATGTAAGAATTTATTAGAATTCAAAGAAAAACTTAAAATCTATGAAGTAATAAAGAGTGATTCAGCAAAGAGTAAAAGTTCTTTCGATAGAATTAGAACAAAACATGATTTTAATGATAGATTTAATGATTTTGATAAAACGAAATAAAAATATGAGCATAGTGATAGATTTAATTCTAAAAACGAAAGTGTAAATAAAGTGAAGTATAATGGTGGTTTTGACAAAACGAAATACAAGGATTTTGATAATCGTAAAAATAAGATTTGTTTTAATTGTGGTGAAAAGAATCACATTTCGAAATTTTGTATCCATAAAGAGAAGGGAATCAAATGTTTTCATTGCCAAGGTTTTGGGCACATTGCTTCATCATGTCCTAGAACAAATTCGAAACCAGAAGTAGCCACATTGAATGTTCAGGTAGAACCCAAACTGAACAATAGAGTAATAATTGATAATTTAAGTGTAAGTTCACTAATAGATACTGGAAGTCAAGTAACGTTACTTCGCAAATCTGTGTTTGATAAATTAAATGTTGGAGAATTAATTCCATCGAATTCTTTAATTGGTTTTGGTAAATGCCTAGTGAAACCATTAGGTTATTTTAAAGGAAATATTAATGTTGATGATTTTAAGTGTAATGCAGATATTTAAGTTGTTGAAAATAATGTTATGACTTATGACATCATCATAGGACTTAATGTATTAATACAAGGTGAGACACTAATAAATGAAAACGGAATTACGATTGAAAATAAATCTCAGTGGGTAAAAGAAATTAACATGTTATCCGTTCTACCAGTTGATTTAACTTTTAATGAAGTTGAACTGAACATTGAACATGCCGTTCCAAATATTTTCAAGGATAAGGTACAACAATTAGTTTCGAATTATGTACCACATAAAACTAAGATATCAAATGTCGAATTAGATATTTTGGTAAAAAGAAATGAACCTATATTCCATCAGACCAGTAGATTACCATTTTCAGCGAATAGTGAAGATCACAAACCAAAAGAAATGATTGAAGATACTAAAAAGGAAGAAGATTCTAAAAGAAGCGAAACTACTGAAAAAATAGGAGTAAAACATGATGTTCATTATGAAAAACCACAAGATGAAAATAAGAGAGAAAATGTTCATACTCAAAGACTTGAATCTCAGAAGACTACGAAACGCCGATCTTTCTTTGACTGGTTTGTTTTGTTAATAGAATTATTTCGTAATTCGTCTGGCTATGATTGGTGTATCATAGGAGCAGTAATAGTGAGTTTATATCTTACCGTTGTTATTAATCAAACAAATATTTTTGCTGTCGTACAAAAAGAAAATATAGTGTCACAAATGAATGAAATGATCGATGAACTTAGAAATCACAACAAAATGTTGAACGGACAGATTGAGCGGATCAACCAGACTATCATATCAGTTCTTTCAAAATTATCTTTAGAAAATCCAGCTCAGTGGTATAAATTTACAAACGAACTGCAGCAGACGATTAATTCCACATATCAATGGAGCATAGATATAACACCTTTTGAGTTACCTTTTGATACGAAGATGAATGTAGGAGGTCTAGAGAAACTCAAAGAAATGATTGAGATCGAATTTCAAACTAATTTTGAAGCTCAAAGAGATGAACTAAGAAAGCATGCAAAGCAACAGATTTTTAAAATCCAAGAAGAAAACCGGAAGACGTGTAACTTACGAAGAAAAGAACCACAATCTTATAGACTTAACGATTTGGACGCTATAAAAAGAACTGTTTGGACCGCACTTGAAACTAAAATCGAAATATTTAGGACCCTGCAAAATCATTAAAGGAGGCAACACCTATGACGTGGTCAAAGAAAGAAGTCACGAAGGACCTAACTACACGACGACATGCGCTGAATTTCTAAAACCATGGTATATCATGCCAAAATATTAATGAAAAAACATGGTATCATCTAAAAATGAAGACTAAAGACGAATTGACAACATGAAGATTATAGACGAATTGACGGAAATGAAGATTAAAGACGAACTGACTCGTTTTTCAATTTTAGAGCTAAGACGATACTAAGCTCTATATCATGCTTGTCTAAAGTGCGGCCCAAAAGTCTTTAAAATGCGGCCCAAACGCAAATTATAAAAAAATTAAATTTACTCATTTTTATTAAAAAAATAAATGTTTGCAATATTTTTCATATATAATCGATTCGTTGACATTTATTTTGAAATAAAAATTTAAATAAAAACATCTTAGTATGCCATGAGAATTTACGTTTCGAATTATGTGTGTATCCACTCGACGGCGAATTTTTTGAAGAATTACAATATTTGTATGCAGTATATTGCATTGTATTTTGATTTCCTAATCCTTTTGGCCAAGGGAGCCCTTCATAGAAAAAGGGGCCATCGAACGTTCGCGAAAGTTCGCCAAATCGATCCGACCCGTTGGCTTTCCTCTCGCTGAATCCCGTTCTGCGCGTGATCTTGGCGCATGGCCACGTACCCAGTTCCTACCTCACGCACCGCACCACCGTAGACTTGCCCCAATCGCGCGTCTGCTACAGCTCGGGGTGTTCCAGAAAATTCTCCATGCTTTCCGAGTCTATAAAAGGGATCCCTGACCGGTCCACGATCAGTAATCATTTCTGAAAGAGTTTCAGAGTTGACAGTTCAGGATCTCTCTACTTGAGATTGAATCGAATCTCTTCTGCGAATTCTGTTACGCTACTGTACTGGTAGGTGCCTTGTGTCTCAGTTTCATTGTCATTAAAAAATCAAGCAGAACCTAAAAAAAGAAAAATTGAAGATGAAAAAAGAGTTTTTAATGAAAACTGGACGGAGAAATACTTTTTTATTGAGGAGAATTATAAAGCACTTTGCTTAATTTGTAGGGACTTTGTGGCAGTTTTTAAAGACTACAATTTGAAACGATATTATAGTCAAAAGCATGCCACAAAATACGATGTATATCTCGGCATTTGCCGTGAAGATAAAATCCTAGAACTAAAAAAGGTCTATCGTCTGAACAAAATTTTTTTAAAAAGACAGCTACTCAAAATAATAACATTGTAAAAGCAAGTTATGTCGTAGCAAATTTAATAGCGAAAAAATCAAAACCTTTTATTGATGGTGAATTTATAAAAGAATGCATGGAAAGCGTAGCAAACATAATTTGCCCTGAAAAAAAGTTGGATTTTTCTAAAATCAGTTTATCACACCAAACTATAGCCACAAGAATTGAGGAGTTGGGGAATTCAGTTGAAAAGTCTTTAAAAAGCAATTGTACTAATTTTAAATTTTAATCGTTAGCCATGGACGAAAGCACTGACGCTTCTGATACGGCACAATTGGCAATTTTTATAAGAGGAATCGGTGAACATTATAATATCACGGAAGAAATGGTTGCTTTAGTATCTTTAAAAGACACAACCAAGTCTGTAGATTTATTTGATGCATTAAAAACGACGATGAAAAGGTTTTCCTTATCTATGAAAAATTTATCAGCTATCATAACCGATGGAGCCCCTGCCATGGTTGGTTAAAATGGTTAATAATGAAGCCGTCGCTGCCGGCAATGCGATCTTGGTGGCATATCATTGTATTGTACATCAGGGCAATTTATGTGGAAATGGAAAGAGTATTAAGCATTGTTATAAAAACCATTAACTTCATAAGAGCAAAAGGACTTAATCATAGACAATTTCAAGAGTTTCTTAAGGTAATGGGCACTGAATTTGCAGATGTTATTTATTATACAGGAGTAAGATGGCTCAGTAAGGGGAAAATGCTCAAAATATTTTACGATTTAAGAACTGAAATAAAAATATTTATGGAAACAAACGGGAAACCTGTGACAGAATTTGAAGACGAAGATTGGGATTTAGATTTAGCTTTTTTAGTAGACTTAACAGAACATTTGAATAATTTAAATTTGAGACTTCAAGGAAAAAATCAATTTTTTAATAATATGTTCCAAACAATAACAGCGTTTGAAAGAAAGTTGAAATTTTGAAACTAAATGAAACGAAACTTTTACAAATTTAAAATAAATATGTACCTATACATATCTAATTCAAATTTTAAAAAATTTATAATTAAAAGAAGTTAATTTATTTTAATAAAACTACATAGAGTTAATTTTTATTTCAATTTGTTGAAAAATATTGTATGTGTGGCCCAGCAATTTTTTTTTTCGCAATGTGGCCCTCAAACGGTCATAGTTTAGACACCCATGCTCTATATGTTTCAAACATTTGTTTCTTTTCAGATAATTTTTTACTTTTTCAGTCTTGCTGTTCGCTATTATTTATAAATTTGCAGTATCGTCTGGAGGGCCAGCCGAGTGCAGGACTTTTACATAACTGAGAGAAAGTTCTCTACAAAAATATTTTCTAAATGAAACACTAGCTTACTCACTAGCCTGCCTGAACTAGGAACATTTCGATGCCTAGCTGAAGATGGAACAACCTGATCACGCTGGCCACTAACTGCGATTGATTTTACTTAAAAAAATTTACACATTACGCTTTAAAAATACAAAAAAACTACACATTACATTTTAATTACAACAAAACAATACGTTACCACAAGGCGCAGAATAAGAGAGTCCGTAAACTTAAAAATATATATACACCTCCAACAGCTTTCACTCTTGGGACTAGCGTGGAGTGCATGGACATGACGTTATGAAGCTCCCAAAGGGAAAAAGAGAAGACAAGATCGGGACTTTACAGTACATGCAGGGTGACTTGGCAAGCATGCATTGCCTTACAAAGGATGATACTATAAATTTGTGCAAATATGTTGGTAGCTGGACAACATTTTTTTTAGATGGAACAGCCAACAAAATCTTCAGTTTTGTAGCTGTATACACAACTGCTACAGCTGCCACATCGTTTCTTGTGTGTATTAGCTGACCACTGAGCCTTATCCTGGTCAGGGCGCCATTTTATTGTGGTTATCCCCCAATAGCAACTAAAAACTGAAGAGCCTAAATTTAGCTGAGAAGAGCAGCTTTCGATGTAAAGAACTCTCGTTGTTAAAGAGAATACTTAAATGAGATTGCACACATTACCTGAAATGGAAACAATACGACCAGCTGGTTCTATGCTGACCATAGGCGTGAAGGGTAAAAAAGGTTTCCCTCCGCGGGTTTTTTCGGAGGTTGTTGAAAATGGATTAAATACTGTCGTGGCTCCTGAGCGTTTCGTTTACCCCTTCAGCGAAGATGTCCTGCGTACCCCCCCCCGACCTCTCCCAGAAAATTGATCCCTGGTCATTGATGCAGCTATGGGGGCCTGCCCTTCTTTCTTTTTTTTCTTCCTTTCCTTCTATTTCCCTCTCTCTTTTTTTTAGCCTACAGTCGACTGAGGTAATATTAAATTTATTTCTATTGTAGTTATATTGAGCTCAATTTACATGGGTAGTTAGTATATATTCGCCAGCCATCGTTTGTGGTGACATTCTGGTGTTGTAATAATTGTTGATATAAGTTAAAGAATGAGGCAGTGTTAGTTTGTAAAAGCTTGAATTACTTTGTTAAATCAATAAATGTGTATTTTGCCTCGAGACTTTTGTACTGTCGTTTTGAGTTGCTTTTACTATGGTCAGCATAGAACCAGCTGGTCCTATTGTTTCCATTTCAGGTAAAGTGTGCTATAATCTCATTTAAGTATTCTCTTTAACAACGAGAGTTCTTTACATCGAAAGCTGCTATTCTCAGTTAAATTTAGGCTCTTCAGTTTTTAGTTGCTATTGTGGGATAACCACAATACCCCAGGGGTGAAATCTGAGGGACTCGCACCTTCTCCCACCCTCTCTGAAACAAGGGAAGGACTTTCTAGTCTATGGATTGAACGTGCCCATATCCGGTCTAGACACGAAGGTATTTAATAGCGTTCGTCGGCATTCGAACCGAGAACCACCCAGTTCCAAGCCTAACGCGCTGTCACTAGGCTACTTCGGGCCTCCTGAAAAGTATTAGAGCCTCAAAAGGGACCGTAAATTTTCCCCACCACAATAAGGGCGGGAATAAAAGAAAAAAATGTTGAACAATGATCTCTTTATTTTCCTCTTCATTTCAGAAAGTCACGCTGCTTTATTATGCTATTAATCATTTGAGTTCAAGACTTTCTCTTGGCTCAGTCTCAAAAAAAGAAGGCAGACGTAACAGGTTATCGCCAGAATTCGTTACAAGATATTAAAAGGTTTAAAAACACATTCCAAACCTCTGGCAACAGTTCGAAAAAAAAACTCTAGCCTTGAAATACTGTAAAGTAAAAACTATACCTCCCGGACTACAAGCTTTCAAACACGAAAACCACTATTCACTCCCTAGAAGTCAACATATTAAAATTAGGTACACAGTTGTTCGCCGTGAACCCATTCCCACTGGTCCCAATGATGCAAAATTCAAGAAAGTATAAACACTGCATTTGAGCTAAATGACCAATTATACTTGCCGAACGAATCTTCGCAATTGTCTAAAACAGCGGTTCTCAACCTGGGAGGCGCGCCCCCCTGGGGGGGCGTAGAAGAATTTCAAGGGAGGCGTGAGTTTAAAAAAAGGTAAAATAAAAAGTGAAACTGACTGTAATTTACTGTACTCAGTTTTGCGGTCACAATGTAAAACAAGGGAATTAATAATGTATTTTCGACCGTAATGTATTTTCGACATACGAACACGATAATTGTCGTACGTCTGGACGTTGAAAGTGACCTGCGGTGTGCTTTGTCACAGTTACAACCTAATATTCAAAAACTTGTCACGGACAAACAGTGCCAGCCCTCTCATTAATGTTGTGAAAGTGACCGGTATTACACGTCACTGGTATTACACGATCCTTGATCTCCTCAAATATATTTGATCTGTATTTAATTCTTTGATTTCATATGTTCTAATACTAATATGTTCCAAATTAAGCTATGTGTAGTATTATAAAACTTTTGTGTATGAAATTATCTACTCTACATTTTCCTTTAATAACCAGCTTCAGTATCAAATTCCTATTATACTACTTGTTTTGACCATATATGGTAATGGTGGTGGGGGAGGCGTGACCTCACTTCAGTGTTCAAAGGGGGGCACAGAGCCTGAAAGATTGAGAACCGCTGGTCTAAAATATCATTCAAGTTGTGCTCTGATTTTCTGTGTCCACAGAAGGATGATTTATGACTTATAATAAAGGATTTTTTTTCTTTCACAAATCGTTCGCTTTTTCTTTAAACAAGCAAAATAATAGAGAAGGAGTAAAATATTGTTGGTTATTCTAAATTCATAATATGCGAATTTTAAGAGCGTTTACTTTTAGCAAAGTCAGCAAAAAAATTTATTTTATTCTATCTGAAGAGTTATTCAAATTATAGGTGTGGCCCTATCCTTGAGGTTCTCTTTGTGACTTTGGTGATACATATGAGACGTACATAGAGCACTATTCACAACCTCCGGTATCATCGCTCATTACTGCAGTCGGAATTACGTAGTAACGACGAAAGACAGAATCAGGCCATCAAAGTGGAAGAAAACAGCATTCTAACAATGAAGCAACCCAGTTTTAGATATGTACTTGCCGTTTTAAATGCTGTAAAATTGTATTTGACTGAAGATGGTTGGAACTAGGACACGATAATGGTTTTAAGAACACGGAATAATGAAATGTTCATTGTTCAGTCAAGAAAATCCCCCGAAACCAAAATAATAATCCATTTGGGATAAGTTTGACACAGAAATGTTTCACATTTTTTTTTCTAAGGGTACTTTAACAAAGATATTAAATATATCTTGGAAATGTTTTTTTTTCTCTGCAATTTTAAAGAGAAATTAATTCATGTAACTAAGGAAGGAAAGTGAAGAAATTTGAAAATCTAGGAAATTAAAATGCAGTTGCCATCAACAATGAAAATATGCTCTTTTACTTATCTCCGTAAGATTTTACGTGAAAATCATTTTTACAACGATTTTTCGTTATTGCAAGTTGAATTTCACTTATACTTTAAAATTGAAGGATATAATTATCTGTCTGTGACCTCGACAACAATTTTTGTGTAACTCCATGACATGTAACGTACGAAACAACGTGAAAAACTCGCCTATACAATATAGAGACATCTAGCACACGCCTATACAATATAGAGACATCTAGCACAATTAGGGTTTGACGGTTTTTCAAACCCGGTTTTAAAAAACCGGTTTTTAAAATAAATTTGTCACATTTGAAAACCAGTTTAAAAGAATTCAAATTATTATGTAAAAATTAATTTTTAACTTATTTGATTTGCTATTCATTCTATGCAACGGGCAGCAGACACATTTTTTCAACGTTGCGAGTTGTGTTGGTCAGTGCTTGTGCATTGTGCACTGTGCACGTGGAAAAGACGTGCCTAACCGACTTATTTTATGTTAGTACATATGTACAATCCATCACGAGTCACGACAGGTTCGCTTAATCTTGTAAAGTGAAAACTGGAAACAAAAATATAAAGTTGTTATAGTTATCTGGAAAGATATTGTCTAGAATATTTCCAAATTCTTTTGTGGAAACCGATTCTGATGAAGAGCAAATCGAAGAAACTACTCATCAGAGTAATGCTTTTCTAAAGGAAGCCGTGGAAAAATAAATTTATAAGATTCTTGAAGATCCTGAAGAAAAACTTACAAATCCACTTACAAAGATTTACAAACTTACAAAGACACTGAAAGCTGAACTTTTATTATTTGAGGCAACTAATAAAAGAAACAAAAACTTAGATTTGTTATTTGATGCCCTGAAAACTATCAAATGACGCTCAGTAGCTAGTGAACGAGTATTTTCAATTTCAGGCAATATTGTGTCCAAAATAAGAACAAGACTTAGCCACCGTTCAGTGGATATTTTATGTTTTTTAAAATCCTATTTTCTTAGGAGAAATTAAAATTAGTGAAATAAATATAAATATTATTTGAAATTTGAAATTTTTGTTTGAGTTTTCATTATTTTGTGTAAGTAATGTGTAATCCTTATTTTTTTATATTTTGACTTTGATATTGATTTCGTTTTTTGCTATTTTATATAAATTAAATAAAATATTTTCCCTATTCTATTTTTTTTTTGACAAAAATTCGAAAACCGGCTAAAACCGGGTTTTTTGGAAATCTGGAATTCGAAAACCGGTTTTTCAATAAGTCGGTTTTTGTATAAACCCTAAGCACTATAATAGAAGCAGTCATGAATCTAGATTTCTCTTACGAAGGGAAGGATGGTAAAATGCTTGCGTGCGGCTCCCATTTTCGCTGTGTGTTATCTCCCTGGGCCATCTACAGATAAATATATATATATAAATATATTCCCTTGACCTTCCCTATATGGAAGTAGTGTTTTGAAATAGTGATAGGAAGACCTGATGCAGCAAACATTTGAAATGCACAAACTGTTTACTCATGAAATTTAAGCACTCTTTGAAACTCTCTAGCATGTAAATACATTAGATTAGATATAGGTCGTTAAGTTATATGCTTTTAGCTGGAACCTTTTAAGAAATATTTCCTCGTCATCGTGAATACGGAAATGTCTTCTAGCTTTGTTTGGTTTATCGTAAAAACTGAACAACTCACCTAATTCAAAGAGCGGGATTTTGTCGATCTCCGCTGACAGAGCTCTTTATATTGACTTGTTAGTTCTGAAGCAATTTTAAGTAGGAAAACGAATGCTAAATGCAGTATATCGGAGAATACAACAGTTCGCTAGTCTATACGTCATTTTACTCTTTTTATATCTTTTGTCCTCCGAATTTCCTAAATCAATGTTTGACAATCACTTACGATTACAAGTGACTGCATTTTCAGCAAACTGTGCCAGTGTTATAGTTAGGGATGCAGTTTCGCTGAAGAAAGTCAAATTTAGATACTTGAAAAAGCTCTTTAGATCTGCCAATAATATAATTTAAGCTTTAAAGAATCTATGCATATTAATTTTCAAGTAGACATCTTAGTTTTAAAAGCACCTCCAAAAGTATTTTTCTTTTGGGGAAAAATTTAGCAAGAGAAAATGTGTTCATAAAAAAAAATTTAAATTGAGAGTGGGGGTGAAACGTAAGGAAAGTTTTTCTGCCTGTTCTGTTGCAAATTGTTGAAAACATGACGATAAACATTACTTCAATTTGAATAACCTTGAACAAGCGAATATCTGCACTACAATCGCTGCAATAGCCTTAGAACTGTTTTTAAGATGTAAAATTGTTGGAGGAGAAGAGAAAAAAAAACCGCTTGGTCAATGATTAGATTATAATTTCGTGCTTAAATAAGCTGACGGACCAACAGCATTGATTGCTGCAAAATTAACTTTATTTTTATTTCTCCGCTAACGGGAGGCAGAGTAGCTGTCGACCGCTTTCGTACTTCTCCTTCCTTTTACATATTGCCGCTAGAGGGCACACGCTTGCATCGCATGACACTAAAGGGTTATATGACGTAACATACACCCCGAGTTGAAATCGAAGGTTTCAACAATTATAGCAGCTTAACACATAAATTTTCATCAAAATACAATACACATATTACAATTACAGTTAAAACAACAATTAAACATATTTTACACAAACAAATGATAATATGCAAAGTAAAGTTATATACAATTATATACAGTCTGAAAAATTCTATATACAACTATTTACAGTCTATGGGTAATAAACAAACTTGATTTATACCCCTCTTGAAGATACCCTCAGAAGTTTTTACCCAAACGACTCTGACCTTTCCATCAGAGCCCTTTACAACTCCTTCTATACGTCCTAACTTCCATTTATAAGGTGGCAAATTGCTATCTTTTAGTAATATCATGTCGTTCGGTTTTACATTATCCTTAGTAAATTTCCATTTATTTCGTGATTGTAAATGATTCAAGTAATCTCTCGACCAATTTTTCCAGACCATTTGAACTAATTTGGTCGTTTTTTGCCATCTGGATAAATAATTATCTTTACTTTCTGTTAAATTTGGCTCTGGTATCGAAATTAATGGACGGCCAATTAAGAAATGTCCAGGTGTTAATGCATTACAATCATTGGGATCTGTAGACATAGGCATAATGGGTCTACTATTGAGAATACCCTCTATTTCTGTTGTTACAGTTAAGAATTCTTCGAATGTAAGCCTTGTAGAACCCACTGCTCTTTTAAGGTGATATTTAAACGATTTGACACCTGATTCCCATAACCCTCCAAAGTTTGGGGACCGAGGTGGGATGAATTTCCATTTAATTCCTTCTGTGACTAAATAATTTACAAACATTTCAGAAGGTTTACTCATTAGTTTATGTAATTTTTTTATCTCAGAATTAGCCCCTATGAAGTTCTTGGCGTTGTCAGAAAAGATACAAAAACTTTTTCCACGTCTAGCGAAAAAGCGTTTCAGTGTCGCAATTAATGCGTTTGAAGTTAGATCTGCGACCACTTCTAAATGAATCGCTTTAGTGGCAAAACACACAAATACTGCGACGTATACCTTTTGAAATATACCCTTGCGTTGACCCTTATACTTGATTAAAAAAGGGCCACAGAAATCAATCCCGCAATGAGAAAATGGAGGACTAGGATTGACTCTTTCCGCAGGCAAGTTTCCTAGTAGTTGGTTGGAACTAATGGGCTTGATTTTGAAACACGTAACACATTCGTTAACAATTTTCCTTGCGAAACTTCTTCCTCCAATTGGCCAAAATTCTTGCCTAACACAATGCAACAAAGCCTGAGGGCCTAAGTGTAAATATTTCCTATGGAGGGATTCCATTATAATTTTTGTAAGTTTGTGTCTAGATGGCAAAAGTTTTGGATGTTTAGTATTTCCATTTACATTAGCATTTTGTAACCTACCACCTACACGAAGAATTTTATTGTTATCCAAAAATGGATTTAAGTTGGTTAATTTTCCAAATTTAATAGGTTTGAGTTTAGTCAAACTTGAAATCTCCTCAGGAAATTCAGCTCCTTGAACCAATCTTACCAATACATCCGATGCATGGTTGAGCTCCTCTGTTGTTAGACTACCTACCTTGCGCTCCTTTGAATTTCTAACATTTTGATAAAATCTGAAAATGTAACTTAAAATACGACAAATTTTAGTGAAATTATTACTTAAATTTAAAATATTATCAAGAAAATCAATTTTTGTATCCCCTAATAAAACTATTGGAACAGAAGGTTTAAGTTCCTTATTATATAAATCATCATTTTGAATATCCCAGTCACTTGAAGATAGAATGTCTGAGTTTAAACAAGTGGGGCCATGCCACCACAAAGAGTTCTGCAATAAGTCAGAAGCTGATGAACCACGTGATATAACATCTGCCGGATTGTCTGAAGAGGGAATATATCTCCAGTCATAGTTAGGACACAAAGAGTTTATCAGCATCCCTCTATTAGACACAAAGGTCTTTAAGTTTTCTGGAGGTGTACGGATCCACGCCAAAGTAATGGTGGAATCACTCCACATGTATATGTGATTAATGGGAATTTGTAGGATTGGCACCAACTTCGACACGAGGCGAGCCAATAACAAAGCAGCGGAGAGCTCAAGACGAGGAATAGTTGATTTCTTAATTGGACAAACTCTTGATTTGCTGCACAATAAATTTGTTTTCACTTCTCCGTTGATGAGTTTAGAAGATATGTAAATTGTTGCACCGTAAGCTTTTTCTGATGCATCACAAAAACAGTGCAGGTCAATGGTAGTAGCATTTGGAAGAAGGACAAACCTTGGAATTTGCAGCTGATTGACATCAGGTAACTGTTTTAAAAATTTCAACCAGTCATTTAATTCGTTTGGTGGAATGGGATCATTCCACATGAGCTTCAACTGCCAAAGTCCTTGCAGAAATATTTTCGCCCTTGTGACAACTGGACCGATAAGACCTAATGGGTCGAACAGTCTGGCGATAGTTGAAAGAACGTCACGTTTTGTGTAGCTCTCTGAATGTTGTACTGCGACTCTAAATTTGAAATTGTCAGACATGGGTTGCCACAGCATGCCAAGTGTTTTAACAGTGAGCAAGTCTGATGAAAATGCATATTCTTCAATTTTGTTGTCATTTAATAAGTCAGAGTTATTAGACACCCACTTGTGTAGTTCCATACCTCCTTTAGATAGAATTTTAGCTAACTGAATTTGCAAGTCCTTTGCTTCTTCTAAACTATCTGATCCCGACAAAATGTCATCTACATAGGTATCATTGATTAGTGCTAAGGACGCCTTGGAATAATTTTGTTCATCTTCAGCGAGTGCTTTTAGAGCTCTTGTCGCTAGAAACGGAGCACAAGCTGTACCATAAGTAACAGTTTTAAGTCTGTATGTCTCCACTGGAGCACAAAGAGTTGGTTTCCACACTATCATTTGTAAATTTCTATCCCTGTCATCTACAAGAATCTGTCTGTACATCTTTTTTATGTCCGCACTGAATGCATATTTATAAGTACGGAATCTCGCTATTATAGAAAATAATTCTTGTTGTACTGTCCCACCATTAAGCAATATGGAATTCAGAGAAATTCCACTGCTTGATTTTGATGAAGCGTCAAACACGACGCGAAGTGGTGTTGATGTGCTTTCTGGGCGAAAGACAGCGTGGTGTGGAATATAATAGGTTTCCTTAGGACACTTATCATTGATCACTCTTTCCATATGGCCAAGAGAAACATATTCCTCCATAAAAGCTTTATATAATGTGCCCATTGTCTTATTTTTATCTAATTTTTTCCAAAGTAAGTTTAAACGCCTTTCTGCGATTTCTCTAGAATCCCCTAAAGTGTGCAGGTTTTCTTTAATAATTGGTAATCTCACAATGTACCTTCCTGTTTCATCTCTTTTAACTGTAGAACTAAAATGTTCTTCACAGTACTGTTTTTCAAATGTTTTTGAGTCATCTGAATTTCCTATACGATCTCCCCGAAAGGATTCTAATTCAAAGAAATGTTTTACAACCTCATCTAAATTTTCAGGTTCTGAGATTAGACCAGAAAAATAATAAGAATCTGTATTTTTGATCGACCCTGTAACTAGATATCCGAAAACACTGTTTTGCAATAATAATGAACCGTCATACGATCTGAATTTTTCTGCCTTTAACAAATCAAAAAACAATTCACATCCCAACAATACACTGATTCTGGTAGGGACATTGAAATCCGCATCAGCAAGTCTTATTTCATTCGGAAAATAAATATTGGATATATCAATTCGTTGAGTAGGCGTTAACCCTGTAATACGAGGCAAAATAAATGATAAAGTTCGGCTAAAATCACCCTCTTCATTAGATATTTTTGCCGTGGTTTTATTTTTTACAAAGCATTCACCACAATTTATTCCCGAAATCGCTGTGTTAACTTTTTGTTTATTCAATCCTAATGATTCAGCTGTTTCCGAGGTCATTATGCTTATACTGGAACCACTATCCAAAATCCCTTTTACTTTTATTTTTTCTCCAAATTTGTTTTCAATATATAAGCTGACTGTGCAGAGCAACGCGCTATGTTTGGAATTAGCGGCTAGAGACGATTGCATTACATGTGGGGCATCTGGCGCCAGCCTCGTATCCGAAGGCAATAATTCATCCACATGAGAACTACTTTCACAGTTCGAAAGCGGTAGTTTCGATTCCGATGGAACATGAACTAGAGAATTGTGACCTGATTTTTTACAAATTCTGCAGACAAACGTTGATTTACAGGGTGCATTATGAATCTTTAAACAATTTTTACACAATTTTTTTCATTTAATATTTCTATACGTTTAGGAACACTCATATTCAAAAATTTCGAACATCGGTATAACGGATGTTCTATGTTACACAAAACGCAGGGTTTGACATAACTTTTTTGTTTATTTTGATTAACAAGTAAATTGTTCACTTTGCTTGTTGTAGCCTGCCGAAATTTAGTTGTGGTTGGGGGTTTGTAAATCTGATCTAAAACGAGAGATCTTGCATGTAAAAACTGAAGTAGTTTTTCAAGCGATGGAATTTCCTTTGACGTAAGAGACATTTCATATGCCTTTCTTGTTTCTTTATCTAATTTTTGTGAAATTATATTTACAAATATTGCATTCGTAAGCTCGTTACACTCTAATTTTAGAACCTTTAAGGCTCTTAAGCTTTTATTTACTGTATCTGTAATTAATCTTAAACCCTTTGATGACTCAACATTTAATTTTTCTATTTTGAGAATAGACTGGATGTGTATGTCAACAACAGCCCGTCTATTATTATATCTCAGCTCTAAAGCAGCAAATAACGACTCAAAAGTATCATCACTTGTTTCAATAAATTTGGCTTCACCACGTAAGGCGGCCTTCGGGTAGAATAATTTTTGTTCTTCAGATAAACCTTTATTGTTTGTTATCAAACTAACAAATTGAGTTTTAAAGTTAGTAAACTGTTCTATTTGGCCACTGAAAAATGGCAAAGGAATTTCCGGTAATTTAGTGTTAAATTCTAACTGATTCATGACAGATTTAAAGTTTATATTTTGCCCAGCTTTTGTTGACTGACATTCAGATACATCAGATTTAAGTTTAGAAAGTAAGCATTTGACATTTACCTCTAAATTATCTCGTTCTTCGTCCATTTCAAGCAATTCTGTGTCGGCTTTCGACAGGGTTTCTTCATCGGCTTCTTCCACCTCTGAATAGTCACTAAATAGCCTGTTAATTTCTTCCTTTATTTGATATAAATTACTTAACTTTTGTTCCAACACTATTTCTTGTTCTTTTTCTTCTTTAGTTGAATCATACATTTCGATGAACTTATGCATATGAGTAAATTTTGTTTTTATCCTCCCACGAATCCTATTTAAATCCTTCAAAGTGGGAGATGATTTTTCTTTTATATCCATGGCTGGTTTCGTCTCCGTCCTCGGTAGGACCACAATGATTAGATTATAATTTCGTGCTTAAATAAGCTGACGGACCAACAGCATTGATTGCTGCAAAATTAACTTTATTTTTATTTCTCCGCTAACGGGAGGCAGAGTAGCTGTCGACCGCTGTCAAGCGGCGCTTTCGTACTTCTCCTTCCTTTTACATATTGCCGCTAGAGGGCACACGCTTGCATCGCATGCAAAGGGTCGCATGACACTAAAGGGTATTAATTAGCTTTCTTATATATATATATATATATATATATATATATATATATATATATATATATATATATATATACAGTGGAATCTCGATCTATCGTTTTTCAAGGGACCGATTGAAATGAACGATAAATGCGGGAAAATGATAGATGCGGAAATATAACAAAGCAATATGATCGTTGGGACTGGATAAAATGAACGACACATACGGAAAAACGATGGATCCGAAAACGATCGATCGAGATTCCACTGTATATATATATATATATATATATATATATATATATATATATATATTATTTTATAAGGTCTGTCTAAACATTACCAAATCTCAGGGCGAAATGGGTGATAAGAGAGCGGAACTCTGCCTAGTACAGTACAGTAGAGTGTGAGATTTTAGACGATCAGTAGATTGTTGAAAGGGTTTTGAAAGAACCTATCAACATCTCAGATGAGAGTGAGGGTGAAGTAGACGGTGACAGCGAGCAGAGAGTATCCCACTCAGACACCGCGGCTGCATTTGATGTAGCTCTACGCTACGTAGAGGAACACTCCGCCGCGACCATAGCGGACACCATTTTTCTGGCCTAATTTGGCTTCAAGGGAGAGGTATGCTTCTCTTCAATAAAAAAATTTAACAGATTTCTTTCAAACCAATGTAGTTCGGTAATAATTAGTCCAGCACATTGTCTAACTTTGAATTTTCTTGTAATTTTCAGAAATATACTTTATATTACTTTGTATTACTGTGGTTTTATTGTAACCTTAGTTCTTTTTGACTTTTGGTTTCGGATTAGGTGGACTTTCAGATTACCGAAGTTCGGATTATCGAGACCCTACTGTGTGTGTGTATATATATATATATATATATATATATATATATATATATATATATATATATATATATATATATATATATATATATATATATAGAGAGAGAGAGAGAGAGAGAGAGAGATACTTGACTTCTAGATAGGCCTGAATCTAGAAAAAGAATTACATATTATTAAGCATTAAATTACTTACGGCTAATTTGAACTGCTGCAACTTTGCGAATTATTCTTGTAGCATCTAATAACCTATTCCTATGTTATGAATAAACAATATGGCCTATACCATAATTTATTCACTGATTTATATTATACCTGTAAAAAAAGAAAAATCACCATTCTTTTTCAAGAGGCAATAAATAGTTTAAAGTAATTAAAAGCAGCCAGTCTTGTGACAACGTGAGGACACTGTATTTTTACTTACTTTTTGGCTTTCCCGGGGAACTTTCTTATTCTGCCTTCATTCTTGGATTATTCCTATTCTAACCATCTTAGTTGGCCTTATATGACCTTTAATATGACATTTACAACAATTTGTGGCCAGGGACCGTATGTTTTGAGATAGTTATAAAATGAGAAACCTTAGTATTGAAAAACATTAACTCTACTACCACGTCACTTTCCGTCATGCTATTGATTTCAGTTTCTAGTCCTAAATTTTATTCGAACAACAAAACCCCACAAATTAAGTGTTTTGGGGTTCGGTGAGTGGTTCTACCGAGTGTAACGGGTAGCTTAGATGGAACTTGTTGGGAACTGTAAAATTGTAAACGACATCTCCTTAAAAGCTTGATGTAAGGTAAAAACTAATAGACATGTCCACCTTCTAAAACGGGTATTCAGACTATGAGTTTCAACCTTGGGTGTCGCGAAGTGTTTCCTAGGGGGTCGCCATGGTTTTATTCAATTGAAATAACTTTTTAACGAATCTCGCCAAAAAAAATTCTCGATGTTTATTTGCCATGAAACTGTAAGGCAGTAATGATTTTAAAGGAAAAAGTCTCATTCAAAGGGCACACTGTAACAATGAAATGCTGCTTCAGGTCAAGAAAGCTACCTGTTCAGGATGTAATGTTTCTGAGTAGAGAATTTTCCTGTTTTGGGATCCCACTTTTGTATCTTAAAGATGCTTTCGTACCCTTCTAGTTATACTTCCATTTTTTAATATACCTAAAATAGCATTTCATTTTTATAGTGTAAACCCAGTTCGTTAGAAATCTACCGCCTTTATTTGGTGATAAATGAAAATCGCGGTCACTCACTTAGTATACACGCATTTTAGATGTCATTTTTGGCATTACTATTGTAATTTCCCCAACGAAATAAAGAGATTTTATTTAGGTAATACGTAGTTATTCTATTCTTATTGGTATATAATTCTGAACCAATACGGTAAGTGCGTTATTATTATTTTTATTTATTTATTTATTTATTTTTGAGGTTCTGTTCTGTTCTGTTCTTGTTTTTACACACATTTGACTCAGGGTTGAAAGTTTCTTAAAGCTCTCCATTTCTTAAATTTTCTTACAAATTTCTTTTTATTAAGTTAAACATTTTGTTTGAATTAAATTATGAAAAATGCATTTTAGCGTTTTTTATATCTAAAAGAGTCTTTTTAATGAAAATATGCAAGTGGAGAAGGGGGGGGGGGGGTAAAGCTCTCAGGATGCGTGAAAACCATTGAAGGGGGTCACGACTCGAGAAAAAGATTCGAAAATGCTGTTCTAATATATAGTTCGACATCTAATGCTCTGAAATTTTAAGTATGATAGTAGTTTGTTCAGTTCCTGTATACTCGTCATTGTCACTTATTTCTTTCTTTCTGTATTTCTCTCTGTCTGTATCGAAATTAAACAAGATCTTGTTGCTATAGACTAACTTTTTTGAAGCTATTCTCTCCTCCAACATGACGGCTCTATTACGGTTTGCCCTTTTGTTTGCGATGTATAGGATCAATGATAAATGTGACATCAAACACTTGGACAAACTATTGATTTTTGAACTTACGCTGAGTGCAACAGTTCTACATAAGTTTAGGAGTTCAGGATTTTACAATATCAGGCAATGATTGTCTTTTCTAAACAGAGCTATCGAATGATTGATATTGACTTTTGACACAGTACTCATATGTATCCTATTGTCATTCTAAAGCATCTGCTACAGATTGCTTAAAACATCTGAAAAAAAAATCCATGAGAACAACTCGTTTTGACTGACTAAATAGACTTGAATGGAAATATATTTCGGCATCCAATTCTTGAATCCATTTACTGTCTGTATTCTATGCATTAATCATATGTGTTCCTGTCTTTCATATCAAGTTCATTTCCAAACAGGTAACTTCTAGTAATGACAAATTACCCACCTGTTTTTTCGCCTTATTTTTCTTATGTTCGCTAGATTCACCATTGCCAACGGGCAGCCAGTGGGTGACCTGTAAAGGCGGGAAAGAAAAAAAATGACGTAACACGAGACCAGTCGCTGTGTTATTACGTAAAAGGGGACTTATTCCAAAGTGTAATTTGAAAGTCGTAAAGCTAAATAATACATTTCCAGCTGTACTCGCGGAACTAATGTCGAAATTTTCTCGAAGCTCTAGAAGTCTGAGAAGTAAATCAAAGAAAATGTGATATTTTTCTAAACCATGAGACACCGCAGGCAAGTTAAATCATATTGACATCTGTATATTGAAAATTAAAAAGATATTTTCCACTATAATATGATGCTGCCCATTCTAACAACCAATACCAGTTTTTTTTTAATATTAATGTGTTCTAAATGAACGCTCTTTCACGCGTATTATCTAACGCAATTAGGAGGAAAGAATAGACAGTTTCTTCAGAGAAGTGATGGCCAAATGGCTAGGGTGCTGACATTCGGTTCAGATCATGTAGGTTCGATTCCCACTCTTGGCATGGATGTTTGTAGCCGTTAGGAATCGGCTTTAAGCAGTGAGTTCCGGTCTAATTAGCCCTCGCGTAGCAAAAAGTTGACCATTCCAAAGCGCTCTACGCTAAACGAAACCAGCCTTCAGAGAGGGTTTTAAATAATATGTTGAGCTGACAGTTATTGTCTGCGTTGTTTTATAGAAGACTAAGGGACCCGCTCCCTTCAGCAATCATTGTCAGAGAATGGAAACACTAAAAAACAACAAATAAAGGTATTTAAATTTTGTGGTTCCGCATCCCATGTCCTGCAAGCAGAAGAAAAATTCTCCCCCCCCCCCCCCCCGGCGAGCCGGCGTTGCCCGGGATTTTAAGAATGTTTGTTAACAAAAATCAATTTAAAAACTAAACACAGTATAAATTGCATGGTAAAAAAAAAATGTGAATGAAAGATCCTGAAATAAAACTGAGATTAAAATCAAGAGTGTAAAATTACAGAAAATGAAATGAAAAGCATGTTTTAAAATTATAGAAATACAAAACAAAATAAATTTCTGAAGAAGTTTACCTGAAAACTGAGATTAAAATCAAAAGGGCAAAATTACAGAAAAGGAAACACAGTATAAATAAAAACTAAACACAACTGAAATCAGAACTATAAATGAAAGACCCTGAAATAAAACTGAGATTAAAATCAGCAGTGCAAAATTACAGAAAATGAAATGAAAAGCATGTTTTAAAATTATAGAAATACAAAAACAAAATAAAAAATAAACCACTAAAAGCAAGATGTTTAATGATAACGGAAAGCTTTTGTGCGCCAATAGTTTGTTGAACAATGTGTCTAACATTGTGACTCTCCTGTGTTGCCAATCTTTAAAGGCAAAAAGAATGCAAGAATACAACGTTAATTACAATAATTAAACAAAAATCTATAAATTACACAAAGGTATTTTTTAGAAGTCTTTAATCTGTATAAAGCTGTCGTAATACTTTTCAAAATAAAGATATACTTTTCAAAATTATAAGGAAATACTTTTCAAAATAAAGATATGTTATGATAAAGATCGATAAAGATCAATATATAAATTCTGATAAAGATATATTTCACTTTAAAAAAACATTTACTGAAAAATGAACTTCTAAAATGAAAATGGCAACGAAGAACGTTTGTTTACAATCTGAGCGCTAATTCATCGAAAAATCAAAAGCCGGCCGCCTGGCTGTAGCATAAATCTCACAAATTTTCTTTTCAATTCAATTCAATTCAATCGAAAAATCAACGGTAATTCTTCGAAATGTCTTAAAATATAAATTTTAGATTATTAATTTCATTTATTATTCTGGAGATTATTATTGTCATTTATTATTCTGGAGATTATTATTGTCATTTATTATTCTGGAGATTATTATTTTCATTTATTATTCTGGAGATGACTTGAAACTTCTATATATGACTTGAAACTTTTTGATTTTATTTATTGACGCTGTGAAATAATCACGCTTTGTTTACATCATATGATCGGATGATCTCAAGATTAGAATCCAAATAACTAAAACTATTGAAGTAACAGATTAAGTGTACGCAGAAAAAATTATCAGTTTTTAAAGCTCTTTCCAAATATGTAACATTTATGTACTTTCATGAAAAAAAATACATCGATTTCGACATTTTCAAATATGGCCGAGGTAGACGGCTGGGAGGCTCTTCCATTTCTGGATTCACCCTTCAAAAATTGTTCGTTTTTTATTAATTAAAAATTAACGGTAATAAAATTTAAAATTCGGGCTTCGAGGTGCACGTACTCATCGTCTGCACTACCTGTGTGCCGAAGTTCATGATTTTAACGCTATGAATGAATCACGCTTTGTTTACATCGTATGATCGGATGATCTCAAGATTAGAATCCAAATAACTCTAAAACTATTGAAGTAACAGATTAAGTGTACACAGAAAAAATTATCAGTTTTTAAAGCTCGTTCCAAATATGTAACATTTATGTATTTTCATGAAAAAAAATACGTTTATTTCGACATTTTCAAATATGGCCGAGGTAGACGGCTGGGAGGCTCTTCCATTTCTGGATTCACCCTTAAAAAATTGTTGGTTTTTTATTAATTAAAAATTAACGGTAATAAAATTTAAAATTCGGGCTTCGAGGTGCGCATGTTCAGACTCTTCACTACCCGTGTGCCAAATTTCATAGTTGTAAGTTTCATAGATTCGTCTCGACGCAGCACACATATAAACACACAAACACTTCCTTTTATTAGTATAGATTCGTTGTCTGGGAGCATTAGAATCCTCCTTGTTTTCATTGTGGGTAACGAAAAAGACAAAACAGTAATCCCTTAATTAAGTATAGATCTCCTGATTATGTTTCAATGTTCTGTGGTGGCTCCAAGGCGAAGATGCTTCACTGCCGTGCCCCGGGCGATCACCTGCAAACTGTCCCCGGCTTCTACTGGCCGAGAATACTTCCAAAGCTCCAAGAAGTGACTCGAGACTAAGAATTCGTGTTACTAGAAACACTTTATTTTCTGAGTTGAAATAATCACACAAAATAAAACTGTACATAAGAAAATAACCACTGCCTCGCAGGGTCGAGAGGCGCTCCAACGTTATAAGAAAATTCGAAAAACAAACTACCTTGCAGTTTCACAAGGCCCACTGAACTTCACAAGGCCAAGGGACGCTGAAGGCAGGATAAAACCATTTCTTAACAAGAGTTTCTCTAAAAGCACATGTTGCACCGATAGATACTTCCATTGTCCGGTGTAGAGTAACATTGTCCGAGGCGCTTTTCCCGCGCTATCACATTTCCCACAATGCATATTTCACTACAATAAAAATGAAATATTAAGTTTAAAATAACAATTGACATGAGAGTAAGAATTTTATGAAAATAGTTTCGACCTACAAACTTCCTTTATAGAAAAAATATGTAATTACTCACTCGGATGAGGTAATTAAACATGACATAATAATGTCCACAAAAACTACGAAGGATTGCGATAGACGATTTAAGCTGGCATTGCCAACAGTAAAATGTTTACTCAAATTCATAAATAGGTAAAATGCAGAATATAAATGTATTTTTAATTTACTTAAGGTGCTTCTAGACGAGGCTTCCTTATTGCTTATTGGTCCCTTTTGCGGGAAATTTCCAGCTAAAGTATTAGGGCCTGTTCACATAGAATCCATTGGCGTCAGCGGTACTCTTATTGACATATTTTAAACCATTCACAGGCTTTAACAATTTTGTTGCTAATCGTTTGGAGGTTTTTAATTGGGGAAATATATTTCAATACGAGTAACGTTGACGCTGACGGATTCTGTGTGAATAGGCCCTTACATCGCTCTCTCAGTATGATAAATTTCACTTTATGATAAATTTGGAGAAATCTTAATCTACTAAGGTAGTTGCATGTTGTTATCACACCTCAACTATGGCAGAAATGACGGGTAAAACGTTTGTCGTCAAATGTATATATTTCTAAAATTCATGTGGAACTAAATGCCAGATCTCCGATTGTAAAACGGAGAGAATCCATTTTCCGCTGTCGTTTTTCATGAGGTTGCATCAGTAAGGATTGCATCAAACTGCCGCTAGTTCAGGCAAGCTCTGCAACGTAACTCCAATACATGGAACAATTTAAAAAGATAAAGTTTTAGAAATTCATACTCACTTTCATTTGCAAGAATTCCATACATAGTAATATGGTCACCTCATGAAGGAAACTATCTAATTTGTTGGGATTTCTATCGAACGACGTTGGCGATGACTATAGAAAAATAGGCAGAAACTACACCTTCTTTCACTGCAGAATTCTTTTTAAACATATTTTCGTGAGTCGCGATCCGCAAGAACCACTTTTTGAAAACCTCATGAGTACTCGAGAGTTCTCTTGGAATTTAAACATACAGACAATGCAGATTTTTTTTTTCCAAAAACAAAATAAGCTCAAATTTTGATTGATAGAATGAACATTTTAATTCTTTTTGCATAGATCTTCATTTTGCATTTAATCATCGTTTTACTGACTTTGAACTTCGTTTTACAGCCTGTAAATTTTGCATCAGATCCTTTACAGTTTGTTCCCCTTCTACCTCGTATTTACGCATTCTCCAGTCGTACGATATTTTTTTGCTGGACCAGTGAAAAGCATGAAGTAGTGAGTGGGGGGGAGGGGGCTTTCACTGCATAATTTTCATCACTAATCATTATAGTAAAAGTTGAAGTCACTGTCAGGGCCTGCTTATGGAAGTTAGGAGCTTAATAGTACACATCTTGTTTAGGGAATATTCATTCACAGAGAGTATTTATTTATTCCTCTTAAAAGTTTATTCAAAGATTTTTCTTTTCGGATTTCCTTTTCAGCCATCTATAGGCTGAGAGAGGAAACTTATATTTACGGCTAAACTATTTTATTTTCAGAGAAATGGAACTATTTTAGTGATGAAGCTACTAGCTGAGGAAAAAACATTCGAATGTATTTGAAAGATGATAAACTAACCAAAAGTGTCGACAAAATAAAATTTTGTAGAGCTCAGACAAGCTTTTTTAAAAAATATATAATGTGGAAGTCATTAATTCCGATTCGAAAATCATCAATAACTTGAACAGATTGAGATATTTAATTAAATTATCTCAATAAATAGTGGGTGACCCATTGAGTCACGTGTCGTCTAGCTGTTACTTTGATCCTCGCATCTCAGTATTTTTATATGTGTGTTTAAGCAAATAGCAAATATTTGTTGTTCTTAAAAATAGCATTCACGTTTAGTTAACTGAATTTCAGCCATTCATTTTCAGAAAAATGAATAAACAGTTTCAATATTGGAACACAGATGGCAGCACTGTAAAATGTTTGCATAAGAATATTTTAATTCACTTTAAACAGCAATAATCGAATAAATATATTTTTTATTTAATAAATTTGTTTGTTTGTGAAAATTGTACTCATGCGAGCTTGAACTAATATAATTAAACTGAAAGAAACTTGATTGGATCACTTTCAGAGAAAACTAAATAGGATTTTTATTGAATAAAATGTAGTCTCAAGATTTTTTTTCATTTTTTCGAAAGCTATTTTTCAAGACACTACAACTCCAATATAAAAAAAAACTCGAGTTCGAAAGGCACTGTTCCTTTATTTCAAAAAACGTAAAGTATTTGTTTAGTATCTTTTGACATTCCTATTTAATAACATTTACTTGAGAATACTCAGAAATTCAGTCCTCCGCGTTACTTGCAGATTATTTAAGAAAATTTATTGAAAAAGTCATCACAATTTCTACAAAATTTTAACAATTAATTAATTCATTGATTTATAAGAGTAAATAACTGGGCAATGAGAATAGTTTTTTCTTCTTGATGCAAAGAGACTTAAAAAAGTATGAGTAAACTGAATTATGGAATTGTGTTAATTTCAAAGTTCCTGTATCTTTTAGAGTTAAGGTATTACAATTATCTAAAAATCGCATGCTTACATCTGGTAACTACGTCTATAATAAATCGAAGATAAAAAGTTCTTGTACAAATGACTGAATTCTGTTGCTTTTAAGCCTTGAACCAAAATTTGTTTCATCAATCTAATGGCAGATTTTGGTCAGTTTTCATCAATAAGAGCATTTTCGGACAAAATTTAGATACAGGTGACCCTCCTATAACACGGTAGATAGGTTCCTAGAAAATGCCGTGTTGTGTGAAACCGTGTTAAATGAGACCCAGAGACAGTACAAAAAAGGGGTTACGTTCCTAAAACTTATTAAAAACAATTTTTTTAATTCCATAGAAGCAAGTTAATATTTATTAAAAATATAAATGTATGTATAACAAAAAACGAAAAGAAACAAAAAAAAATTATTTTCATTTAATGCGACCTTAATTTAATAAATTTCTTCCTCATCACTGCTAAGTACAATCAAACGAGAACATGTTTTCGGTTGAACGATGTCACCTTCACTTTCAGAAGCTTTTTCTTCATTTAGATTATTTGCACATTCTATCCTCTTTAAAAAAATCTGTAATTTTGGTTTATTTGCTGGTTCTTACAAGGTCATTGTAGATTTCACGGTATGGAGATAGACAATTTTGCAGTTCCCTTTTCAATTTTCGGCTTCTTTCAGCGGAAGGGTCTGCATTCATGAAAAATGATTCAAGATTTTCAGCTAAGCTTAGGCCTTGTTACGATTTTATAGAGTTATAAATGAATAAATTATAATTTGTTTATACATTTTCATGTAAAGCCACTATAGTTTATTGTTCCTTCACGTCATTATTTTAAGGTAATTTAGTTTTTAAATGTGTGAAACAAAAATCATGATATCTAGTGCTGTAGAAGTGCAGTGTTGTACAAAGCTTATCGCAATTTTTTAATCGTGTTAGAGCGAAACCGTGTTACAGGTTGCAGTGTTATAAGAGGGTTCCCTCAATTTATCCTATCGTGTTAGAGCGAAACCGTGTTGTAAGATGCCGTGCTGTAGGAGGGCTACATGTACTTTCGTGATTTGACCAATGTCTTTCAATCGGTGGGTTGCGAGCCCTCAGGGGTTATCAAGAAATCTCTAAAATGTTAATTTTTTAAATTTTTTTTAAAGGAAAGATAGGAAGACAACCAAAAATTTTAATGAAAGAGACAAAAATAGAAGCCAAAGCTTATTTTACAAATGTTAAAAGCTGTTATCTAACATCTTAAAATTCTGAAATGTTTGAAGTTCTTAATTTATGAAATTAAAGTAGTTTTGTTATTAAACTTTCTCTGCAATAAATGCTTCAAACACGCTACCGGGTGATGCATAACGAGAAGAATTTATAGGAAAAAGTAAGTTTGGGTTGAAGTAAACCTATTCGGAGCCATTTCTAGTAATATACAGGGTGTTCCAAAATTCGACCGACAAATTTAGAGGTCAGATAGTAGGTATCATCTCATAGGAATGTATGACTGGAATCACAAACCTGACTCTAGAGGGCGTTGTTTACTTAATCAGACCTTACCTACCCCACTAGATGGCCGGAAATTTAACTGTTAAAATATTAAAGTTTAATTACGAATAGGTAATTTAAATTAAAAACCAGAAATTTTATTTTAATGGACATTTTATTACAAAGTTTTTATTAATCAGACATAAAATAAAAAGTCTCAGAAAATAATTAGTGGGAACGCTGGGCTTGTTTTTGTTGTTTACAAAGTTCATCAATGTTTGGCTCCATCTTGGTCAAATATAGCCGTAAATCATCCTCAACATTAAGCATGTTTCTATACTTGTTCTTCAGGTAAGTTAAACTTGACCAAGATGTGTAACCCCTTTTCTCACAAGTAAGTTGTCGTAAACCCCAGAAGGTACTTCACGGCAATGTCTGCTAGTTCTTTGTGTTCTTTTTCAATACCAGTCCAGAAGTTAATTAACAAAGTATTGAAATACTTTGTTTTAATGTAGGATCACACGATATTTCGATTAGCTGTTCCTTTTGCCAAAAAGTCAAGTTGCTAAGATTTTATGTAGCATCAAATAAGAATGGATCACGAATCCAGTCCATTGTCTTGTCTGGTGGCGGAAAGTAGCCTCTAATGCGGGATTGCAGTGATTTTAGGTGAAGGGAAATTTGATTTTTGACATCGACAAATGCAGAGATGGATTGCTCATTTTCTTTTAAAAACAAGTTTATCATTCTAAACTGTTCAGAGTTGTTGTTTTCAATTAGTTCTTTTTCCCAAAGAACAATTTTTTTAATCATTGCTTCGGTTTTCTTCTCAACCCAAAAATCATGTGAGTCATCCCCCTGCACAGACAAGTTCCATAAGTTCGACTTTTCAAAAATGTCACTTAAGTAGGATAGTTTCAAAAGCCAAGCAAAGTCACTCAGTACTGAGGACAATGGAGATTTGTGCTCTGTAAAAAAACATCTGCGGTTCTTTGTGGAGCTCAAATAAACGGGATAAAACATTGCCACGTGAGAGCCAGTGTACCTCAGTATACAGAACTTTAAAGTAGCAGGATTTTTGAGGGCGTGTTTTAATGAAGTTGACAATTTTCACACTGTGGTCAAGAACTTCTTTTAACTCGTCAGGTAGGTACCTAGCTGCCAACGCTTCACGGTGAAGTACACAACGAGTAAAATTACAATTGGCAACAATCTATTTTATATGACCTACCAGTCCGGTGATGTGGCCACTCATGGCCTTGGCGCCATCTATGACAACTGAGACACAGTTTTCCCACTAAAGATTGTTTTCCGTAAAAAAAAAATTATGAATCATCTTAAAAATATCTTCACCTTTTGTAGAAGTTGTAAGTGGTTTACAAAATAGCAGGTCCTCAAATACTTCACCTGGAAATATTCCCCGTACAAAAGCTATTAATTGTGCTAGACCAGTGACATCTGTTGTTTCGTCGAGTTGTATGGCAAACCAAGGGCTACATTGAATGGCTAGTATCAGCTGTTCTTTTGTGTTATGCGCCATATCGCCAATTCTCCGAGAAATAGTATCGTTTGACAGTGAAATTTTTTTGACGCTTGCAGCTTCTTTTTCATCAAACATACAAGAGACAATTTCTACTGCAGCAGGAAGGATAAGATTTTCACCAATACTATGACTTTTTCCGGACTTGGCAATGAGGCTTGCTTTGTAAGAAGCTTTTAGGGCGTTTTCAATTTTTTTCTTTACCAGAGAATTGTTTAATAGTATTTTTTCTGCTCTGAAGATCTTCTAAAAGTTGTTCAAAATACTTTACATCCTTTTTTATTAGGTGTTGGTGTTTCGTTTCGAAGTGACGTTTTAAAAGAGAAAGTTTCATAGAATTCTTTGACAAAATTTCCTAACATACTACGCATTGTGGAGTAGGGTCGTCTGAACTCCCAGTATAAGTAAATCCTAACCGTAAATATGACTCATCATACTTTTTTTTCTTGGCTTTTACATCTTTTGCCTGCTTTTCAGCTGATGTTTTCTTACTTTCAAAATTTTTCTCGGAAGTTACATTTATAGGCCTACTTACAGTTTGTGACGCTGATGCCACAGAGTGTTGGTCTTTATCATACCTACTTTTCTTTCCAAAAACAAGCCATTTATCCAATCTTTGTAAATTAATAAATATAAATCCATCGTTATAAATTAATAAATATAAACACTTATCGTTAAATATATAAACACTTTTCAAAGTATACTACCTTTAATTATTACTACTGTAATAGGTCCACGCACAAAGTAAGATTGGAAACTGGAAAGTTACTGAGATTGAGCAGTTAATAATGACTAAACAGACACAAATAGAATGGAGAAAGAGGGAAATGAATGCACAGTGGCAGAAAGCGCGGTGGAGGTGTCTCGTTGTTGCGTCAGTGTGCCGGTAGCCAGCGCTGCTCTCCCTTTCTGTGACTCTGTGTAGCATACTTGCACTACTGTTCCAATTTACTCAGCCACAAAAACGGTAGCAACGAGCGACGTGTTTACTTGCTGCTTACTGATAGTTTTCAGTTTTAAATCATTACTCAAACTTTTGTCACAATTAAATTCTAGCATGTATTAATATAATTTTGTGTACTTTTTGGTAGTTAACCGCGTAGCCCTTACAGATTTTCGCGTACCCCCAAGGGGTACGTGTACCACCGGTTGAGAACCATTGCTCTAGCTCATCTGGTTTGCGTTTCCGGTCATACATTCCTATATGATTATTGCTGATTCTGATGCCTACTATCACCCCTCTGAATTTGTCGGTCGAATTTTGGAACACCCAGTATATTTATATGATTTAAAAGACAAAAGTATGCCTCAAATAAATTCTGAAAGGATCACGAGCAAGGAATTCTTAATGATGATGTGTCAGCCACTCATTTTCAACGTTTTTATTTCACGCTTAATGTCCGCCATATATTCCAGGGCTATCCCAGATGTCTGGGATAGCCCTGGAATAGCTTGGCGAACCTGGGATCGCCTGCTTTCCAGATGGGCTTAAACTTGATTCTAGGCCATTTCCGGTATCACCTAACCTTATAAACTTCAATGTAAGGAGACATCCGAAATTTCAAGTGTGGAGAAAGCATCTTATCCATTATTTGTGTTTATATTCCTCCCTTTTGTGCCTCTATGTTTGTAGATTTCAAATCTTAAATCGTACTTTGAAAACGTATTTTTTCCCACAGAAAAGAAGATAATGTTTAACTTTTTTTAATACCTTTAACATATAATTATTTAGGATTCGACCGCATGTGATTCCGAAAAGACTTGCACAGTCGCAAGTTGCTAAAAAATCAAAATACCGTCATTTGTGTTTGAGGTTTATTAATCTATATAGTTAACATTCTTACAGCAGATGCGTCATATTTTCTCGCATATAACAACTGATTTAGAGCAAGTAATGGATATTTTCTAAAACGTAACTAGAACCCGTTATGTAAGGGACTCGTTACATAACGGGTTACTCGTTACATAGGGGCTCGTTATGTAAGCTCTCTAAGGGGCTGTTCACATTGAGTCAGTCAGCTTCAGCGTTACTCGTATTGACATATTTTAAACCAATCACAGACATTAACAATTTCGTGGATGATCGTTAGGAGGTTTGTAATTGCTTAAATATATTTCGCGCAATGTAAACAGCCCCTAAGGCAGCACACAACATGTCACATCGTGCAAAAACGAAGGGCGAAACGTTTGTTATTAAACACATTGATCTCTAAAACTCATACAGAAGTGCATACCACAGCTCCATGTGTAAAACGTGTGGCATCCATTTTCTATCCTTCGGTTTTCACGTTGTTGCGACACTGATATCGCATGAAACTACGTTATAAATTTTCACCTTACAAAATATTTTCCACGTAAAGTTATGGGGGGGAGGGGAGAATCTCGCTAATACCTAGACTTCAAATTTAATGTGTCTTCTACTTTCAAATTGGTGTGCTAGTTGCATTATATAATAATAAATACAGTTTTCAGACCCGTTCAAGTTGATCAACAAAATTATTGTTAAATCTGATCAAATTTCTGTGTGAGAAAACACAGATTTGATATGTGTGTGACTGCGTAGGTATGTACTCGCATATATACCTAGATTTTAGGAAGCTGCTAAACAGAGACTGTCAAAATTGAACTAAAATTGAACTCCTATTCAGACTCACCTATCATCTCGGAAAATAATGGACAACTGCCCACGTCCGCTCGAGTGTCGACCAGGTTCGAACCCGGGATCAAACCGTCCGCAGTTCCCAACATGCGCCGCAAGCCACGACTCCACCAGTATCAGCCTGCACAGATACGATGATCCCAGTCACAGAGGGAGCTACTGAACATGACATTACTAATTATTTTATAAAAATTTTGTTTTCTATTTTCATTTTTGCAGTAGAATACTGTGGGATCTGACCAGATGCGCCATGAGTTTTGCGAAGGTAATATGTTAATAAAATATTTGTTTCTCAGGACGTTTGTTTTTTGTCAACGAATATGTAAACATGCTGAAAAACAAATAAATAAACAAAACCGCCAGCAGTAACAAAATGTATGTATGCATGTATGTATGTATACAAACTGTAAAATGGATGTTTGGTTTTGTTTATGATGCCTACAATGTTCAGCCAGCTTTTCGATTTCAAATAAACATTTCAATTCAATTTCAGAGGAAGGTTCCATCTTAATAAATGCTTTCAGAGTTTTAATAGAGTCCATTATGGCTTGATCATTAGGACACTTAACAGTCTCTGCATTCTCTTCTGATTTCGATAAGGTCTCTTCTATTTCATCTTCTCGGATAGTTTTTATTATGCCATCGTCTCTCAGTTTTTCACAGACTTCCACGCCTTTATCTATCCTTACATAATCGGAAAAAGTAACGTAATCACAGTTAAATGTTTTGAATTCAGGAAAATCTGTATCAATATCATCACATTCTTCGATATGATTGTTCTCTTCGGCGTGCATGAATTTAGCATGACGAAAGTAATTACTAATTGTGCTTTCTTTAACATCATCCCATGCGGTGTATAGATTATTTATAGCTGTCAGCAGAGTAATGTCGTAATTGTCATCACAATCTAAAGAAAAAATTATTTGTTTTAAGAGTCTCTAATGATAATTTGTTTTAAGATTCTGGATGATTCCTTGATCCATTGGTTGTAGCTTTGTAGTTGTGTTTGGCAGCAAATATTCAACCTGTATGGAACTCAGTTATGGAAAATTATTGTGGCAGTTTGCGTTATCCACAAATTAGAGAATTTTACACTTTTGCCTGGAAAACTGCTTATCTATTCATTTTAACCAGTTACTGAAGATGTCTTGTGTCATCCCTGCTTTTGTATTGGATACATAATCAACTGGCAGTGTTTTAATTCCTTTAAGACTTCGTGGAGTTTTGGACTTTCCAATCACTAATAATTTAAGCTTTTCGCTCCCATCCATATTAGCACAAACTAAAGCTGTAATCCTCTCCTTACTGCTTTTACCTCTTACGCAAGCATCCCCTTTAAAATGTAATGTCTTGTTTGTCAAGAGTTTATAAAAAAAAAATGCAGTTTCGTCCACATTAAAAAATCTTTCAACAGGTAAGTATAGAAAAGCCCTGGCAGTTTTCTACCGAAATTAGTGCATACGTCTTCGTTTACATCAGAGCTTTGGCAGCATACAGTTTATAAGAAATATTGTACCTTGACTTAAATCGAGAAAGCCATCCATCACTGCATTTAAAATCTTCAATACCCATTCCACTTGCCAAATCATCAGCCTTCGTTTACATCAGAGCTTTGGCCGCATACAGTTTGATAAGAAATATTGTACCTTGACTTAAATCAAGAAAGCCATCCATCACTGCTTTTAAAATCTTCAATACCCATTCCACTTGCCAATTCATCAGCCTTCGTCTGAACTAGGGGTCCATTTATCGGAAAATTTCGAGATCTAACATACTGGAACCATACCAGTAGAGCTTTTTCTATATCTTCTTGGGACGCATTTCTCATGCGTTTCCATCCTCTAGTCCCCTCAGGGGGTTTACCTTCTTTAGGTAAACATGGGTGTCTCAGACCCGAGGTACGCCAGCGAACTATCTCTCCTTTCCTTTTTCCTCTGCTCTCCTCCTTTACTTTTTCCTTTTTCTCTCCCTCGGTGTGGTTCCTCTTTGAGGCGAGGGCACCTCCTTAGAAGCTGTTTCCGCTCTGTTGCTTTTTGCTTCTATTGGGGTCTTTATCACCCACGTGTTTGCCGTGCGTGGAGACCCGTGTCCCCAAAAAAGGGAATCCTGGTAGTTGAGGGTCACTTTTGGTTGCCCAACACACTGCTTTGGCCTCCGCTTTGGGTAAACGGGAGGTACATAGTGGTTCCCTATTGTATCAATCGGCTGGTCGCTGACTTTGTCTTCGGCTAGGAACCAAGCAATCGCTTCAACTACTGAGCATCTCGCTAAGGGTGGAGTCTGCTTCAGGGTCGTCTCGTGCGCGGATAGACCCGGCTAGCACTGAGGTAGTAATCTGCATCCCCTTGTTGGGCTCCAAGGTGGGTGGTGCGGCCGGGCTCCGAATTTTAAGCCCTTTTCTTATGGAAACTAAAAAAGCAAATCCCCCGGTGAGGGATAATTCATCGCAACAAAATGACAAGTTTTTATCGCAAAATTTTTCATTATAAAATGGACTGATGGGAATTTTGTTGATGTATCTCCTTTCTTGATACACAAAACACTTATTTCTTTAATCGGTGAAATAAAATCTATAAAAAAGCTACGCTCTGGTAATATTCTCATTGAACTGTCTTCCAGCCAGCAAGCCATACCGCTATCTAAAATTACCATCTTCGGTCAGTATCCGGTCACTATCTCTGCACATGGGAGGAGTTGCTCGGGGTAGCGAATTGCTCACGACGTCTCTCTGGGTCTACGCTGCTATCGCCATCTACTGGAGAGAATAATTAACAATTGCTTAACATGTAAGAGTATGAATATATGAGTATGAATAATCGGGAAAAAATTACAAACTTTTCCAATACTATTTTTTATTTAATTGTGTAAATGCTAAGTTTTCAACATATACTGATGCAGAAAAAAGTTACTTCTTTCAATAAATTTAGAAAATACAAAAATTGAAATTAACTTTATACAACTGGTTCTAGTTAATTATTTTTAATTTGCATTTTTTAATGATAATATATAGAACTTTAATTGGATTCTGGCCAAATATTCCAGAAAATATATTTTTTTCATTTAATTGTGTAAATGCTAAGTTTTCAACATATACTGACGCAGAAAAAAGTTACTTCTTTCAATAAATTTAGAAAATACAAAAATTGAAATTAACTTTATACAACTGGTTCTAGTTAATTATTTTTAATTTGCATTTTTTAATGATAATATATAGAACTTTAATTGGATTCTGGCCAAAAATTCCAGAAAATATATATTTTTAAGTTATCAAATTATATACTAACTGAGGTAAATAAATTTATAATTTTATTTCATAAAGCACTATATAAATTATATGATTATAACTTATGATTTTTTAGGCACACTGCCTTAGGTACAAGTAACTCTACAAATTTGTTGAATATAAAAGTTTTTTTCTTTTTTTGTCATGTACCAGACATCTTAAAATTAAATTTTTTTTTATAAGCTATATAAGAAAAAAAGTTAGTATTTACACTGTAGTTGGATCTGTTTGAGCTATGTAAGTAAAACTAGTAAACAATATGAATTGTAAATTTTTTAAACAATACATATAATTGCTTAACAGTGATACGGCGAAGCTATTAAGTAGCTTTCATTGTTGGAATGGTCTTTATCAAAAAATCACAACGAATGATTGATATTTGTTGTAACAGTTGTAGCTGAGGTTGCAAATGCAATAAAATTTTAAAATGTATCAGGATGAACTCAAAAGTATGTGGTAAATATAAAATAAAATCTTGGAGGAATTTCTGTACTTAAAGATGGGTACCAAGTCCTGTTTTTTTTTCTAGATCCATCTTAGAAAGACACTTTTTTGTGTACCTATGCAGCAACAAGAAATCAGATGAAATGACAATACTTAGAAAGGTTATTTAATACGATTTTTACTTTTATATCAAGAGAAAAGAGTCAGCACATCAGATAGATGTTAAAAATTAAATACTTCATTTAAAAATTTTAAAGCCTTAGGCAAAGTTTTCTTTACATAGATTTTCATTTAATTTTTAATTTCAAAGTCAATTAGATAGAAACAGAAAAAGTGATTAAAGAAATCAAAATAACTATGGAGACATAATTTTTAAATTTTTTTTATTATTCAAACAGATATTTATTCGTTATATGAGTGATCATATATCAAATCGGAATGGTATCAAAGAGTCAAATTGAAATGACGCGAAAAGATTTTATTACAATATGTACAATTGAAATTGTTTTGATTATCCATTTTATAATGTACTACGCATGAAACACGTGGTCCGAAAGTTTACAAAACAGTAAAAATATTCTATGCAATAGATGGTGCTACAGTACTCATGAGACAGCAGACTACGGATCTGTGATGAGCAATTCGCTACCCCGAGCAACTCCTCACATGGGTATCTGAACTCTTCTCGCGGTGTTATTTCAGATTCTGATTTTCTGCACACGCCAGAGGATGAGATTTTGGAGAACCTGCGGGACCAGCATGTGTGTGCGATGTGTCGCATTATTATCCGTCGGGGTGAGAAGATACTTTCTACGAAGCACCTCATCTTGACGTTCGACACATCAAACCTTCCGTCTCACGTATATGTGGCCTACGTTAGGAACCCCATGCGCCCGTACATTCCAAATCCACTTAGATGTTTTCAGTGCCAATGTTTCGGTCACTCTAAGCTATCCTGTCGTTGTACCATTACCTGCGCCCGTTGCGCAGATGTTGGACACGTCAGTGATAATTGTTCGGCTACACCCCAATGCGTGAACTGTCAAGGCTATCACGTTGCCTACTCTCGATCATGCCGGAAGTGGTTCTTCGAGAAAGAGGTGCAGACCTTAAAGATCACACAAAAGATCTCATTTTCTGAGGCGAGAATAATTATCGACCTCAGGACTCCAAACGCTGGTTTCTCCTATGCTGCAGCTGTTAGTAAAAGTATGAAATCAACAGGTACTCAAACAGAAATTGAACCTGCAAAAAACTCTAACAAAAATAAATTACTAAATGAAAATAAAAATATTCCATCCACACCGCTATCCACTACCCGTAAAAAAGTATCTGTTTCCGAATCTAAAAAGACAAATGTCAGACAACCCTCGCCAATTTCTGCTTCACAAAATGTTAAAGATACAAATCAGTCGTGTTCCTATCATGTAAGTGCAAATTTGCCCATTCCTCCTAACCCTAATCGTAAGAAAGTCGCTATTCCTAGAAAGAGCTTCGAAGTTTCTAGGAAAGCTAGGGACCCTAATTATATTTTAAAAGGGAATCAGTATATCCACAGGCTCGTGGACAATTCTGTAAATTTTGATGTGTCCGGTGACTCGGACAATGATGTTGTCTTTAAAGAGTCTCTGACTCCTCCCTTTTGTCGTGTGAGTCTTCCACATCGTGGCACAAGAGCGTCACATAACTTTTTTTTTTGAAAAAAAATTTCAGCCATTTGAATTTTCCGTATTTTTAACGTCAAATTTCTTTGTCAGCCTCATTAACTTTTATCTGATTTGTTTTAAAAAACTGCACTTTGTTTAATTTTAACGTTGTTCTGGGTGGAAAACATCATCCGGCATTTTTTCTGGTTGTTAAAATGTACTGGCTCCATTTCTTTGGTTTAATCCATTACAACATTTTTCACCCTCGTGTGTATCTTTAAACCTTTTTATCACTGTCTTTATGGATTTTATTTCACATCACTTCTTTATCGCTCTTGTGTTCATTTTTATATGACTACTTTTAATACCTGTTCTGTATGACTATTTTATTACGTGCTATATATCACCGTTTTTGTCACCAACTATATGTGACTGGTTTTATCAGCGTCTACACATCGCTGTTTTTCCTTTCCTTGTTCTTGTTACCTTTTTTACTGCTGTTGGTCATTATGTCTGCTTGTTATTCTATTCACAGTTTTTATTGCCCTGTTGTCTTTAATTTATCATATTCTGTGTCTTTAATTTATAATTTTCTTTCCAGTGTTTCATTACTCTTATATGTCTTTGCGCTTATGACCTGTTGATATGTTATAGTTTTAACAATTATAGATATCACTATCACCGTTCAAACCATTGAATCATTTCATCACTTTTTTTTATGTTATCATTTTTGTCATCTTTATATACGATTGCCTTTTACATATCATCGTTTGTGTCATCTTTTTCATCATTTCTTTTAATAAATAATATTTTTATCATGTTTACACCGGGTTGTGATCTTGCTGACTTGAAATGATGACTTAAATGCCTGTCGGGTTTTACCATGTGTTTGGCGCAGCATGTCCTCTCTGGACCTTGCACCACTAAAACCCAACCAACCAACCTTCCTCTAGCAAATTTTGATTTTTCCCATGAATCTAAAATTGACTCCTTGTTTTTCAAATTAGTTGACAAGGCATTTTTTTAATTCCATAGTCAGCTGCTAACTTTGTTTTACATTCGCCATTCTCTATTTTCTTTAAAACTTCTATCTTTGTCTCCAAAGTTAGGGTTTTGTACTTTCCACGTGTAGACATCCTGAATTTTTAGGGCCTGTTCACATAGGAGTTCATTGCGTTGCGTTAAGGAAAAGATGACGTTGAGACGAAAATAAACGAATCATAGGCGTTAAAAATTTCATTGCTAATCGTTTGGAGGTATATGATTGGTTTATTTTCGTCTCAACGTCATCTTTTCCTTTACGCAACGCAACGGACTCCTATGTGAACATGACCTTACACGTTCCCACCACACACTGGGTATTAACTTGTCTGCACTGCAGGCATAACTGACGCAGCTCCCTAGAATCTGTATTAAAGACTGGTTTTTCTGAAATTCTAAGAAAATCGATACAAATTAGGGAAAATTGCTTTGTCCGTTAAGCACTGATAAGAAGGACAATAGCCCCTAACGTTTAGCGGAAATGCAATAGTCTAGGAATGCAGGCATGTGCCTCTTTACACAGAAAAGAAATGCAGATGAATTTGACACACAAAATAATAAATACAGCGCGTATTTTCTCCGTTAAACGAGAGAAAAAAATTTTTTTTGTCAAATTTTTAGTTCGAATTAACCGAAGTGATAAAAATTTATTTCGAATTAATGAGATGTTTTTAACATTAATTCCAATACCATTAATTTTTAACATTAATTCCAAGTTTTTTGGGGCCTTTTGATTAGTTCGAATTAACTGAAAGTTCGATTTTACCGTGTTCGATTTAACCAAGTTCGAATTAACGAGTGCCCACTGTAATTATAGTTGTAAAGGATGGCATCACTGTTAGTGGTCGCGGGTTTGTTTGTGTTTTTAGATTGTAACTGCTCTGATGTTTAATAGATTTTATCTTTATTTTGATTAGTAACACTAATCGAGAAGGTATTCATACATTATATGGTACAGGTTCATTCCTAAAACTATCACACAACCCTTTCCATATTTCCTTGCTAAATGCATTATTTTTATATACCCTATATGGTCGCTCATGGAGTTCGAGGTGTTAGATAATTTGTTATTGCAAATAAATGAGTATGAATAATTGAAATGAGGAAGAGAATGTAAGTTCTGCATGTGTACATAAAAACAATTTGAATACCTGAAGATGGAATCTCATGAATCCGCCGATATTATGTGTGTTGAAGTTCAGATTAATTCTGTTTCTAGTCCCGATAAAGTGGAAAATCCTCTGTTTCTAGGTTCTGTAAAAAAACGCACTAAAAGAAAGAATTATGATGTTGAATTACGAGAAAAAGCTCCGAAAAAACTCCGAAGTGCAGATTCAAATAGAGAATTATCTCATTGTGACTCATCTAATGATGGTTCAAGACATCGTTCAAAGAAAGCGAAAGATCGCGTCAGATCAAGAAAAAATAATGTAAACATGGATCCTACTGAGCTCAAAAATGTTTTAGATGGTATGGATGATGAAATTAATGACGTTTTGGAAGAGACTGCAGAGAAAAATCGATTGACTGCTGCTAATGTTAAAAATATCCTAAGGGTAAGAATCCTGTGCATATTATAATCTAGACATATTATGACTGTAAATGTGTGGGAATGCATATATTTCGTATAAGAATTTTTTTTTAATATCTCCAGGATAGGAGGTATATGAGTTTCAATGTTAAATTTTATTGTATTTGATGTGTATACTAGTGCAGTAATTATGAGAGCAATTTTCTACTCTTTTGTAAAATGGTTCATTCATTAAGGTAGTTTTTTTTTCTTAACATAGTTTTTTGGTGGCACAGAAGTAAAAACACCAAAATGGCGAAAATTCGATATGATTTATAGAGTTTTGAATCACCATCAATAGGTCATAAATGGTTTCTATCCATAGGATAAAAGTAGCCTATCACATTTTTATTCCCGAGTTATTATTTTTTTTATGCACAAGAGCATATTAAAGTTGGGGTGCAAATTGAGAATTTTCTGAGTACTTGTCATCCATGCAAAATTCTCTCTGAGAACTCTGTCAATTTTGAAGGTGATATGTTTATTTTTTCTAAAAGCTGTGTAAGAGTTTTATGAAATTAGAAGTTTTCATTATAGTTTAATCAATATTTATCACTATTAATGAAGTAGCACAATATGTTTTGCATTGAATAATGTATTCTATGAATGTATCTTTTTTATAATTTATGGAGCTGCATAAATTATGTTTAATCACATGGTATGTCAGTTATAATTATGCAGTGTGTGTCAAAACAAGCAATTTAAATATAATTAGAAGTTAATTAAAACTTTATTATGCTTATTTGATTTAGTAAAAAAAAAATTAATGTGTTGAGAAATTCTGTCAATATTGACAGTATAACATAGTATTGTTAAAAATACTTTTTAAGATAAAAGTTATAAAAAAAAAATTTTTGTAGAGTTTGAGGTTATTTTCAATAATTCTTTACTTGTAGTTCAAACAGTGAGTTCTTAAAATTTTTATTATGATATATATTCCATATTTTATCATGCAAAGTAAGTGTGATTATATTATAAATATGTAATTTGAATTATGAATGCATTTTTATGCACTGATTTTTTAAATAACATGTATTTTAAAAAAGAGTTTTAATTTATCATTTTTTATTTTAGCATGTCATAACTAATGAATATGTTCTGGCCATGGTTCGTAATACTATGAAAGCAGAAAACAGTGAAGATGGTGATTTTGAAGAAGCAGTTTTTGAACCTAAGTTAACTCGATCTAAAGTGAAAGAACTCCGGGAAAAGCAGCATATAGTAAGATGAATATCTTTCCATGATATATGAATATGATTGAGTAATGTTTCAAGTATAGTATAATTAAAGTGGTTTATTTAATATGTTTTATTTGAAAATTGATCACTAAAACATGAAGGGTATCATTGAATGTGATATAAATACTAAAGAATTTTGCCAATATACCAAATTTCAGAGGGTATTTTTTTTATTGTGGCTTAATTGCTTAAGATTGTAAGGAAGTAAGACAAACCTCAAGACTTTCAAATTGAATTACCTGTCTATATATCATATGATTCGATCAAGTTTAGCTTGATAAATAAAATTTTCTTTTTTGTTTATTTATTTATTTATTTTTGCTTTTATATTGTCCTGAATATTCAATTTGATGCTTATTTGTTTATATTTGTTTAAAAAATTTCAATATTATAACTGGTGTGAAGGTTTATATTTTTTGCTCATAAAGGAAAGCATGTGTTTTGAATTTTGCATTTTCACACGATTTGTATTCAGCATTTTAGTTTTCATGATTATAAGTTCACTTATTTTTCTACACTTTTTAAGTATAATGAAATTTAACTGAACAATATTGGGACTATTTATTTAATGACTTTGAAGAAGACTTGAGTTTATTTCTTGAATTACCAACGTATGACTTTAATGGCTTTTATCATACCTTATTCATTATGTATTATTTTTATAAATATTAAGAGCATTATTTTTTATCTATATGGTGTTCTGCAATCATGTCTATTCTTATACTAAATTTCATTCAAAACTAAGTTATTATTAAATTTTGTGATTTGACTTATTTAGTCCACATATATCAAAATGTTCTGTTCCAAGGTTCTCAAATACTGTTTATGGATAGTTGGGATATATCTTGGTTAGATTTGTATAAACACCAATAAATCTCCCTATCATCAAGCCTTTTTTTATATATGAAGAATTTTTTTCATAGTTCTTGCTATGTATTTTAAACAAATTAATGAATACCGTTTATATATTTTTTAATTGCAATTTCTCATAGTGTACATACTAGACAAAGTATGTTATGTCTTACTTGCTTTGAATCTATTGAGGTAGCATTACTCATTGCATTGAAATTTGAATCAACATTTCATGATCATGTGGCTAAAAAGTTCATAGAGTTGAATTTACTCCAAATGAATTTCATAAAATGCATAAGGTTGATTATTTATTAAGCGTGAAACAATTTGTTCCACACTTACTGTATATAGATAAAATAGGTTCATAAATTCTAAAACATTCTGTTTATAAGTTTCAAGACAGCTGTTTATTTTTAGAAATTGTGCCTTAATATAAATGACAGGCACCCCTATTTATATATAGAGAGAGAGTTAGTTAGTTAGAGAGGGAGAAAGTATGTGTGTCAGATAAGAGTATGAGATTTTAAAATTTATTTTTAAATCTCATAATCTCCTTTCTGATTTTAGAGCTTTAGTTGTTTGAGAGAAAATTACTATTCAATAAATCAGTCTTCTTCCTGTATACTTTGAGGGGTTTTCTTTCAATATGTATTTATATACTTTATATCACACACACCATATATATATATATATATATATATATATATATATATATATATATATATATATATATATTCATATATATATACAGTGGAATCGCAATCTATCATTTTTCAAGGGACCGATTGAAATGAACGATAGATACGGAAACACAACAAAGCAATATGATCGTTGGGACTGGATAAAATGAACGACACATACGGAAAAACGATGGATCTGAAAACGATATATATATATATATATTCCTCCTGTATTTAGATCATGCAGTTGCTTGCTAATGCATCAAGAGCTGATGCTGGACCTGGTGTAAAAAGTTCTTACTGTGGCTCCTCTGTTTGAGGCCAGTACCTAAAGCTCTTGAGCAAAGCAATGTTATCCCTTCTTTTATCCATCTTATCTTTCTCTTATCCCCATCTCTCCATTCAGGTTTAGGAGCTAGAAACAGACAAAATGACTGTTAAAAACTTACAATGAATAATTTGCAAAAATATAGTTTTAGACAGAGTGTAGAGCTGAAATTGATGAAATCCTCATTAATGCAGTGTAACTTTGTGAGTGCAATCGTTTAATAAATCCTCTGGGATCAAAGTGTTGATTATAATTGGCATATTAGCAACCCCAGTTATGTGTAATTTCATTTGGTAGGTAAAAAATCCTTATTATTTATTAATTTGGAAGTAAGTAAGCTGTAATTATATAAATACATGCTGAGAAATTGTTTAGAAATATCGATTGAGTGTAATATGATTTGAAAGAATAAAGTCCGAAGCTGGAACTTTTTTTTTTTTTTTGGGCAAGGGGTACTCATATTGTTAATATAAATGTAGCTTATTAGTATTTTTCATATTGTCCGTTTTGATGCCTGAATCAGCTTAAATGTACTTTTAACTTCAGTTTTAATTTCAAATTGTATGTCTTTTATATTTTTAAAAATAAATTATTACTGTTACAGTTGCCATGGCCCATGTCAACACCAGTAAAACAGCCAGAATCTGCTACTAAAGCTCTCTTAGAAGAAGAATTTCCGGATGAGAGTTCTTCTGATGAAGATTATAAGCCTAATGAAGAAGAGGTAATTTTTAAAAAATTTTATGCATTCTTTAGTATAGTGCTTTGCTATATTATGTCAATAGTAATAGTTTTATAAGTAAAGTTTTTTTAATATATGAATTCAGATATAAATTATATTAAAATTCCACTGAATGGATAAATGTCGTTCTTTCAGATCTCGGAAAACTTAATGTTCAAAATTCAGTTTGAGCTTGTTGGCTCTCTTGTCATGCCAAAAATTGTCTAGGTGTGATTCAGGACTTAGATATTTTTTCTGAGACTTTAGACTTGACGTTTTATTTTAAAAAGTCCTTCTCTGCAGTTTAAAACTCCTGTCCACATTCTTCTTTTCACTCAAAGAAAAAGAAGAACTGTACTATGATGAAAACCTCAAAATATTTTAATTCTAATAAAAAATGTGTTTTAAAATCTGAAAAATTCAAGTAATATTAGTTCTTTTCTGTTGGCTCTCTGCCTGAAAAATAATTTATTGAAGATAGGAAAACATCAGATATAGATAAATATTGCTGCTTCATATGAATTAAAAACATTAAATTCATAAAATGTTTTTCATTAAAATTTTGTTTTAAATAACATGGCAGACACATTGTCTTTCGACATTCGCCTGAGATGAAGTGTCCACAAGAGATTTTGGTTGCTTACAATAGGGATACCTTCTAGGTGAACCAACACCACCCCCTGGTGCCACATAAATTTTGGCCAAGCATCCTCAGGGGCGACATCTGAGGGGATTGTACCTCCCCCACCCACTGAACTCATAAGACTTTCTGGTCTATGGATTTAACTTGCCCATATCTAGCCTAGACACAAAGGTATTTAATGGCTCTTGTAGGGATTCAATCCAAGCACCCTCAGTACCAAAAGCCAATACGCTACCACTAGGCTACCTCTGGTCCATTTTTTAATATAAACCAAGAGAATTGAGGAAAGAGAAAAATTTTGAAAATAAGCATCTGGGTGACATCATTATAATATTCCTTTTAATAGCATTTATAGGAATAATTTAAATATGGTCGTCTAAAACTCAAGGAGTTTTAATCATAGTATGGAAAAACTATATTTCTGCCTTTATTAGTATTGATAACTGATAATTTTTGTAAGATATGATTATGATAAGCCCATAATTTATTTAGGCTTTATTAATGCCCATTTTTTTTCAATTTAAATACTTTTAGTGTCCAAGTGAAGAAGACAATTTAATTGGTTCACCAAAATCTACAGATTTAGATTCAAGCATTTGTGGAAAACCTGCGTCTCCTATTCCAAAAGTTGCTGGGGAGAATGCTGATGCAGATGATGACATTGGACTAGTTATCGCCTTGCCAGAACCTATTTTACATGAAGATGAAAATACTGAAGTATGAAAATTAGTTTAAATAATATTTATCTTGTTTACAGAATTTTCTTCATTTCTGACTACTATAGATTGTGATCTGCTGGGAATTAAAAAAATTCTCTCTCTAAGGATAGATGTTTAAATATACTGTCTCTATATTTTCTGTTTTATTTGTTCAGCCTGAAATTTCATAGGGTATAATTCATAATTAAATGCACTCTTACATTGAAGCTTTTGTTGTATTGTATCTTGGAACAACACTAGAAATCTTTCACAAGTGTAATACTTGGGTCTTCTTATATTTAAAAGTATAATTACTCATTCAAATTTTATTGATTTTTTAAACTTTATTTTCAGCAATAGAAGTATTCCATTAAGGTTATCAGTTGAATATTGTTATTAGAATTGAACAGAACTTGATTTTTAAAGTATTTTTTATGTAACTTTAAAATACACCAAGCTTTTTTTGTGTACTCATAATTTATTTTATATTAAGAGAAAACATTTGTGATTTTGCTTCTATGTTGTATAAAATAAGAATAATTATGGAAGATTTATTATTAGCAAATGATTGTTAAGGACTGAAGTTGTTAAGTGAATTATGTTCTTTCCCATACTAAAGCACTCTATTTATTTTAAAAGGATGGATTAATTTATTGACTTAAGAATATAGAAGCTGCTGTTTAGATGAAAATTTGAGTTATAAATGCCCTATTTTTTATTATTAAAATGTAAAAATGTAACACAGTTTGTATGCTAAATTTTCAGATATATAGCTATGAAATATCGGGGATAAATTTTATTCTGAAAACTCCTTGGATACATATTTGAGATACTGAGCAGTGTATGCTTTTTTAATTGGAGAAAATAAAATTGCAGCATATTTTTTAAATTTCGTTTTATTTCTAAAATAGTATTTTAAAAGTTGCTTTTTTTTCTTACAAAATAAGTACAGTTTATGAATAATTTACATAGTTGACAGAATTAATAACCTTTTATAATACTATTATTATTGGCTCTATTTTTACTGGTTTTGAACCTTTGATAGAGTAATTTTACAAAATTTTAAGCTGAATTTTTTTAGAAAGAAAATTATGTGATGATATTATTGGGAAATATTGCCATTTAAAATCTTCCAGTGCAGTAGTTTATGACTGAATAAAAATGTGTGAAGGAATAATGACTTCAGTAGTCTATAAAATTTATCAGTACAGTGTTTTAATGCCAGAATTAATACCTGTGAGTGAGTAAAGACTGTTCCCTAGCCTATTGCTTATCATAAAACTTCTGAGTCAGAGATTCCCAACCTATGTTTGTCCTTGGGAATGAGATTAGAAACTCGGGGCACCCTTGTTAGAATTTTAGTTTTTTCAATATTTTAAATATCAAAGCAAAGCAGAATTTGTATCAGGAACATGTCAAATTTAAGTTTAAATAAATACTTACCTCATTGCTGATTTGATTTATTTCTTGAAAGATATTAGTAACAAATACCAGAATAGAATATATTAATACAGTTCCAAAAATAGCCATGGGATTCAGTGTAGTATTACGCTAGAGGAATACAATGGAAATCACTAAGAATAGTTTTGTTTCATTAATGTAAGACTTCAATTGGTACTTAAAAAACAAATGTTTGATATCAACTTAATATTTATTTTAAGAAGGCTCTACTAATATTTTTTTTTTTTGTGTTTACCCCTAAAAAAAACTTGCGGCACACAGGTTGGGAATTACTGCTCTGAGCTGTAATTTGTTACATCTGTGTTTAGTCTGCTCCTCCAGGTTTTAAAAGAATATTATACCAGTAAAAAAATTTTTTGACTTTTAAGATAAAAGTCCTTGACCTATATAAAGTTTGTACTTAATAAACATAATTTAAATTTTTTTATTTTTAATAAGAAACTTGTTAATAGTATCTAAAAGTCACTACCCTTAATTGTGAATAAAAAGTACTGTGGAGTGTGATAAAAATTAACATATTATTAAGTACCATTAATTACTCTGGAAATTTTGTTTATTTGTTTTAACCTAAAATATGTCTAAACTTCATTATTATAGCATTAATAATCATTGAAATTTATTTTTAGGTGGATAAAATAGCTCTTAGGACTCGTTCTAAATTGCCATTAAAAGATACACCCCTGGAAGTAATTGAGGCATCATTCATTGCTCCTGATATTTCTGAAGATATGTATGATACAAACTGTGATGATGAAGAGTGGCAAAAATTTCTTCAAGAGTATAGAGCTTTAGGTATATATTTTAGTATAATTCCATTTTTGGTTCCAAAGTTTGTCATTAAATTCTTTTATAATTTTATATGTAAATAATTTAAAATATGAAGAGGAAGTTTTTAAAAAGATTAGTACTCCATTCTACACATGTATTGAATGCTTAAATATTAAAAAATGTTTACCTCAGATTTTTTTTATGCATATCTTTATGATAGAGAAAAGTCAAATGTGGGTGTCTCTCATTTCTTATATAAATCTGTATTTTAACCCAGAAAATCTTTTAAAGCTGGAAAATTAAAATTAAAACTGAAAATTATTTTAGCCATAAACTGCTTTAAAGTTCATCAAAATGTATTATATCTAACATTATGACATAAAGTATCAAAGCACAAAATTTAACTATCTCAAAGAAATAAAAAAAATTTTTATTTCAAGGTCCATTTTTGCTTTAAAAAATATATATCTTTTTCAGGAATAATATTTATCAATTTTCTAACTATATAACCAAGTTTATCACATTGATATCTTGGCATAGTCAATAGTTTGAGATGCAAAAGTAGAGTAGATATTGATGTAATTTTTTATTTAATGTGTGATACCATTTATTTTGTTTTTCTGTTTTTTAGATACTATTGTTGCTGTTGAAAAGCTTGATGAAGAGCCTGATAATGCTGACGATGATCCAGAATATAATGTTCTAGATGATGATGATATTCCAGATGAGCTGGATTTACGCTATGATAATAATGTGAAAATTACAAGTAAGCATTTGTTTATCCTTTGGAAAATAATTAATTCTAAAAGGAAAATGAAGGGTGTTGTTAGAAAAGTATAGGTTTTGTTTGGATGTTTCGTAATACATACAAAAGAGAAAAAAAGACTGTAAATTATGATTTTGGTGAATGTTTTTTAACTGGATGTTTGAACCACCATTTATATCAGAGATTTCTCATTTCTTGATAGAAGTGGTGTTTGAATGTTTTGATCATTGCATTTTATTTGGAAACAAAGAAAAGAATATTTAAATGTCTAATAGCTGTTTCAAGAATACCTTTTAACAGAGAGCTAGGTCACCGTGTCTTCTACAAACAAAAATGACTGTCTTGAGTTACTCAAATTATGATTTGTTCTTCACTTGTGAACTGGGATTACACTTAGTTTGCTCTTAATATGTTTTGTTTTATAATATGTATATAGTTTTGTAAGTTTCTGTTCATTAAAATGATGCACCTTCAACTTAGCCAGTCTGAAGAATATTTTTAAGTAAATGCTTTGAAAAAATTGCTGTATCCTTTAACAAAAAGGCATCAATACACTATTTTTTTTTCCTATTTCATTAGCGTAATCATTAGAGTAATGGTTAAGGCAGTATACTTTTGTGCTCAAAAGGAAACTTGTCAGTAACTTCCCAGATTCAATTCTTTTTTGCATGAGAACCAGTAACATAACCAGAAAAACATTTCTAGGATAGGAAGGGGTTTATGATGTCAGACAAAATCATTTATTTTTGCTGATAAATCACAGTAATATATCAAAGAGTTATTCTTCCCCTGCCTATAGTGAAAGCTCCTTAAAAATAGCTGCCTATATAATTAGGAGTACAAACTTGTTAAATTTCTGAGTGTGAAAATTTTCTGTGTGACTGAATTGGTTAGGAGATAATTGTACAGACTCTTAGTGAGTTGTTTTGTTCAGAGAGATTAGGTTTAAGTTTTTACAAATTATCAAAGTATTTCACTACTTACTTAAAAAATTAGCTAAATAGACCTGTTGAACGAGCAATATTCACTCTCTCTTTTGCTTGTTCCTCCAGCTCTTTAGAACGTTATTACTGCTCCATGCAGAAGAATTTGATTCAGTCTAATGATTGCATTGTACATTTCCTGAATGTTAAGTTTTCTTAATTAATTTTAGTTAAGAGAGATTTAAAATATTTCAAATGAAAATTTATTATTATGTACTTAAAAAAAATTTTTTTTAGTTATTCACCATGAGAACTTTGCAAAGTTTTTATTTTTATTCCTTTTACAAACATTATACAAACATTTCCAATTAAAAATTTCAAATCTGTGTATTATTTAAAAGAATGTTTTACTATTTGAAAGTGAATTTGAGCTATGTAAAATATTTCTGTGTATATATGGACATCAGTTACTCTACATAGTAGTAATGAAAGCTATCTAAAAGTTTGGAAATGGAAAAGGTTAACTTTGAGATCTTATGCCAGTTATGAACAAACATTTAACATACTTGTATTTATTGCTTTGTATAAAAGAAAAAAATATTTTAATCTGTAAATCCATTCAAGGGCACATTGGTGCACCTTGGATAAGTATGAAATATCCTTCTGTATGAGATTGCGTTTATTCCTCCATTGGAAAAACTCCTGCTGATGTTTTTTTTTCTTTGGCTCTTGTAATAATAGATATTTTATCTTCCGGGGAAAACTAATTTCCATAGATAGTGTTCTGTGTTTGTCTGGATTCCCAGATTCAATATATTCACATAATTTGCCAGTACAGCAAAGGTTCCTATGTTCTGAATTAATGTCATCATTATTTCCCCATATTCAGGAAAAGAGTTGAATGCATTGATAGCTGAAATGTTGGAAACTGCCCAAGTAGAGTTGAATGATGTTGAAAATGATGGGGATGCTGATGAGGATGAAGAAGATACTGAGACACAGCCCAGGTATGTTTGTATCTAATGTAACTTTTAAAATTAAAAAAATATATATATATTGTTAATGTACTCAGTGTATTTTTTCAGTTTAAAAAAAAAGCCAATTTATTTGATTTAGCAAAATCATTTGTTTATATTTCAAATATTTTAAGTAAATTTATATTTTTTATTATAATTTTAATTTTTCTCATCTAAATTTTATGAAAATAGATCTATTTTACTTCGGCTGTTTTCTAGCCTTATGTTTTTCTGCAGCCCTTTTGTGTTGTATGCATCAGTCATCATGCTTGCATAAAAACAGTTATATTACTCAAAATGAGAAATATAATTTAAAAAATATAATAAGAATGTCATGTATATGCACATTTTATTCCTAAGTATTATGCATTCATTAAAAAGTAACATTTTGAAAACTATTAAAAAAAAAAAATCCTTTACGGTATGCATAAATTGAACTTTCCGTGATTTGTCTTAGGAGGATAATTTAGCTAGAAAATATGTAATCAAAATAAATATAATTTTTATAAAAAGTTATTAAATTTTCATAGAAGACTCACTTTTTCAATTTTAGTGTTTTAAAAGCAATCAAGAATTTTTTTTTTCCTTTTCACATACTCTTGATATTCTATCCTTTTCACCTTAGTTATTACTATTTTATGTCCATACTTTTATGTATTCATTTGTTTGTATTTTAACTTTATCTGTGTCTAGTGGTTTGCTGAATTAGAAAGAAAGAAAAAATCTTACTTGCCATAATGTTTTTAAGAAAAGATCACTTTATTCCTATAACAGAAAATTTTCTGAAATTTATCTATTTATTTTCTACATCCTTCATCTAACCCTCTAAACTTTTGTCATGATATTTGTGTGTGAAACATAAATTTCGGTGGGAGGTAAATGAAAATAGATTTAATTCTAAATTATACCATTTTTGGTCTGTTTAAAATTTTGCAGTCACCTCTCTAATTTTCATATTTTGTTTCTTTATAATTTTAAAATGAAAATGTGTTTCCCTTCTTTGTCTCTAACAGTGTTAATTAATTTTGCCATTCATTGACAGAATAGAGACTCCTATTATGGATGTGGTGGATGACGGTTTTGTTGAAAATGTTCGAACTCAGTGGATGACAAATGAAGAAAGGCTTAGGTTAGAAGAACAGATGAGAATGGTAATTATTCATCACTCTTTGATATGATACTACATACTTGTAAAATTAAAGGCTTTACGTCTATTATTACTTTTAACATTAATAAAATAACAAAACAATAAAAATTATCTAACCTTTCATTGAATATGCTTCAGTTATAATATCAAATGGGTTGCAAGTAAGAAATACAGGGTTTTAAATTAAATTAAATGCTGATAAAATGCCTTTTTTAATAGTTTCTATATGCTGTATGACTGCAAATGTTTTTAAACTTGTTTTATAGCCTTTCAAGATTTGAAAATGGTCTCAAATATTACCTTAAATTTATTCCTCACATTTCCCAGTGCTAGAATAAGGCATAATGTGTAAAAAGATATGTTTTATGTCAAAAGAATATAAAATATGTAAAAATCCAATAAAATTTCACTAAGTTTAAACAAAATCTCCACAGCCCTTAAAAAATCTTAAAAAGATGTTAGTCTACAAAATTGTTTTAGATACCCTAAAAAAAGCCTGTTCATATAGAAAAAAGAGTCTTAAACTGCCTCCTTTTTTTTAACCCTGAAAATATACATTTAAAAAAAAAAAAAATAGAAGTTAAAATTAAGAAATTTGACAGATATTTTATGTGTAAGGCAGATTTATCTTTGCTGATTTCACGAACTGCTTTTTACTTTGAAATGCAAGTGTGCCTTCTGTTTGTTATAGTAGGTCCTTTTAATTTCTAGTTCAAGCCTTAACCTTTTTTTTCCTTGATTAATTTTCTTCCATTGATAGCATTTTTCTTACATACAATTTAATTTTATGTCAATCCTATTTAGCCCCTTAAAGCACGAGTTTTTTTCAGAAAAACTGGTAAAAAATGATCAAGTTTTTTTTTTTGACAGAAAATAAATATATAGGTATAGTGTAAGTTATTTTTTGCAATTTCAGTTGTGGGGGGGGGGGGGTGACAAGGGAACGGGGGGTGGGGGGTGGGTCACATCATAGCAGTCTGTCAAAGTAAAAGAACAGCCAGGGTTTGCTACAAATGGAAATCTCGGTGGTGCAACATTTGGTTGATTTGTACTAATTTGATACCAATTTCTTGCTACAGCCAAAATCTCGTCATCATTATCTTCAAATTCACTTCCATCACTCAAGATATCATCACTTTCATCTCTGAAACTTTCTGATAAATTGGCATATTCAAAATCATCAGAGTTGCTCATTATGAGATAACTTTTTCTAAACAAGTTGCAAAACACTTTGTAAAAATTAATTTATGGTTAACTGTTTACTTTTATGATATTTAACGTAATAAAAATGGATATATTACCTTTTCCATACCAAACAACTGCTTTATAACAAAGAATTCCTAACAAACATAGCTAATCATCAAAATGCACCATGAGGTTTACACAAGAAAAATGCTGCATAGTGGTGCCATCTATGGTATATAAGTTTAACCCTTTCGGGACGGGTGCCTCAGTCACCGAACTGTTCTCTCGGGATGGCGCGCTAACAAGATGATCTGTCCTTTGGGAATGGGCAATTCGTGCTGCTAAGTCTAACTTTGGAAAAAAAATTCGCATAAATTAAATTTTTGGTCCAAATGTTCCAATTTTTGGTACATTATGAGAGGAGCACTCAGATACCTATCAGAATTAATTTTAATACTTTATCATTATATTTTCCTTACAAATTTTATAAAATAAATTCGAGAATAATAAAATTTTTGACTTACCTCAACTAAATATAAATGAAAAAAATATCCAAATAATCAGATTTTATTTCACACAAAGTATTAATAAAAATAAAATTATTTAAAATCTCTTTCATAAAAAACCAGCATGAAAACAACGAAAATGGAGCAATGTTTCAAAAAGGAGTCAGTGTGTGATATTCTTTGAAACATGGGTGTACGCAATGACCTACGTTGCATATCTCACACGAATAGAATGTCTGCTGCTGTTTTCTGGTTTTTATGACTGTTTACTAATGTAGCATCCATGTATATTCCTCTTTTGATAAATATCGCTTTCGTTTTGCCATTATAGAGTAAAAAAATTTTCGCTAAATGATACAAAATATGCCTCTCAACGCTAGCCGAAATACCAGAGGAATAAATAAAACCTCTATAATGTAAACCATCTATCCCCGTATCGCCCGAAAAACAGAAACTCAAAAAAGTATTCCGAAGCATCGTAAATACGTCACTTGTTTATATCAGCTGATAGTTAAAAGGCCGTCTCTTTATTTACATTACTCAGCTTTCACGAATCTCGGCGTCATTCCGAAACAAAATACCAAAAATGAAAAATACTGCACAGGAATGAAGGTCAACATACGTCACAGTCGATAAATATCACTATAACAGACATAGGGCTACATCTAGTGGCCAGAAAAAAAAATAATTTTTGTTCTATCTAAAAAGTCATATATGGTACACCTGTCTACAGAGTCACTTTAAACGGCAATTCATATATGATACACCCGGCTGTGAGATAACTTTCGCTGCCGTTGCATATGTGACACGCTCGTCCCGAAAAGGTTAATTATAATCTAGCCTATCTATTTTTACTAGAACGGATCTAAGACGGGCATTAGAAATAAAAACGCGAGATACAACAGCGCCTGTGTAAGACACGGGCATGTGCAAATTTGCCAGTAATGTTCGCCTGTGTCAGACACATGCCCATGTCAGACACGGGCAAATGCGTTAAGGGGTTAAAAAAAAATTTCTGAGCATTTTCAGTAGAAGATTTTTTTTTTTTTTTAAAATCCCTTTAGTCTGGTTTGGGAAACTAAGAATATATCACATACTATGTTGCAACTTACTTTATAGCAAATATGTTTTTTCTGAATGTTTCAACTTTTGTGTTTTTGATACCATTATATTATTGATATTTGATTGCTTATAAAATATCAACTCAGACTAATATTCTGTTATGTATGAGGAAGTTCTGTATTTGTTTCATCTACAATTAAGGGTATTATTTAAAATATCTGTGGTACAGCCATAAAAAAAAAAATTATAAGTACCTTTAAAAACTTTTTTTCCCACTCATAAGGGAGAACAAAATATAAATGTTTTGATAAACAGGTTAAACTGTACCAATTTAAAAATGTAAGCTTTTAGTTTCTGAATTTTTATGGCTTTAAAGCTATTTTTACTGGCTTTAAAGATGAATTTTCTCTTTTGTTATATTATTTTTCACTGAAGATATGAATTTGCAAATGTTATATATATTAGTATTTATGATTCATTCTTCATACCAAACTGGATTTAATTTGAACTTCAACATAATGTGCATAAATTTTAGATGATACAGAATTCTATTCATTTTTTTTTTAAAATATAAGTTTCAGGTCACAAATATACAGTTTGTAAATGTCTATTAACATATTTGTGTCATAGTAACCAGTGGTGTGCACATTTTTTCGACTGTGACCCTTTTTTTTTTAAATAAAAAATCACTGGAAACTCCAAATCAAAGTTTTTGGTAGTAGCAACATTTTTTTAAAAATTATGAAAATGTTAACAAAAAATAAAAATAAATGAATAAGCAAATTTTGGTTTAAACAAACTATTTTAAAAATCAATGAACTTTAAGACTTAGGATATATATTTACTCTGCAAAATAGCAATAAAAAATGTCTTGCTTACTTTCTGTATTTTGTTTTGGCAAATCTCATGTGACTAAAACTTCATATTTAAATAATAATATGTATTTGTGTTTCATTTAGGTAAATTTACTTCTAATTATCCACGACACTACCAATTTTTTACAAAACCCAGGTGTGGGTCTCAACCCACAGTTTGTGCACCACTGATATAAATAATAGGATGAATTATGTTCATTTTGCTTAAAGTATATTTTCATGCCTTGATTCTGTATATAATGGCTTGTTTCTTGTAAAAGCAAATAATAACCTACAATATTAGTGTGTTACCTCGTATTTTTCTTTTTTTAGTATGTGCAGATTTTGACTCAGTCATTTTTACTTTCCTTTGGGATTCCTGAATTGAACTATCTAAACGTGTCTTGCAAGTTGTTTCTGGTAATATTTATTTTCTTTCTATCTTTAATGCTAGCTGTTTACCCGGCATTGCTCGGGTATTTATTTATCCAATTTTTTTATTAGACAGGAAAAGGAATAAATTTTTCCTATTGTGTAAAATCTAAGTAGTTTTATTTACAGGTAATTAAAAGTACAGTTGAACCCCGTTATAGCGAACATGGTATATAAGAAACTCACGGATATAACAAACGAAAATTTTAGTCCTGCAGTTTTCCTATTGTACATAATTTAATTAGTATTGCATCAGTTTAATGCAATTGATTTTAGTCGATTTAATTCATTAATGATCACTTTTAATAGATTTTATCATTTTTTAATGCATCATTATTGAATACACATTGCAACTTATGATTTATACATTTTGTAAACGCTAGCATTTTTTTTTAACGGTTCAGATATAGCGAATCTCCAGATAATGCGAACAAAACCTTTGGTCCCTAGAAGTTTGTTATAACGGGGTTCGACTGTATATGTACAGTATACAAATTATACAGTAAAATTACAAATTCGCTATAATATTAATTTAACTCAACACTTTATTATACACATTTTTAGTTTCCCCTATCCATATCAGTGATCCCGAAAACTATGGATTCAAAACTATTCTCAGTCATATTGTTCATTTTATTTCCCCCCCCCCCCCCCCAATGTTGATGGGGGCTGAACTTATATAGCATCAGTAGTGTCACTATTAATCTCATCAATCTTGAAAGCTATGGATTTGACACTTCTTGGTCATTTTGGACATTTTATTTTTCATTCGTTCTCCCCCCCCCCCCCTCCCCCCTCCCCTTTCTGCAATGCTGATGCGGCTGAACTTGGTCTTAAACAGCACTGGGAGTGTCTCTATTCATCTCAGCGACCCTGAAAACTATGGATTTGGCACTAATATCATTCGTTTTTGATTATTTTTACATGTCCCTCCCCTTCCCCCCTAGGGGTGTATTTCCCCCAGTGTTTGTCTTCTCAGATTATAAGTCATATGTGTATTAAGTTTGGTTGTAATTGCTCCAGATGCTCCAGAGTGATTCTGGAGCATACACACATACATCTATTTTTATATATATAAATTCTTTGACGCATTTCTCTTTTGGTAAATTTTCTGATATTATCACTAAATAAAATTTATTTTCATGTCAAGTAAGAAAGTATTCCTATTCTTGTTTTATGCATTGCTTTTTATTATGTTTAAGAATTATCTTATTTTTTTTTCCTTTTGGGGTAGTCTAGTATTGTACTAAGATTTGCATTTTGGGTTTCTAGTGTTATGGGTTACGTTGATTTACATTAGGAGGTACTAAATTTTCTTGCTTAAAAGCTATGCCTTCATCTCTTTAGTTCTTGATTTGGATTTTTATGTATCAAATAAAGTAATTTGTATAAAAAATTAGATCTGTATGTAGGATTTCTTGTAATCAGGGTAAAAAGCAAAAAGCAAAAAAATTTAAAAGAACTTTTGAAACAATTCTCAGGTGCTTGAATCTTTATACTTTATCTTTTGTTTGTTAGTTTTGTTACTTATTAGGCCTTGATATTATTCTTTAAAATCAAAAAGCTCATTAACAATTAAATTATTCCTTTCCTTTTTTTACATAGTTCAAGAGAAAGTTTCTATCAGTTTTGTATGCTGTTTCTTATAATGACTTATTTTCTTTTCATTGTCATTTGTGATTAATATGTTAACAATTTAATTATGTAGGATGAAATCAAGATGTTTGCTTCACTTCCTTGTGCAGTAAATGAAAGTTCTGCCTTCTGTGCTCATAACCTTGATGGTGCTTTAGAAATTGTAAATTATTTTGAGAATAACAAAGCCAAAATTCATATGAGGACAAATGTTAATAACTCCAGAAAGCAGCTTCCAGGTTTGTGATTCTGTGATTATTATTTTTTTTTTATACTTATTTCTGTCTATTTTTTTTCCTATCATAAAATTCTATCTTAATTATATTAATTTTTTGCTGAGATTGTTTATGTAATTTTTAATTTTCTTGAGATTACCATAAGATTAATTTGTGATGAATTTTAAGTTTTTTCCTGTGCCAGCCAATCAATTTTAAAAGTAGTGCAAAATGAACAATTACAAAACATTTGTACACCATTTCCCTACTTAGTAATGTATTGCGCCAACCCGAATCTTTAATTATCATTGAGAAATTAAGATTAAAATGTGTCACAAAGTTGCCCCGTTGAGTGGGACTTCTTTGTAACATCTGTGTTTTCGCCTTGAAATCCAAGGGGAAAAATTACTTGACACAAAGTTAGACAGTAAAGTGCTTATTAAAAGTTGATACTCAATTATATATACCTATTACAAATATTGGATAGCTTTATCTATATCTTTTACATCAAAGAGACCTCGGGTGCCCAGGGCAGCCATCAGTGCTTTAAGAAGATTAGGAAATTCATTCCTTTGACACATTCTGCTCCTTCGGGTAGTTTTTTTTTCCCAGATAGTCAATATTTCTTTCTCTCCAGTGGTATTTTAGAGCAGTGCTCCCCAACCTTTTAATCGCCACGGACTGATCAATGTTTGATAATTTTACCGTGGCCCGCTGAGGGGGGCTATGACAGCAATTTTAATTCATAATCTTGAAATGTTTAATAAACAATAAACTAATTTAAAATAGTTACAAGATTTCTTCTGTTACAAAGGTATAAATTAGCACAAACCCGACAAAGTTGCACTAACCTGGGAGAAATACACCACAGTAAATAAAATGGACATAAATTAATGTTCTTTAGGCAGCCTGGTACCATTTGATCCATGGACCGGTACTGACCTGGGGGTTGGGGACCACTGTTTTAGAGGACAGAAAAATGCAACATCAAGCAGCTGGAGGAGGTGGGTCGACTTTGTAGGTTATTTTGTGACAGTGTCAATGTGTCACAAAGTAACCCTGTCACCTTTCGATATTTAGGTTATGTTCTCATATCTCTCAGAAATATCACTACATAAAAGTTTTATTGCTCCACAATCTAATGGACATATTGACAATAAAAAATTGTTACCTGTGGTAGTTGGTTCTATAGGGTGTTAGGCTTCAGCATACAAAATTTCCGAAGTTTGAGTCAACAGTGTGACAGCAGGTTTCAACAATACACTGGCCAACGAAGGCAACTGATGCCCAACAGATTTGGGCACTGGCCATTAAATGAATGTATATGTTAGACAAGCTGTTGGCGCTAATCTTTCCTTTCTTGGTATCACAGACGGGGCACGATATTGAAAAAATGTCTATGTATCACAAAGTAACCCCGTCTTACAGTAATCTATATAGTAAGGTAACTGTACTTAACCATACTTCTTTGTATAGAGTAATAAATATTTTAAAATCTTGTTATGCTGTTAAAAAAAGGACAGCTAAATTAATTTTCACTTGAAAAGATCATACTCACTTATCTGAGAGCTTTATCATTTAGAAATCTAATGCATAATTGAAGAAATCTCCATTTATCTTACAAAAGCTTTAAAAAAAGAGAGAGAGAGATTAGACGTCTATTTTAACAGGGCTCGCAAATGGTCCGTTTTTTCCCTAAAAGTCCATTTTTTCCGATTTGGTACATTTTGGTACTTTTTTCGTGTTTTTGGTCCGTTTTTCCCCTATTTCAAACATTTTGAGTCAAAAAGTCGATTTTGTTCGCCATAAATCGATTATTTTAGATAGAAAGACGATTTAATCGCTTTAAAACGATTGTTATCTAATGCAAACGATTATTTTAGGTTATTAAATCAATTACTTTAGACTTACACAATCGATTATGTACTATTATAATCGATTTTATATATGTTTGCGAAGTAATAATGTGAGTGCCATCTGGGGCCAATAATTGGCATCACTGTTTTATTGATGTCTATGTCAGGAGGAGTGAATCACGTGAATGTTTAGTTTTGTTTTGTGTAAGTAATTGTAGCGTTCGAAACATTTTCCCGCGCATTTGCCGTTCTCCCCCAGCTGCTATGTTTCGGCCAATGGGAGAAAGGTGCTGGTGACGTCACACACCGTCTCTCCACGTCTCCACCCACGGTTTTGGGAAGATTCGCTTCTGCGAACTACTTCGGTTGGCGGACTTTACTTTTGCCGTGAGAAATTAAGGTGTTCTCAACAGAGTAGTTTGATCTTTAATACATTTTAGTTCCTTAAAATAAATCGTTATTGATATTAAAAAGAATTGTTAAAACGTTATTCTATATTGATTCAAGAATCTTTAGTGAAATAATAGAGAAGATAAGTAAAGTTTATCATGGGAAAATGTAAATTTTTGAGCTCTTGGCTGAACAAGACAGACAGCGAGGGATTTCAAATTTCAGAATGGGGAAGGAAAGAAGGAGATGGACTTTACTGTGTTGTTTGTGAGCAAGCCATATCAGTTGAAAAGGGGTTTTATGCCATAAAACAGCATTTTGATACCCAAAAACATAAAACTAACTTTCATCTGAAAAATGGACCCAAGCAGCTTCATTTTACCAGTGGTGCTGAACTAAATTCCACTGAAAAGTCTGAAAGCTTTCACTTATACAGTCTTAAGGATTCAGCCTATATCGCTGAACTCATATGGTGTATGAAGGCTGTTGTATCTAATATGTCAGCGCAATCTTGTCAAAACATTGATAAAGTTTTCAGAGCCATGTTCCCTTCTCCTGGTTCGGTGCCTATTCAGTTTTCTCTAAATCCTACAAAAGTCAGATACCTGATTAGTGATGCTTTAGCACCATATTTTAGAAATAAAATATTAACAGAAGCTCAGAAGTCATATTTCACCTTGCAGTATGACGAAACAACTAACTATGCTGGAGTTAAAGAGTTACAAACTGTGGTCAGATTTTGGGCTGAACAGAAGGGTAAAGTAACTACCCACCACCTTGAAAGTTTTTACATGGGTCATGCTACAGCTAATGATTTAAAGGGAAACATATCGCTAGCTCTAGAAAATGCAAATTTATCACTTTCGAAACTTTTGATGCTAGCTAGCAATGGACCAAATGTAAATAAGAGCGTATTTGGACTATTCAATGAAGAAGTTAAATCAGTAAGAAATAAAGGGTTAGTGAATGTTAGGGAAAAATGCCGATAAGCATTCCTCTTCTTCCCTAACCTTCCAGCCACGTAGAAAGAGCGATGTGTTTACATCATTTCCCACCTCCACAGCAATGTGTAAGCATCGTCAGACGCCAGTTGCGTCATGCCAGCCTAGTGACGTCATTCACCCAACGATGATGCCATACCATCTGCCAACAATGACGTCAACTAACATCAAGTAAAATTAGCATAATTAACTTTGCTATTCTCCTGCCACGAGGGAGCGTGGCGGTCGACGCCGGTATAAATATCTAGCCCGACATCGTGAGGGGGAGATGAGGTGATCTAGCACGACTCAGCACAGCTCGTTTTGAGAGCCAGTCCAGGCTCTACCGAGAACCCGTATTTTGAGGCAGCGCACCGCTACCGATGCCCTAGTCGTCTCGGCCTTGCATGCCCGCAGGTAGCCAAGGAATGGTTTTGTGCCAGAAAGGCACTGTCTACTTTACGTATTTTTTGCGGTGGTAAAATTTTGCCTCGACCAGCTGTGAGTTATTTTTTATTTACTCTTCACCTCGGTAAAAGTACCTTAAACCAAACATTTTAGGATCACACTACAAGCTGTGTAGTGCATCTGTAAACAAGACACTTTAATGTTGTATTATTTCTTTCCAACTAAATAAATGTGTTTTTATTTTACTTAGACCTTCGTACGTCTTTTTTGAAATCTTGCATATCACACCACAAGCTAGCTAGTGTTGCTCTGACTATATCTAAATATTAAGAGTCCAACCTTCCCGGCTAGTCAGTACGACTCTGCACTCTTAGCTATTTGTCAAGTTTGGGGCATTCCTGCCCCCAAATCTTAACTTTTTTTTGGCTGTGGGAGCCACCAGGTTCTAGCGGCTCAATTCCGTAACAGTGAATATAGGATTTTGCAATATTCATGTTTTACATAATGCTTTTCGAAGAGGGTTAGAGGAATTTGGTTGTGATGCATCGGATATGGTTATTTCCGTCTATAACTTCTTCAATGACTGGCCATCACAGTGGCAAGATTTTAGTGAGGTTCAGAAAAAGTTTGATTTACCAAACTTTCATTTCCTAAAGCATGTAAATTCACGTTGGTTAACCCTCGAGCCTGCCGTCAATAGACTTCTACAACAGTGGGACGCCGTTGTGGAGTATTTTTTTAAATTTGTACCCCTTAAACAAAGGAGGCTTATGAATACAATAAGTTATAAAAAATATATTCTTTCTTAGAAAAGAAAACTATAAAAGCTGAACTTAGATTTATATGTGGAAGTTGTGTATTGTTTACTAAATTCACAGGCTTATTTCAAAATGAGGAACCCTTAATCCATGTTCTTTATGAACAAATGCAAGAAGTAGTTATTACCATAATGGGACGTACATGTAAGAAAGAAGCTATAGAGAAATTCAAAAAAAATCCCGAAAAATGTGATGCTTTTGATAAGGAAAACTTACTAAACCTAAAAAATATTCCATTAAGTGCAGAAATTAAGAGCGGCATGATTTCTCTTACTGAACTGGAGGAACGACATTTTTTATCAGATATACAAAAACATTATATTGCATGGGGAACCTATATTCTGGAGAAAAATTTAATGAAAAACATACTACTTAAATCTTTTAGCTGCCTTAAACCAGGTGAAGTAAAAAAATCTGGAAGGATGAAACAAATACTTAAAGTCGCTGCTTGCTTGCCAATGGAAACAAATGAAGAAAAATTAATCGATGAATGGAAACTATTGCAATTTGAAGATATACCCAATAATCCTAGGATAAATTGTTATTGGGCACAGGTTTTTAAGATGCGAGTTCTTGATAACTTAAAGTATCGAACTGTCACTAATGTTATAAAAGCTGCTTTAACACTTTCTCATGGAAGTGCAGAGGTTGAAAGAGGATTTTCGAGGTCTTCCAGAATTTTAACTGAAGACAAAGCTTCCATGTCAATAAGAACTTTAAATGCTCGATTAGTAGTCAGCGATGCATTAAGGAAATATGATAACAAGCCTGAATTAGTGCCGATCACAAAACACCTTCTTTCTCTTGCACATGCTGCATACAAAAGTTACAATGATTATCTGGAAAAAGAAAGAAAAGTAGCAGAGGAAAAGTTAAAAGCAGATAGAGAAATAGAAGAAGCTAAGGTCGCTGAAAGAAGAAGAAACGAAGTGTTAAAAGAAAATCAAAAAGACATTGAAAGTTTGAAAGAACAGTTAAAAGTAGCACAAGATGAAATGGATATGCATACAACAGCATCTAATAAACTTCTTCAAGAAGCCAATACCAGATAAGAAAAGCTTTAGCTAAAAGTAACTTACTGAGGCTAAGTAACGCAAACAATCATGAAGGAATTGTGAAGTCTAAGGAAGACTGTGAAGAAAAAAGAAAAAATGTGACTTCTTTGGACAAGCAACTTCAAAAAAGAAAAGATTCTATGATTACAACGTTTTTTACTAAGAAGCCAAAATTGCAGTAGTAATGGATTACAGCTAATCATATTTGATTGGTATGTATTTAATGAATACTAGATGTATTGTTTAATTTAAAAACATGGTTCTTTTTTTTGGTCCTTTTTTTGTTTAATAGTCCCTATTTGTCTCTATTTAAAATGAAAATGGTCCCTTTTTCCCCTAATTTAAACACGACAATGTGTTGTGAGCCCTTTTTTAAAGTACACTGTGTTAAAGTAATTTATTTTTGTTATTATTTGCAGTTTTCCTTCAGCAGTTTTAATGTTAATTTTATTTATGCTGGAAATTAAAGAAAAAGTGTATGATATTTCAAAATTACATGTCAATAAGTAAAGAAAATTGGGTTCTTTGAAATTTTTAGGTATCTCTTCTGTACTGGTCAAGAAAACTTTATACACTAGTCCAGTTTTCATGTATCCTGACCTTTTACCAATTTGTGGCTTCTTTAGGACCTCAGAAAGTAAAAAACCTGTTTTCACTAAGGCTGAAGATAAGTAAGTAACTTAAAAGTTTTTAAACTTTTTTCTCATATGATTATTTATACATTTACTAACTCACAGAAATAAAGTTTTCATGAGAGAGGGAAATTAAAATTGAATGCCTCATGTAAATAAAAGAAAAGAGTCAAGATTGTTAAGATTTTATAGCTTGAATAATTATAGTAAATATGAGAATATATGTTAGAATAAAATAGAACATATGGTGTATGCATAATATTTTTAATTTAATGATAATCATTTAAGGCTGAATTTAATACAGAAATAGGCATATTCACTTTGTTGTTGATGTTAATGTAATATTTTATTTGTTTAAGATTATATTCAGAGGAAATGTAAGGCAAATTTCTGTTATTTCTCCTTTAAGGGAGGGAAAAAAACTTTGAAGAATTTTATCATGCATAGTTTAAAGAGTGGTGATTTTTATTCTTTTATTTGTAAAAAAATTCCTGTCTTTATTATTAATTTCTGAACTGTATTGTTTTCTTTTTATTAAGTCTTATAGCTATAGGATTGGAAGAGTTTTCATTTTCATGCACACCCGTGTACTACATTCAAACTCTTCTTATGCCACCTAAAACAGAGTATCAAATAAAACTCAGAATTAAGAATTCAAAGGCTGCAAGATGTTCTGCGGGTAATCCAATAAAAGTAAATATATCTTTGATGATATTTATATTTTCTATAAAAGGGTTTTAGCTTATTGTTGAAGCTTTATTTTCTGTTGTATATTCATATTTTTAAAGTTTGCTATCCATTAATTTTATGCAAAACATGTATCCATTAATTTTATGCTGTAGACAGTTATTTTCTTTTAGCTTAACATAAATATTTAATAGGAAATTATTAATGCAATAGAGTTAAGTTAATGGTATATTTATTATAGTGCGCTTAATTTTCACTGCTAGTCTAAAAGCAATAACTTAATTCTGAATACCTTATATTATGTATTTTCTATATTATTGATGTATTTTAATACTAATTAAATACGAATTCAATTTGCAGTTATTGACTTGAAAATTTTGTTCACAGAAATATCTTTGGTTTGATGAGCATTTTAAGTTAATTTTTCAGAATAGCATATTTAGCTGAGTAGTACGAGATATGAGTAAGAATCATGTGTAAATATTGCTTGATCAACATCGAGATTTCCTTTCTTTTTAACTTTATATTTCTCTTGTTATACAGCTGTTTCTATATGCTTAAATCACTAATTCTACGTAAAATGTATTTATAGTTTCCAGTAGTTGATGTTAACCATTGGAATGTATGTTCAGCGACTGTGTATGAGACTGATCAGTTCTCTATTTTTTTAGCCTTCTGCTATTCAGTTTGTATTCTGTTAAATGCTAGGAAATCATAAATGTTGCTGTATTCTTATTAAAAGATATAATACAGTGGAATCTTGATCTATCATTTTTGAAGGGACTGACTGAACTAAACGATGGATGCGGGAAAACGATAGATGGGGGAACATACAACAAAGTATTAACATACCTTAAAGTTTTATATCCCTAAAATATATTTACTCACATACATAAATGCATACGTGCATGTAGTGTAACTGAAGATAAAATTGCAAAGTTGTACTGAAACCCAAGATAATAATAATAAAAAGAAATACACATAGATACACAGGAATTTTGATTCAAATAAAAGTACTTAATCTTCGATTGTTTTTTGACAGTTTTCTCTCCACAAGTAAACACTATTTTTTCTGTGTTGCAAATTGCATTCTTTCGGTATCGATATTTGTGTGAGAGTACAAAGAAGCAGCTGCCAGGAATCATTTGTAACTAGAACCATTCCATTGCACTGGATGGGGTCCGACATAAGACCACCAGGAAGTTCTGCTTGCGAGTGAAACCCTCATCGGCCAGTGTAGAACTGCAGCAATCAGAAACTTCTCACACCCTAGACCAAACACCAGGGCGGATCCATCCCAAGGTCAACAGAAAAGCCAGAGGGCAGCAGGAATCGCTCAGGTCGGCTGACTGTGAGCCATTGCTGATAAGGACAAAAAATGTTGAATAGTCGTAGAATTTGGAATGAGTTGCCGAAAATAGGATACTCTAGGGGCTAAAGAAATTAAGGAACACCAACAACGAACCAAATAATGGGAGTGGTACAATAACATGAAACCAGGCTAAACAGGAGAAACAAAAATACGAGACCGTGCATCTCAAATGTTCTGCTCATTGTTTAATTAGAGCGTCATTCTAGCTCAATCCAGACATTTATATTTCAGGTTCAGTTATTATGAAAAAACGATTGATCTGATAAATTAATATGAAGCTGCGATATTCTGAACGAATATTGCGGGAAAACGATGGATCAAGGAACGATCCATGCAGTCTGTTTTTGATTGTTTTCTATGGAATTTATTCAGAACTGGGTGAAATAAACGATACATACAGGAAAACGATCATTTGGGGAACGATTGATCAAGATTCTACTGTGTATATATATATATATATATATACAATGGAACCTTGATATATCAAAACCTCAAGGGGAACGAGAAAACTTCGAGGATTTCAATATACTGGATTTGATTTAATAATAACTTGGGAGCATTAGGCAGGTTCAAGGGGAATGGAGAAACTTCAGTTTATCAAGGAATTCTATTATATCGAGGTTCCACTGTATATATATAATTTTGTTTTCCTGTAACTTTGTTTGAATGCTGTGTATATTCACATTAGATAGAGTTGATTGTTGCATATATATACATTGCAGTGAATGGTTAACCATTTAAATGTATTATGATTACTATGTATTAAGGGCTCTACCCATCACTTAACTCTGGATAACTTTTTTAAGTGTTTTTTGCTATAATTTTATCATCTTTGTACTTTACATGATTCATTTTAAAAATGGTTCTCTTTATGCAACTTTAATACTGCATTTATGCGTGTATAGGCTGCACTTTTATTCCATAAAATAGGTCAGTAAAAATGGGGTGTGGCTTATACACGGAATTTTAAAATTACAGTAAACACTGTTTAGTTTAGAACATTTTGTTACCATAAAACATTAGTATCTATATTCATTCAGACCTGATTAAATAGTTTATGTACCTATTCATCATCATTTGACACTTTATCACCATCACTGTCGCTGTCAGATGATGTCTCAGGGTGTCTACTAATATGAAAAGTCACGAAATGGGAAAACGGTCACGAAAAGTCATGAAAAGTAGCGAAATTGAAAGAAAAGGTCACGAATTTTTTCAATTTGAAAATTTTTTTATCGATATAATGTAGAATAGAAAATATGCTCCTAACTGGTACAAAAACACTAAGATCAATTTTTGCCTACTTTGTGACGCCGCATCGGAAGAGAGATAACAGAGTTCCCGCGGGAAAATGCATTGTATTCTTCCCCACTGCGGGAACAAACGCTCTTTCTCCCCTTCACAGAAAGGAGAGTATACGTCGTCATGTGGGGCTACCCCTCGGGCGACAAAAATACGAGGAGATAAGAAACACACAGCGGAAGTAGACATATGGTAAAGCATTAAAATTAACACGAACAAGTGGTGCACAATGCTAACAAGAGAGAGAAGTTGGACAGCGGAAAGACACAATTTTTTTTAAAAATAAGAATAGAGCTTCAATTTTTACGTCGATCCTGAATAGAGAAGGGTAGTTCAGATCGGTTTTTCTTTCAGTGAACTCGAGTATTACCATATAGATTTTGGCTTATTGTCATTATTTGCGCTCGAGGTATTCTCTCTCCCCACGTAACAGACTATGTCCGATATATGCAGATTTCCCGTCGAGTATACGTTATGTAACGGGCGAAGGCGAAGCTTTCTCCCACCAATGACGTAACGGGCGATGCATTCAATTATGAAGCTCTCTTCCACGGGAGATATTAGTGCCCTTTACAAGTACGTTCTTTTGTGAGTGATTGGAGCGTATGGGATTGTGCTCACGCTCCAAGCACTCGCAAAAGAGCATACGTTTAGCGCCCTTTACACGTATGCTCTTGGAGTGCTTGGAGCATATGGGATTGCACGCAGGAAAATTTGGAGTACGCTCCAAAGAAGCTTTCCCTTCCTCTCCAACACCTTCACACGTGCACTCAATCGCGCAGAATCGTGGTTTCACATGGGAAAGAACGTACGTGTAAAGGGCGCTATTCCTCCGCCCAGGACCGTAGCCTTGGGGGGGGGGGGAAGCTCGATGGGCAGGATCCCTCCCCCCCCCCCCCCCCCCCCGAATTTCTGGAGTTTACTGTATTGCATTTTAACATCGAAATAAAAGTACATTTTTAAATGTAAAATTTTTTAAAACTGCATACTTATTCAAAATTTAATTTTTGAATAAAAATTCAAATTTTTAAAATTTTTATTTACTGTTTTAATTTCAATTTTTTTGCTCCGAATTGTTTTATAAATTTACTGAAATGTATTACACAAGATTGTGCATGGACTTTTAGATTATATAATATTAAATTTTATAATTTCTTAATATCATTATTAAATATTAATATTAAATATTATGTAATTTTAGTAAATTTTATATTATTTTTAGTTAAAAAATAGTGAAATATCGGGAAGGCTCAGTCCAGTTTGAGTTGTTCTTCATCTTGATGTTTTCAGAGCAGTTTAGGAAAGTTCCTCAATTTAAGCAAAAATTAACTCAAATTAAACATTGTACAGCTATTTTACAATTGTATCAGTGTAGAATTAATGAAAAATTGTTATTTAAATATTATTTACCTTAATGGGGTTTCTGTAGTAACTGTAACAAGTATGAGAATGATTAATTTTTGCATCATTCACTTTCAAGGTGTTTTACATTGCATCAATAAATTTCATGGGTGTTTGAGTCATAATCATATCTGGAATTTGTATAACAGTAATAAAACTAGTAAGTATTGCATGGTTGTAATCCCAAGTTTTTAAAAATAAGGTTTTCCTGATAAGAACTTAAATAATAAGGTGAATATTGTTGAAAGACGAGCCAGGGGGGGGGAGAGACTAATTTCGTTTAAACTAGTATGTACTTCAATGGTCATGAAATTTTATTTTTAAGGTCATGAAAAGTCATGAAATTGACTTACTCAAAAGTAGTAGACACCCTGTGTCTTCATGCGAAATAATTCCTAAGTGTACTAGTATATGTATAATCTTTTTTACACTGTAGTTTCACCACTATCAGCTAAGGCTGTACCTGATATTGTTAGGCGAGCATTGAACTCTAAGGAATGCATGACATTGTTACATTTCACAGAACGATGCTACTTTGATTTTACAACGGAATTCACAAAAAAAAGTTTGCCCCAAATGATGTCTCAAAATTCAGGTGTGGCTTATACATGCATGCGGCTTATACATGAGTAAATACGGTACTTGTCTATTGTCAAAACAGCTGCCATAGCCAGTTCAGTAATTTTTTCTTGGTTGAAGTTTAGATCAAGCTTTTCTCTAGATCAGGCCTACACAACTTGAAATGTGATGAGGGCAATATTAGTTTATGAAAAGCTGCTGTGGGCCGCAAGAAAATAAAATAGAGGGGAAAGCAAATATTTTATATAACAAAAAATAAATTAACAAATAATAATCAATAATACTCAAGTTAAGCCTCATTTCCAACTAAATTTTAGTCTAACTACATTATTAAACACTAAAAACTTTTATGGGTGAACTAGTTTTTTTGTTCTATTTTTTTAAATATTACTGTCTTAATACCTGTGAATAACCTGCATTTAACCACTAGGACCATAATATATCAATTCATATTTCTCTGATTTGCCTGTGCATGAATTGTAAAGGCCATTTCTGAACTTTCTTGAAGATGTTATTATTTTTCTTTTGCATAAGTTTTACTACCCTTTCGGAGGATGGTTCAGTGTATTGCTTGATTCCAAGTTGTTCAGATATGTGTTTAACAGTTTGGTTTCTGTGAAAAAATTTCCTCCAATAAAGTAGTCAAAATGTCAAACTCCTTAAGAGATGATCCATTTAAAAGGAGTTACTAGAACATATTCACCAATATATTACAGTCTAAAGGTTTTAGCCATTTGTTTTCACTTTATTTTTTTTATTACTTGTTTCTGTAAATGCAAATATAATTCATGTATTATATCTGTTCTGTTTGACATAATCCATTTATATTAATGATAAACCAGTTAATTTTTTTCAATGTGCCATCTTTTATGTAAGTGTTCTTCAGATATAATCCTTTCAGTGCACAACATCATATATACAAATACAATTTTATATCATTGGTGTAATTTCAGTTACAGATATTGCTATATTGCAGTCACAGTAAAGGTCAAACTCTTGTCTCTAAAAATATTGGTTACATACGAGTATTGCCATGAAATTTCATGCTGAATTTCTCCTCTAACTTTTTGTGATCTCACTTGATATACTGAAGTATATCAATATCTCCTCTTGATAAAATTTGTTTATTTTTACTTTTTTGCTATAGATGATGTTATTCAAATTTCTGTGTTTTAAAAAAAAAGTGCTTAAGTACTTTGACAAAATTTTTTCTCTGATATAGATATTTTTATTTTATTAAAGTTACTGAAAAGTTATTTAGCAAATTTTCATAGGAATGGAAAAAAGTAAAACTACCTGGGGAGCTTATAAAATAATTTTTCTTTTTTTAAATAAAATTTCTTTGAATGTCAAATTAATATATTTTGGCATTCAAAGTATTCTTGTATCTCAAGCATGAGTTGGACTGAATTTTATTCATAATTATTTTAACCTTTTCCTTATGGGGTGGGATAACATGTATCCCAAAAATACAAGCACAGTATGAATGAATATATATACAGTGGATGCTCGTTAATTCGAACTCAAAGGTTCTCAGAAAAAAGTTCGAATTATCCAATGTTAAGAGAAAATATATAACTTTAAATGTGTATCACTGAAGAAGAAACTCTCCTAGTATGTATAACCCCAGAAAATATATTATACTATGTTATCTAAAGTTAAACATATTAAAAAGCAATACAGACTTACCTTTATCATAAAATGAAGCAGAAGATATGCAGTATAAAGTAAACTTTTATTAAAAATATGAATTACACTTTGGAGAAAAACTGTAAAATGGATGTTTGGTTCTGTTTATGATGCCTACATTGTTGAGCCAGCTTCTTGATTTGAAGTAAACATTTCAATTCATTTTCAGAGGAAGGTTCCATCTGAATAAATACTTTCAGAGTTTTAATAGAGTCCATTATGGCTTTTTCCATTATGGCCGCATTAAAAATATCTTGCGGCAGGTAAGTAGAGAAAAGCCCTGCTAGTTTCCTACCGAAATTAGTGCATACGTCTTCGTTTGCATCAGAGCTTTGGCTACATACAGTTTGATAAGAAATATTGTGCCTTGACTTAAATCGAGAAATCCATCCATCACTGCATTTAAAATCTTCAATACCCATTCGACTTGCCAATTCATCAGCCTTCGTCAGCACTAGGGGTCCATTTATCGGAAAATTTTGAGATCTAACATCCTGGAACCATAGCAGTAGAGCTTTTTCTAGAACTTCTTCAAACGCATTCCCCATGCATTTCCTTCCTCTAGCAAATTTTGATTTTTCCCATGAATTTAAAATTGAATCCTTGTTTTTCAAATTAGTTGACAAGGCATTTTTTTAAATTCCATAGTCAGCTGCTAACTTTGTTTTACATTCGCCATTCTCTACTTTCTTTAAAATTTCTACCTTTGTCTCCAAAGTTAGGGTTTTGTACTTTCCACGTGTAGACATCCTGAATTTTTACACGTTCACACCACACAATAAGGAAGAAAAACTAGACCACATTAACTTGTCTGCACTGCAGTTATAACTGACGCAGCTCCCTAGAATCTGTAGTAAAGACTAGTTTTTCTGAAATTCTAAGAAAATCAATCCAAATAAAGGAAAATTGCTTTTTCGGTTTAGCACTAATAAGAAGGACAATAGCTACTAACGTTTAGCGGCCATGCAATAGTCTAGGAATGCAGGCATGTGCCTCTTTACAAAGAAAAGAAATTTTGACACACAAAATAATAAATACAGTGTGTATTTTCTCCATTAAACGAGGAAAAAAAAATTTTTGTCAAATTTTTAGTTCGAATTAACCGAAGTGATAAAAATTCAGTTCGAATTAATGAGATATTTTTAACATTAACTCCAATACAAGTTTTTTGGGGCCTTTGGATTAGTTCGAATTAACCGAAAGTTCGAATTAACCGAGTTCGAATTAACGAGCATCCACTGTATATATATATGTGTGTGTGTACAGACATATATATATATATACATATATTTGAACTTTCCCCATAATGGGCCCCATAAGCTAAAGGTTAAAGAGAGTTATTGATTTGTTTCCATTAGTATAGTAAGAGAAGTTTCAATGGACATAATTAATAGTGTACTCAGATCCGGTAAGCATCTTGTATTGTGTGAGATGCAGTGGGTAGTCATTTTTATCCAATGATTTAATTTACTAAATATTTGATAAGAGGATATCTGGGCTTAAAGTGAGATTTTTATATTTTGTTCATGAATTGTACGTCTTGAATCCATTTGAAAACAACTGTGATGTGTTGAAAAAATGAATAATTTTATTTTTAAATTTCAGTACTTTTATCAACATGGACGTGCTCCACCATTTTCAAGGACTATTACACCATTTGATCCAAATAATGTAAAAGCTCCAAAACATCATCCTACTGAAATGTTACCTATATGGATGGTATGTATAAGTTTTTTTTAAAGTGGTACCTGAATTTTTTTTTAAAATTTTTAACCATGATTGTAATCACAAAGTATTTATGAAGAACTAGCTGAATACCAGTGCTTTACTACAGAGTACATTCAAATTAAATGCAACGGTCAGTGTATGCAATTAATGCCAAAAAAATATATTTATAAAAAAAATCGTAATGGATATTTTTACAGACAAAATAATGTAAAAGAAAATATTCAAATTAAATCTAATAGAACATACTAAAGAATATAGTACAGTTTGAGGAACATTTCTTTTACTGTATTTTAATATTTTTTTTGGATAATGTCCAATCTCTGCCGTATTAGCAATAAAAATTTTTTTTTGGTTAATTTATTTCATTGTTATGCACGCGATGCAAAATTAGTTTCAAGTATCAACAAAAAGAAAAGAAACCATGTGATCAGCATTTAATAAATTAAATTCTAAAAAAAATTAATCTTTAAAAATTCACCAAATATCAGAAAATGGAGGTAAAGATTCGAAAAAGATTACTATACAACTACAAGTGTTTGTTGCTCAAATACCTAATATTTAGATATTTCAATGGTGGGCACTTTATAATTGGTTTGTGTGCCTGTGTTAGAGTATTTAATGCAGTGGTTTCACTGTTCAAAATATAAAAGAAAAGAATTATCTGTTCTTTGATATGTATTGGGAATGTGGAAAGCTCTGGGACTTTCCACATGCTTATGCAGTTGTGAAATGAATATGCTAATAAACAGTTCATTGAGTAATGGGGATATTAAATTTTTGAACAAGCAAGCTTCTAATTTTTCACATCAATGCTAGTGTATTGGGGGGGGGGGGTCATTTGTATGGTGAAACTGTTTCATCCAACTGGTGTAGGATTACACCTGATTGCTTAAAACTAATTGCTTCTCTTAAAATATGAACTCTGAACTAAAATTTGGCCCTCCTTTACTAGAAAAATGTTTTTAAAATCATGTTGGTGTAAAATATTTTTATGAATGCAAACACATTGACTGGTATTAACAGACTTAAAACTAGTGCAAATTATTAAATTTTAGTTAATTTCATAATAAAAGAATTTGAAGACATAATGCTCTTAAAAAGTTCTAGAATTTTTTCCAGAAAAAAAGTGGGAATATTGATTACAGTGAAACCAAACAATCATTGAATTGAAAAAGGAAAATGCTTGATTATTCTTGAATACATCTTGATGACAACATATTGTGAGAAAAATTATTTCTCCTATAAACTAGTAACTAATTTCACCAAATATGTGACATTGCATCATTGAGGTTTGATTGTGTGATCTTGCTACTTTAAAATATTTTTCTTTAAGAATATTTTGAAGAAATAAGATCTCACAATCTAATGTATACCGAACCATCATCTTGATAAGTCATATGTCTCTGAATAATTTATTAAAAGTTTTTAATGTACACATTATATCAGTATTCATTTTATTTTGTTATTAGTAATTTTTTTTTATTTATTAGTAATTTTTTGTGCTACAAAAAGTGCTTATTTGTTTTGTTTTGTTTTTTCAGAGAAGTATGTGTACTCCTGCAGTATCAACAAATTCACTTCCAATTTTACCTATAATGCCTAAAACACCGTATAAGCCTGCTACATTAATAAAGAAACGTACTTTCCATCCTAAGACTCTCTCTAAACCAGGCTACAGAGTACTTTTGCCTCGGGGTAGTCATTTTTCGCCACTAAGGCAAATATCTCCCATTCTCAAAAAGTACAACCAGAAAAGGCGTGCACTGTCAGTAGTACCTATGTGTAACACCTCCAGAGTGAGAAAAAACACTCAAAGTTTAAAACAACTGGCAATTAAACCTCTCATATCACCACTACCTGTGATTAAAAAGGAAGATATAATTGAAGGAAATACCGTAGGAAGCACTAATAGGCAGTCTATTGTTGTCAGTTATAATCATGAAGCCAAAACAGTGAGATCAGATGCAACGATGATGAATTGTGAAAAGGCAGTTCAAGGTGCTTCTGATACAGCATACTTGGTGAATGCTGAGACAGCAGGTACTTCAGAGTGCACTCCTGACTTAAGTGTAAATGAATGTGACATTCCTGTTGAATTAGAAGCAGTGGATGAAGTTGATGAAGAAATAATTGATGATGAACCTGAGTTAACACATCAAGACTCAACTGTGACTAGTAATATAATCAATAAAAAACAGTCTGCTAATAAAAAGAAAAATAAACAACAAAGAGATTTAGAATCATCACTAGCTCTTTTGCAACCAAATTGGTAGAAAATGACCCTAAGGTATGTAGTTACTTTCTTTTTTTCTTTATGATAATTTAAAAATTCTGTATAAGAAAAAGTTTTGTTTTGTTGTGTAGCTTTATGCTTTGAACATGTTCAGCAATATGCTTTAGTTCATCTTGTTCTTAATTGAAACTTAATAGAGTTATTACAACCAGATCAGAGAAACCAGAAAACTTTCTGATAATTTAAAAAATATAATTCAAGATTATTCATTCAAGCTGCTTTCTTGACATTTACTATCAAGTTAGTATTTCTGGTATTAGTAAATGGTATATTTTATGTATATATTTTTATCTATCATATGGTTTAGTATTGCTATTTACACAGCTTATTCTGTATCAATTATACTTTTCAAATTGATACAATCAGTGGTTTCCTGATTGATTTCAAGAAAACAAAGACAGATTTGTTATACTGACAATTGTATGTGTTTTTACTGTGATAATAAATTTAGGATTTGTCAGTAAGTGATAATTTTTTTATACGGCTTTTCTTCAATATTTTTTTGTAAATTCTTTTTAATTACCATCCAAAATATTGATATCTATGAGCATCCAAATTATTGATGTATATGAAACTTTTTCAAGAATTTTCTTTCAGTGTTACTTAATATTTAAAACATATGAAGAATTTTGGAATTAAAACACCTTCAAACTGTGATGGTTTACCATTATTATTGTTTTTAAATTTATTTTAGCGTGAAGAAAGGGAAACACTTTTTGCTAATTCTTATCTGTTAAGAGTTACTGAAGCTCTAAAAGAAAACAGTGATACTCAAGAAAAGTTTTTAAAAACTCTCTGCAAGTATCAGCACAATGCAAAATCTCCAGTCAAGGTAAAATTATGAATATTAATTTTCTCAACTGAAGTTATATTTCAGTGTCCTCAAATGTGTGTTTTTGTAGTCCAATTATGTAATTTTACCTTTCTATCAGTTGTGTGTATGTATATATATATATATATATATCAGAAAGTTTGTTTTTTTTTAACTAGCCAAAATGAGGGGTACATACAGGTAATTATGAATACACGTACTATACTACGTACTTTAAACTATTTTTTCCACATAGTACTCTCACCAGTTCAGACATTAGTTCCCTCGCAGCACTAAATTTTAGATGCCCCTGTCGTAAAATTCGTCTGGCATGACTGTGGAACCACCATCGTGCTTGCTGTCGTGGCTTCCTCGTTGCACGTGACTCACTGTCCTTGCCAAGAACTTCTTCAGAGAACTGAAAACAGGACACTAAGTCACTAGGAATGAGATCCAGACTGTATGGTGGGTTGTCCTGACTCTCCCTGTGGACATGACCAGAGCTTTTTGGCAGTTCTGATTGTAACATGTGGCCTCGCATTGCACGAACTCGGTCTCCTCGAATGCTCATTGTCATGTGTCTTCACAGTCATTTGCGAACTCACAACCATCACCATCTCACACTTCTCAAAGTGAGACACTTTTCCCCATATGTAGGCTGTATTTCTGTGTGGATTTTGATGGGCGTTCCATCCCTTGCTCCATAGAAAACAAATCAAACTTATGCTCGTATGCCATGGACGTGTGAAGCACAACCTCCATCTTCAACAACTGACAGCAGTGCCATGCTGCTCAGCTACTGGCAGATAAGGCCTGGCTAGTCCAAGAAAGGTCCACCGCTGGGAATGGCATACGTTGACTTTGTATTTACATCCATAATTTGGCTAAATAAAATAGGGGCAGACTTTCTGATTCCCTTCGTATATATATATATATATATATATATATTTAATTATATTACTGTTTGTTGTTCATATTTGTTTATTACAATTGGAATCTTTATACCGGTTTCTCACACTTTCTTCCTTTGAAACATTTTGCTTGTGTAAATGCCATTAACTGACAGATGTAGTTAATCATCAGTTATGAGGGAATTTTTTTTTTTATTATTCCTAAGCCCAAAACATATGTTAACAAATAACAAGAAATAATATAGAAGAAAAAATGTTGAATAGCACTAACATGTATTAAAAGCTGAAGTGATATAATACACAACCTATAATATAGTGTAGAAAACATATATATACAGTTACAGTTTCAAGGATCAGAATTTGACAGTGAACTCACACATATTCTTGAGAGATGAGATCTTCTAGTGGTGTTGATAAGATATTAAGATGTGTGGTTAGAAAGGAGAAATGGTTGCTGGGGAGAGAATCATTAATCAATATTTCATCATCATCTTAATATATCTGATTTAAAGGTCTTTAACCTTCATTACTTATTCATTGCCAAACAAACCCTGAGGGTTAGTTTAACTTTTTGCCTTTTTTTATCCTTAAAAGCAGAATGGCACTAAGTAAATTTCTAAAGTCAGAGATCCTGTATTATGCACTTTACAAATTTTCTACATATTTAATAGAAAGTGCCTTCAGATCTTGAAATTTGTTATAAGACTGAATATATTGTTTTAGTTTGTGACCTAAAAATATTCATGTATTATTAGTTTAAACATTTTGCATTTTTCAAATTTGTAGCAGTTTTCAATAATGCATGAAATTATTTCTGTATGTGGTTTCATGATTATTTTTTTAAAAATAAATTCTTTTAATCGTAAAATTAAAATTTTACTGCATCAGATTACATTTTCTAAATTTTTGTTTTCTGCTCTATTCTCTCACGAAATTATTTTACTTTTCAGATATATCTTGAATGAAAGAAATTTTGAAAGATTATCCTGCATTAGCAGATGATTTCGTTGCATTTCTACGTCCCGAACAAGCAAGGGATTGTGGGAAATACAAAGAATATCTGACCCTAAGTAAAATTAGAGCATTTATTCGTAAAGTAGAGGTAAATCAATTAGCTCAATAAATTTATGTTTGAATTTTAGTTTATGAATTGTAATTATGTGTTGAAGTAAGATGTTTGTTTTTGACAATAAGTATATTGTACCAAACCCGAGTGATGGGTAGATATTCTAAAAAGTGGATTTCAAATACGGAAATAAATATGCCAGTTAGTGCAAATTGAATAATAGCAATTTATCTAACATTAAATCTTAGTACACTTTTTAACAACTTGCAGAAAAGTAGACAAAATAAAATGTTGAATCTTCGCTCAAAGCTAACAATTCCAGCACTTAAGAACTTTTCTTTAAGATGGTGGGATTCAAAAACAATAATAATTACAATATAACAATTATAACAAGTAGCATACGGCCTTTAACTTTCTTCCCTCTAAGGACCTCGTCTTATACCAGCCGAAAATAAAACTTTTTACAAGAAGAATATCACCTGTTTAAAACCTCAACCGATTGCATACAAACCAGATTTAGAACTGAACTTTTTATTCCAGACTCTTATTCACCTACAAAACAAAACCCATGTTGCCACACCGCTCAACCAAACCATTTTCCAACAATAGACCCAAGAGCAGGATTTATTACTTACTCCATGGTAGACGCGTGAACGGGCAAAACCATTGTTTTATTTATCGTGGACTCCAAAACATCGCATGCTGGTGATAACACGCCAAGTTGGCCCCAAACTCATAACAATATTAATCCTTGTAAACAACTAGTGTGTTTGCCTTATCAGTGGAGATGTTTGGGCATTGATTGCTGAAAAGCTTATTTAAAAGTTATGTAACAACTAGCTGAATACCTGTGCTTCACTACGGAGTACATTCAAATTAAATACAGGGGTCAATGTATGCAGTTAATAAAAATAACAACAACAACATAAAATATATATATGTATATATAATAAATACAACGGTCAATGTATGCAATTAATGCAAAAAAAAACAAAAATATATATTTATAAAAAAATCATAACAGATATTTTTATAGACAAAATAATCTAGAAGAAAATATTGAAATTTAATCTAATAGAACACACTAAAGAATATAGTACAGTTTGAGGAACATTTCTCTTACTGTATTTTAATTATTTTTTTTTTTTGGATAATGTCCAATCATCTGCCACATTAGAAAGAAAAAAAAATATTTTTTTTTTGTCAATTTATTTCGTTGTTATGCATGTGACACAAAATTAATTTAAAGTATCACAAATTGAAAAGAACCATGTGATCAGCATTTAATAATAATTCTAAAAATTAATCTTTAAAATTCACCAAAATCAGAAAATGGAGTCAAAGATTTGAAAAGATTTCATTTTTAAAGGAATTTTATGACCTTTCTTGTGATATAAATTTTATAATCATCAGATTATTATTTTAAATGCAAACTTTAAAGGAATGTACAAAAACAGCTTAAAAATTTAATTTAAAAAATCTTTCTTAGTGCACCCCTACACTATAAGAAGAATCACCATGCAAAATTTCAACCCTTTAGGTCCAGTGGTTTGGTTTGTGTGTTATCTGTCAGTCAGTCAGTCAGTTACGGTACTTTTTTTTATATATATACATCACATTTAGTTATATTGTTCATTAACATGTTATAGAGGACTGGAAAGTGCATATAAAGTATTATATTCTATAACATGATGACATAATGTAAATTGTATGAAAACTTTGACCTGCTTCAGAGGAGGAAATGCAGCTGACAAAACTGTTCTAGAAGCATGCATGCATAAATATACAGCACTAAAATTTGCAAAGTGAACCCTTAGTTTCTTTAGGCGAAAGCTGAAGGATTTATTGTATGCTCAGTTCAGGAATAATTTGTGGTTTTTAATTTAATAAGAAGGAAAAAAAATTATGCATGGAACAAACATATACCAATAACTGGCCCAGTACATCCAAGATAGCAAAATCACGTCTAATTAAAATAACATGGGCAAATTAGAATTTATAATTTTTTTTAACATGACTCTTTAAATATATTTTTCACATGTGATGTATCTGCCTCCTGTTATTTTACATATTGTTTAAATAATTCTTTAATCACTTTAAAAAAATAACCAAATAATCTGAATATTATGCAAATGAATAAAAAAATTTTGTACAAAATCAATTGTACATTACATTAAAATTATTTGTATGCATATCTTTATTTGTTAATTTATCCAAATTTAAGTGAACATTTCAACAGAACAAAAGTACTTTCGTGTGGGCTAGATATGTTTAATAAATTAATGAAATATATGCCCTAAAATATATTATTTGCTCCTACTATTTCTGATATATCGCCTAATGTGCAATAATATGATAATATTATTGCACATTAACTAACTTTGTTGTCTGTTGCTTTATTTTTCTTCTACACAATTTTTTTCAGGTACATTTCAGTAATCAGCCTCAGCATCTTCTTAAAATTTTAAGAACTATTGCGCAATTTAAGCAACAGTCTAGTATTTCCTCAGTTGAGGTACTGAGTACCTTGCAACCTTTGCTGAAGAATCAAAGCCATTTAGTGGAAGAATTAACAAATCTTTTACCTGATATGGCACCACCTGAAAGGTATGTAATATGCTTTATCTTTTGTCTGAATAATTATCTATCAATTACACATATATCTGTAACTATGCAAGTAAAATATTCCTATACTATTCATAGCATACTATTTGTAGTGGGATACATACTACAAGATGTTACATACTCTTAAATCACAAACATAGAAAATTTTTTAATTAGTAGTGTTCCCTAAGTCTGAGAAAAGTCATAATATTCCAATGTAGATCTCTTCCTTTTTTCTTTTCTTTTCTTTCTCTCTTTTTTTTATTATTGTTAATTGATAATAACTATGTTTCATTGTAAAGTTTTAGCTCTAGATTTTTGTTGAATGTAAACTTTGAAAAGTATTATAATCTTAGATCACTTTATAAATTTTTTTTAACTTATTTACCTGCAAGATGTTATAAAATCATCACTAAAATCGTGAAAAATTGTAAAATTAGAGGTAATTTCCTGAAATTGATGCAAATTTCCAATTTAGATCCTCAGCTTATTTATAGCAAATAAAATTAACAACTGTAAAATTCCTAAATTTTTTGCTAAATGTGTTTTACTTTTTTTTTTTTTCTTTCACATAATTTTTAAGATACATTGACCTATCAAGGCTCAGAAAGTAAGAGAGTCATAAAGAGAATAAAGAATTTCAGAACACACACTTGCTTAAAAAAAATGGGAAAAAAAACTATTGCATGCTACCCATTTACCTTCTGTCTCTGATGTATAAACTTGTTTTTATCTATATATAATAAATTAATAAAATTAAAGCCAGGTGTGATTTTTATATATATATATATATATATATATATACACTAGCTGACCCGGCAATGCTTTGCTATTGCTAGATTTGAGTATATATATGTAGATTAAATTAACCTAATTGAAAGTTTGATATCAATTATTGTATTTAGTTGAAAGTAGATATTTACATACACATTATAATTTTTATGCTTCGGATTACATAAATTGTAATTACTGTTTTATTCAATTTTAAGTTCATTGCAATGTTTTTGGTGATTCCATTTGGCCTATATACAAACGAATCCCTTAGTTTTCCTACACGGGAGCATGCAACGTTGTCCATCAGGAAAACATGGATTCTCCAAATTCAATCCACATACTTGCAATGCACACCTTGTGATTTGTTTATCGTTATTCCAAAAGCCAGTTTAATTGGAAATTGCAATCATTTGAATTGGAATTGCATATCTGTTGGTATCATTCATATACATAGTATTAGCATATCCTCTCCTTTGAATTTACCACTTAAAATTGTTACTTTAAGTGCTACCTTCAGATTAATTTTTGTGGTAGCAATCCAAATAAATCATGTGAATTTAAGAATTCAGTTGGATAATTTACTGCAGTTGATTGCCCAAGATTAAATCCTGGCGCACCCAGGATTTAATCTTGGGCAGGGGGCGAGTTGAACGGATAAAAATATTTACACTCAAGAGCCAAAACATTATGACCACCCCTACATTTTGCAATGAATTCGCCTGGATGATGTGGAAGGCACATGATCAGGTGGAAGTGGTATTTAACTGCTGCTGGAGAGTCTGAAGAATCATTCTTTCACTTACTTCTGTGTGTGATGGGAAAGGCTGCTGATCTAAGCGACTTTGATAGAGGGCAGATTGTAATGGCTCGAAGGATCGGAACAAGTATTTCCGAAACTGCACGACTCGTGGGTTGTTCGCGACCTACAGTTGTTAGTACTTATGCAAAGTGGATGAATGACGGTGAAACCAGCAGTATACGACATGGTGTTGGACGTCCACACGCTATCAAAGAAAAAGGTCGTCGGAGACTGTCTCGCATGGTGAAGCAAAACTGGAGCCAGACAGTGGCTCAGCTGACAGCCCAATACAATGCAGGGCCAAGTAGAATAGTATCGTAGCACACTGTTCAGCGGACACTGTTGGATATGGGGCTACGCAGCAAGCGTCCCACTCGTGTGCCTTTGCTGACCAAGCGTCATCGCCAACTGCGCCTGCGCTGGGCCCGGAAACAACGCGACCTGGTCCATGGATCAGTGGGAGAGAGTTGCCTGGTCAGATGAATCACGGTTTGTCATTCATCACGCCGATGGCCGTGTCAGGATACGCCGTCTTCCAGGCGAACTGTTGCTCCCTCAATGTACAGTAGGTCATACACAGGCCGGTGGTGGCGGTATTATGCTTTGGGGGACGTTCTCCTGGGTGTCTCTGGGACCCGTGGTTGTGGTAGAGCGGACTGTTACGGAATTGAGCCGCTAGAACCTGGCGGCTCCCACAACCAAATTGTTAAGATTTGGGGGCAGGAATGCCCCAAACTTGACTGATAGCTGAAAGTGCAGAGTCGTACTGACTAGCAGGGAAGGTTGGACTCTTAATACTTGTTATAGTCAGAGCAACACTAGCTAGCTTGTGGTGTGATATGTGAGATTTCAAAAACGTACAAAGGTTTAAGTAAAAATAAAAATATAGCTTATTTAGTTGACAAAAAATAATAATACGACATTAAAAAATTTTTTTACATATGCACTACACAGCTCGTAGTGTAAATCAATTATGTCGTTAAAGTACTTGTACCGTGATGAAGAGAAAATAAAAATAAACAACTCACAGCTGTCGAGGCAAACTCTTTTACCACTGCATAAAAACGTAAAGTAGACAGTGCCTCTCTGGCACAAAAAAACTTGTTAGCTGCCTGCGGGCATGCGAGGCCGAGACGACCATGCCATCGGTAGCGGTGCTTTGCTGGTAAGTTGGTCAGTAGCTAGTAATACTTCTCAAGTGCACTGACTCCCGGAATGTAGCTTACATTTTTAGCTTCCGGAAAATACGGGCTTCGGCAAAGCCTGGACTGGCTCACAAACGACCTGCGCGAACTCACATCAAACACACGATGTCGGGCTAGATATATATACCGGCGTCGACCGCCGCGCTCCCTTGTGGCAGGAGAATAGCAAAGTCAATTATGCTAATTTACTTGAAGTTAGTTGACGTCATTATCAGATGGATTGTGACGTCGTTGTTGACTGATGGTATGGCGTCATCGTTGGGTGAATGACGTCATTAGGTTGGCATGACGCAACTGGCGTCTGACGATGATTACCCGTTGCTGTGGAGGTGGAAAATGATGTAAACACATCGCTCTTTCTACGTGGCTGGAAGGTTAGGGGAAGAAGAGGAATGCTTATCGGCATTTTTCCCTAACACAGACCATGAATGCTACAGGGTATCTGAACATCATTGCGGACCAGTTGCACCCTTACATGGCCTCTGTTTTTCCGCTGGAAATGAAATGTTCCAACAGGACAACACCCCGTGTCACAAGACTAAAATTGTGTTGGAGTGGTTCCAGGAACATGATGCTGAATTCCAGTTAATGTCCTGGCCGCCTAACTCACCGGATCTCAATCCGATAGAACACATTTGGAATGTCATGGGACGGCAGCTCAGAGTTCAAAGACCACCAATTCGCAATATCTCGGATTTGCGTGACCGTTGCTTAAACATCTGGTACAATCTGTCTCCGGCCATCTACCAAGGACTCTCCGGCATCCATGCCAAGGCGGGTTGAAGCTGTGTTGTACGTGTTAGTAACCCCGGTTCTTGCACTTCCCATTTTCACAGTAATGTTGCTTCATGCTGTATGTATGACGCCACTCTGAGGAGTGAGGTCACAACTCCGTTTTTTCTGTTTTTATTTCTTTTTGTATCGATACTAGCTCCTTCAATCGATATGTAAATTGTATGTAAGTACTCGGTATAAAAGGGGAAGTACATACTTGTAACTGAGCTTTTGAGCTTGGAGCATTTGTTATTGCCTTGACTTTTTTTTAGCTGTTTGGGTAAGTTACCCAACGCTATGTTAGTTACTATAAAATGTAATTAAACTTCTTTTATTTTTGATTCTTCGAGTCGTATTTTTTTTTTCCTTATCAAGACTCTGCTATGTTTCACTGAGGCAGCTTTATTTGAAAGATTATTCAACATGGTTATGGGCCCAGACGCCTTAGCATAGCTAATCTGCTTTCGGAAAAATGACTCGAGGAAGTTTATTTTTATAAGCTGATAGAGAATGCTCAGAGGGGGGGCCTTGACACCCCAAGTGTAATTGCACAATTAACTTTTGCTTCAAATGACGTTGGACTGAACTGGTTCCGGAATACGTTTTCACTCTAATTCGTCTAGTGCTCGCCTTGTGCTCATATTTTAAACCATTGTGTGATACAATTTCATTAAATTCTTCCTGGAAGTGGTTTGCTTTAAAGAATGGCGTCAAGTACCAGTGAAGTAAATTTTAGGATCGCGCTTTTAAGCGAAAGTAATTACTCAACATGGTGTACAGATATGAGGATGTTGCTGATGGAACGGGGGTGCTGGGAGATTGTTCAACGAACTGAAAAGCACCTGAAGCACAAGAAGGTGAAACGGTGGACGAGACTGCAGCAAGGGACTTTAGAACTCGAAAAAACAGAGCGCTTTCGACGATTTACATGAGCGTATCGCCTCGATATCGTGCCCTGCTGGAAAAAGCTATTGACGGACCTGATGCCTGGGATAAGCTGAAAAGTACTTTGAACCAGACAGTCGTGCTCGTGTCATGTCACTTAAGAATGAATTCTATTCCTGTCGTATGGAGCCAGATGAGGACATAGGGCTGTATTCAAGGTAAACTAGCCAGTATTTTTGATAAGCTGAGTGAGGCTGGTCATGCTGTATCCGAAATAGATAAAATATTTCAGCTTATGCGATATCTTCCAAAGGAGTTCGATAATATTGTTCAAACGATATATCGGTGGAGAAGGATCAATTTACTTTTATTTCTGTACGAGAAGAATTACTTGCCGAAGAAGCAAGGTTGAAACAGAGAGTTGCAGACCAAGCAAATATTTCTTATCTAACAAGAAACCGGCAGGAGGTGTTCCCGAGACAAGAGATGATTGACAATCCTAAGCAGGCAGATTCTCATACATTACAGAGAAGAAAATGTCAACAAGTGGCACCAGCCTGGTCCTCTTCGCAAGATTGTCGTGTATCCGGAAAATCAAGGGACTTATAAGCAATCTACACGTTCAAGTTCCGAACGTGAACGATGTCAGTATACCAGTCCGAGTCGACCAAACAACAGTTTCCTGCTGGAAGCGTTAGTGACTGGAATTGAGGAGCGTTGTTGGGTGTTCGATACAGCCTCCTCGTCTCATTTTTGCAAGGACAGACACCTAATGTCCGATTTTACACCAGTTACAGATCAGACACTAGTAGGAGCAGTTAACGGTGTCTCTACCCTGTTACAGGTAAGGGATCTGTAGTTATTTTTCTAATGGTGAAAAATATACCTTAATTGATGTACTTTATGCACCAGAAACTGAGGAAAAACCTCATATATGGCCCTCGTGTTGCCGAATGGGGAGTCAATACGTAGGAGGTCATGGAAAAATAGATGTGATATCGCGCAACCAAACTACTTTTTACTGCAAAATTAGTAAATGGACTTTATTGTATGTACCCAGAATATGAAAAAGTCATGATGCTCAGAAATTTCACTCAAAAATTGTAAAGGCAAACACCACCATCTCTAAATGTTCTAAAAATAGAAGTTCCACGGCTTTTGCTTCGGAAAGTTTAAATCTATGGCATAACGCTTTGCTCACATAAATGCAGAATATATAAAATTAACATCTAAAATAACAGTGTAAAAGGGTTACCACAAGTTAACGGGGATCTTGATTCGTGTGATCCATGTCGCGAAGCTAAAATCCAAAAGAGTAGTTGTTAAATGCCCGGATAGTATACGATCTCAAAACCCCCTTGACTTGATCTATATGGATCTGTGTGGTCCTTTCCCGAGACCATCGATCCACGGCATTATACTTGTTATCGGTGGTCGACGGACTATTCTAGAAAAGTTTGGGTTTCCCCCTTAAATCTAAAACAGAAGTATTTCAAACCTTTAAAAATTTTAAAACAAGAGCTGAAAGGTTCCTGTATCGGAAACTTAAATGTATCGTACTGACATGGTACGAATTTATAAATGATCAATTCAGGGAGTATTGTGAAGACTGGGGATCCAACATGAAAAATCTAACCCTTACACCCCAGAGCAGAATGGAGTATGTGAAAGGTTTCATTATACTGCTGTAAACGGGATAAATGTTTTACTTAGGGATAGCGGCATGAGTCAATGTTTTTGGCCAGAGGCTCTTTTACATTTACACTTACACATGGAATCGTGTATGCCATGCTGGAATGACAAAACACCATTTGAGCTCTATGGTGGACGACAGCCCTCGGTTTTAAACACTTACGGCCGTTCGGCACGAAAGCTTTGTCGGTATACCTAAAAATTAAGATTAAAACTAGATTTAAGGTCTAAACCAGGAATTCTTGTAGGGTATGCTTTGCAGACGAAAGGATACAGAATTTGGATGCCGAACAGAGCATAAGATTATCGAAACCATAAATGTCACGTTTGATGAAAATCAAAAGGGCGGTTTGAGTGAGGCGACTGTGGAACGCGAACTGGACCCAGAGTTCGTGGGTTTAAATTTCCCCTTGAAGATTCAGAAGAGTTGAATGTTTCAAAGCCCCAAACAGATAGTGAGAGTTCTGTATGTGATTCTGATACTGATTCTGAAGTACCCGGTAACAAAATTGTAAACTGGACGCGTAAAGCTGTTCCAAGGACAAGTAGTAAAAAAACTGAATTTATATTATGAGGAAGGAAAAAGATGATTCGTCGAGTAGGTTGAGGTCATTGAAAGATGTTAAACAATATTGTATAAAAAATGATCTTAAATTTCAACCAGAAATTTTTGATTTTTTCTTCCAAAAATAATATTCAGGGATTATTGCTAGAACCAAAGCGGGTCATAGTAGCTTAATGTCAGAATGACTAAAAAAAGGAAATTTACATTCCAAAATGTTTTAAACAGGCTATGAATTCCAAACAAAGTGAACAGTGGTTTAATGCAATGGAGGATGAATTAAACACTATGAAGGAAAGAGGTGTTTGGGAGTTAGTAGAACGACCTGAAAATGCTAAAGTGTGGGTTTGTAGATGGGTTTATACTACAAAGCAGGATGAATCGGGTAAATTAAAAGATTCAAAGCACGCTTAGTTGCCCAGGGTTTTCACCAACGCAAAGGTGAAAGTTTTGATGAAGTTTTTTCCCCAGTTATCAACTTTAGCTTGATAAGGTTCTTTTTCGCTGTACTCGTTTGCCTGAACCACTGGACACATTTGCAGTGTGATATTAAATGCGCATACCTATATGCCCCATTAAGCGAAGTAAATTTAGTATGCGTCAGCCACCTGGTTTTGAGAAATCCAATTTAGTTTGTCGTTTAAAAAAGTCAATATATGGACTTAGCAGAGCGGGCGAGAATGGTTTTTTAAAATTCACGCGGTATTAAAAGAGTTGGGTTTTAGAAAATTTGAATGGTGTAATTGCGCATATATTTTAGATTCAAATGTTATATTTTTATTATATGTGGATGACATAGTCGTGTTTGGGAGAGAACAAAAACATGTCGACACAGCTATTAATTGTTGAAAAATTTGACTTAACATTTTGGGGAAAAACTAAAAAAATTTTAGGGGTTGAATTTTTAGAAACTGAGAAACTTTTTATCACCAACTTGAATATATAAATAAAATTTGCAGAACATATGATAGGTATTTGCTACCCAATATCATCATTACCTATAGCGAAGGGGGTTATTTACTCTAAAACACAGTGTCCACAGGATAAAGTTGAAATTGAGGAAATGTCTAAAATTCCGTACAGGAGTCTTGTAGGCTGTCTGGCGTTCTTAGCTAACAGAACGAGACCCGATATTTCATACGCAATCAACATTTTTTTCCCAGTTTCAACAAAATCCAGGAATGGTACATTGGATGGGACTTCTTAAGTTACTAGGATATATAAAATATACTAAAATTTAAAACTCGACATTTCTAATATTAGTAACCTAGATCTTAAGGCTTATTCTGACGCTGATTTTGCAAATAATCGTGATAGTAGAGTTTCGATGGGAGGTCATATAATTTTTGTTGATCAGGCTCCAGTAGTTTGGCGTTCTTTTAAACAGAAATCGGTATGCTTGAGTACCATGGAATCTGAATTTGTTTCCTTAACGGAAGCATCGAAAGAACTCACCTGGTATGAACGTATTTGGCAAGGAGTGTGAGAAATTTAAAATTATACCCCAGAATAAAAGCATCCCAAAGTTGTTTGTTGATAATCAAGCTACTATTAACTTTGTTAAATCCCCGCTTGAAAACTATCGACAAAGCACATAGACATTAAATTATTTTTTGTAAGAGACCTAGTTTACCAAAAACTTTTTGAATTAAAGTACATACAAAGTAAATCAAAACTTATCAGATGTTTTATACGAAGCCACAACAAAAGATAGAACTAAAAGATTTAGAGATGCAGTGTTTTGTGATAGTATGATTAAAGATAATGAACTCTGTAAATGAAATGATGGACTTTAACTTAAAGTGAGACATTTGAAGTTGTTCTAATTTTTTTTTTCAATGCTTGTGAACTGATATTTTCCTATATTATGTAATGTATATTTGTATTATGTAATGTATATTTGTATTATGTAATGTATTATATATATACTCTTTTTGAAAGTGTAAAGAGGGGGCAATGTTAGTAACCCGGTTCTTTGCACTTCCCATTTTCACAGTAATGTTGCTTCATGCTGTATGTATGACGCCACTCTGAAGGAGTGAGGTCACAACTCCGTTTTTTCTGTTTTTATTTCTTTTTGTATCGATACTAGCTCCTTCAATCGATATGTAAAATTGTATGTAAGTACTCGGGTATAAAAGGGGAGTACATACTTGTAACTGAGCTTTTGAGCTTGGAGCATTTGTTATTGCCTTGACTTTTTTTTAGCTGTTTGGGTAAGTTACCCAACGCTATGTTAGTTACTATAAAATGTAATTAAACTTCTTTTATTTTTGATTCTTCGAGTCGTATTTTTTTTTTCCTTATCAAGACTCTGCTATGTTTCACTGAGGCAGCTTTATTTGAAAGATTATTCAACAGTACGCCAAAGGTGGGCCAACTCGTTATTGACAGGTGGTCATAATGTTTTGGCTCTTGAGTGTATAATGCAAATTCAATGATGCAATTTCTATTTCTTTTGGGGTGGGTCCCTTGGCCCACCCCCTGGGGGCACCACTGATTTACTGCTTCATCTTGATCTATAACAGTATATACAGTACAACCTCCCAAATCTGGAATCGTTCAGGACACGGCAATTCCGGATTTGGGAATTTTCCGGATTTGAGAAGTTTCTAAATAACATTATAAAATTTTAGGAAAATATAAAAATAAACACATTTAAAAACAACAACATATAAAATAATTTAATTATTAAATAATTATTAAATAGAGAACATATAATTAGATTATAATTTAAACATTTCAGTCAATGTTTGTTGCTTTAGTTTCGGCTTATTAGAAATTATTTTTTCTCGAATTCAATATACTGCCATAATTTCATGTTCCGAGATAAAATTCCGCTGTTCTAAGCCTAATATTGTTTTATCTAACGATTTTATCAGGTCTTCCGTTGACATTTTTTCATTATCAACGGATTTTGAATCACTTTCATGATCGCTGTCATCATAACCTTTGTTGTTTACCACACTATCAATAATTTCAGAATCACTCAGAGAAGCCATGATCGGCACATTTTCGTCGATGTCTAAAACTTCCTGTATGTCCAACTTATCCAAGTTAATGTTGCCTTTGCTTTGCACATTTTACTAATTCTGCTATTTCAGCTTCTTTCCCAGACTCTTGAAAGCCTTCAAAATCGCTGCTGTCATCATCGTCATAATCAGCGAAAACCAATGTAGGCAACAAGTTATGCCAAGCATTTTTTAAAAGTTCCGCATTTATTGTGGACCAAGCATTTGCAATTCACCACAATGCATCCTTCACATTAAATTCTTTCACGAAATCTTTTAGAGTTTTACCACCATTCACGTGGTTTAACATTTTTCGCAAAAAATCATTTTTATACCGGCATTTCAAAACATTCAACAATCCCATATCCATAGGCTATATCAACGATGTGCAATTCGGTGGCAAAAATTTAACTTCAACATTTTCTTTATTTAGAACTGCCGAATCAGGATGGGCAGAACAATTATCTATAATTAAGAGAATTTTTGAATCACTGGGAAGTCCTTTTGCGACACAATGGGCTCGAGCTTGGGGTACGAAACAATGGTCAAACCATTCTTGGAAGATATCTTTAGTAATCCAAGCTCTTTTGTTGGCTCAGTAAATTACAGGATATACTTAATACCTTTCAAGCATCGATGTTTCTTACTTTTGCCAATAACCAATAATTTTAATTTGTGACTTCCCGAGGCTAAAACAGTCAATCTTTCTTTTAAGTCTTTTAATCCAGTAGCACTTTTCTTCTGCCGTTGCCAATGTTTTTCAGGGAACATAACGCCAAAACAACGATGTTTCATCCGCGTTATATATTAATTCATGGGAAATATTTTCATTAAGTATTTTTTCTGAAAATTTGTTTACAAATGATGCACTGGCTTCGTCATCAGCGCTTTCTTTTTCTCCGCATATACATAATTGGCGGATGCCGTGTCGTTTTTTGGAATTTATGTAGCAATACCGGAAAGAATAGTGGCTGGAGAATCTAGCTTCATCTTTTCATGAACATTTTCGCCTGCTCTATAATCATATGCCCGGTAAAGTGGTTATATTTTCACTTCGTTTCTGCCGAATCCACTCGATCAAAACGTTGTCCAATCAACACTTATTGCGGTCGTAATATTTTTCTCTTCTTCATTTCTACTTTGTGATGCTTTCACTGTAAAATTGTATAATTTTTCTTTCTGTTTGATGATATCATACACCTGTAGATTTTCCATTGCATAATTCATGCACAGATTCTGGACTGGCATTCCTTTTCCATATTCTTTTAATAGCTCAACTTTTTGCACGATTGAAAGAGAAATATGTTTTCTCTTTTTACCTGCTACTGTAGCCGACATAATCACTAAAATAATTACTTATTAACGCAAGAATGAAAATTAAATAAATGATCTAAAATACAAATGAACCAGAAAGAAAACGTGCTAACGAACAGTAATGCAAAGTGTTATGGACTTTGGGTAGGGCTCTTATGTTCACATAGAGTCTGGTAGCGGAAGAGTAAAGTATTGAAATATATTTAACCAATGACAAACCCTCCAAACAATTAGCAAAGAAAATTTTTTAACGCCTATGATTGGTTTATTTTCGTCTGAGCACCATCTTTCTTTTTATTCTTCCGCTATCCGGACTCCTATTCACCATCATTTTGGTAGCGACATCTATCGGTAAAATGGAAAAGTAATTTTGGCCATTTTGAAACGTTCCGGATTTGGGAGGTTGTACTGTATTGATTTGTAAGTAGCTGTTTATCGTTTATTCCAAAAGCCATTTGAATTGGAATTGCATATCAGTTGGTATCATTGATATACGTAGTATTAGGAACATCCTCTCCTTTGAATTTACCACTTAAAATTGTTGCTTTAATTACATTGTTTAATAATCTCTTGACTGCCAATCTGGTACCATTGCAAAGACGGGGTGTGTCAATGTTTCTAATAAGAATGATAGGAACAAAAACCTACAGATTAATTTTTGTGGTAGCAATCCAAATAAATCAAGTGAATTTAAGAATTCAGTTGGATAATTTACTGCAGTGGCGCACCCAGGATTTAATCTTGGACAGGGGGCGAGTTGAACGGATAAAAATATTTATAATGCAATTTCTATTTCTTTGGGGGGGGGGGCCTTGGCCCACCCCCTGGGGGCACCACTGATTTACTGCTTCATCTTGATCTATAACAGTATATATTGATTTGTAAGTAGCTGTTTCTCCTGGTAACATACAGAGTTTACATACAGCATGTCTTCTTACGTGGGGTGTCAGAAAACACTCTCCCTCCTTCAAGACTCAGGGGTCATGACCTTACCCCTCACCACCCAAACAGGAATGTTGAATATCTACATGAGAGGGGTGGCTATCAGGGGTTGTTAGGTGCTGCCATCCGTATGTTTTATTTGAAAGTAGAAGATTCATAGATAATATCTTAACAGACATCGACCGAAAAATATTTTTTACTTTCTTTCTACTGGTCAGATCAAGGATTTCAATAGCTTTAAACCTTCTCGGGACAACACGGACCATTTTGCAAAAAGCCACGTGTAAATCGGTTCACTAGTTTTTTAGTCTATAGAGGACACACATACGAACATTGCCTTTTATATATATAGATATATATACCGGGTGTGTCACTATTCCCTCCGGGTTTTGGACAGCTTATGAAAAAAAAAATATTACCAATACAGCAACAAAGTTGAGTTTATTGGAGAAAGAAACATTACAAGTTTTGTTTTACAAATGTTCAATATGTGAACTTTTTGTGATGCGCCAGATATCAAGTCTAAAGTCAAATTCTTCTTTCACTCGCTTTTTCCCGGGATCTGTAATTCCACACTCGCTTGACAAATTGACTTTCTCGGGCTTCGATGTTAGAAAAATAGCTGTTTTTCCCCATCTAGCCATGTTTACTTAGTGAGCCGTATGTCTGACGTTACCAATACCACCGTTACGTCATCCGTTAATAGCGATGACGCAATCATCAATCCAAGCACGGTAATGACGTACGCCTTTGTCATCTTAACTGCGACCTGAGCCGCATGTAAATATTTGCATATTTCCGCTGCCAAGCGCGCCACCAGACGGCGATATGCGCCTGTCGGGTATATAAGCCGTAGCAATCAACCAGCTACACTTTGAGCAGATGAGCTTATAAGCATGTGAGGAGATTGTGCCAGCAGCAGGAGTTTGTGCTATCAGCATGTGAAGAGATTTCTTCTACCTCTTATCTACATCTCAGTCTGCGTTTACCAGATGTCAGAGTTAGTATAGCAGTTGGAGAGAAGCTAGCTGTCGATGCTGTACGTTTCATATCCAGCTACACCTTTGAGCTAAGAACCAGGAGCCAGCTATACGTACGTTGGATATCAATGTAGCAAACAACGTGTGCAACTTATTGTTTACTCCCGCTGTCTATCATCTACAAGCCGTACACCCAAGCCCGTCGCTGCCATAGTTAAACACCCTTTTACAAGCCTTAAATGTTCCCTCTTGTGCTGAGAGTGATTTTAAACGACGTCAACCAGGTTGTACAAAACTTATTATATTTTGCCCTTCATCTCCATTTGAACTATAAAGAACTTTTATTAACTGAACTATGTTTATCCTATAATTACAATATCATATTTTTCCTTGTCATGAATATTGTTTTATTATGTTTGCTAAGTGAATAAACGTTAGCTACTTTTAAACTTATTTAAGTGTAATTCTTGTATGTTACCACAACCACACACTATTTTCGGCTAATCTAGTTATTTTTTATGAAACTTGTCGGGTTGTTGTCCACCTTCCACAGCGAGCCAGTAAGACTCTGTAACCCCAAGCTATCATGTAAAGTTCTATTGGCACTTTAGCCATATTAAATGTGTAGGGTTTTGGCTTTTCTGTCAAATTCCCTAACATTCGATCAACGCATCTCGTATACGAGTAACCTTTTCCGCCGAAGGGCCTGGATAACCGGTTCATTTTCCATCACACAAGCAATCATTTTCCTGAAATTTCCGAAACCACGCATGAATTGTTTTATCCGTTGGTGGTTGAAATCCGTATATTGTACGAAATTGTCTTTGAACTGTCGCAACAGATTGACTTTTTGCAAATTCTAACACGCAGTAAGCTTTCTGTGAACTTGTAAACGCCATTGTCTTATGTGCAAAATTGTCTAAAGTCTGTGTTTCCGTTATTTGCTACTGCTATCAGACCTAGTGCTGCCATCTACTAACACATTTGTGAAACAAAACTTGTAATGTTTCTTTCTCCAGTAAAGTCAACTTTGTTGCTGTATTGGTAATATTTTTTTTATAAGTCTTCCAAACCCCGGAGGGAATTATGACACACCCGACGTGTATATACACTGCTGGCCACTGTAAATGCAACACCCTGAAGGAAACATGCAAATAACATGAAATTTACAACATGCATTACCGAAGGTGAGATATGCAAATGATTAGAATTTCAGCGCAGACGCACATCACGCGCGCCTGTGGCGCCACTTCAAAGTGCTATTTAAGGCTTGGAGATTTCGATTATTTCAAATTCGGCAATTGTGTTTTTTTTTTCAAAAAAAAAACGATCAATTATGCCTCGTGAAAACAGCGATCATCTTTTGATCAAGTATCCGAGTTCGACAGAGGAAGGATAGTGGCCTACCGAGATTGTGGATTATCTTTCAGGGAATCGGTAGTCGTGTTGGACGAAACCAAACAACTGTAATGCGGATATGTGATCGTTGGATGCAGGAGGGTACGACGGACCGGCGTGTTCGATCGCATCCACCTCAGCACACCCACTTCACGTGATGACAGGCAAATTGTGCGCATGGCAGTGACGGATCGCTCAGTCACATCACGGACCATAGCACAGCACATGCAGTCTGTAACGCATCATCCAGTGTCTGCGCGTACCATTCGACGCCGTTTACAGCAGAGTGGTCTGTCCGCAAGACGTCCATTGCTTTGTCTACCCTTGACGCAGAACCACTGACGTCTCCACCGCCAATGTGCGATGACAGAAGGATGTGGACGGCAGAATGGAATGAAATTGTCTTTACTGACGACTCATGCTTCTGTCTGCAACACCACGATGGTCGCATTCGAGTCTGGAGACACCGTGAAGAGAGGATGCTGAACAGCTGCGTTATGCACCGCCACACTGGTCCTGCACCGGGTATTATCGTATGGGGCGGTATTGGATACCACTCTCGCACACCTCTAGTACGCATTGCCGGTACTTTAAACAGCAAGCGCTACATCTCCGAGGTGTTGGAGCCAGTTGTCCTTCCTTACCTTCAGGGCTTGCCCACAGCCATATTTCAACAGGATAATGCACGACCACACGTGGCACGCATTGACCAACGGTTCTTCGTCAATCGCCAGATTGAATTGCTTCCCTGGCCTCCTCGCTCTCCGGATCTTTCGCCGATAGAAAACATGTGGTACATGGTTGCTCTACGATTGACCCAGATTCCATCCCCAGCTCCCACGGCAGATCAACTTTGGCAACGTGTGGAAGCTGCTTGGTCTGCTGTACCCCAAGAACTCATCCAAAGTCTCTTTGAATCAATGCCGAGGCGTGTGGCAGCGGTGATCTCCAACAATGGCGGCTACTCTGGCTACTGATTTTGGCAGGAACCACACTTCACAGAAGTCTATAAATTTAATCATTTGATACTTGGTCAACATGTTATCTACAAAATAAATTTTGTTGTGATATCTCTTGTCTTTCTTGGTGTTGCAATTTGGGTGGCTAGTAGTGTATATATATATATATATATATATAAACATATGAAAATCATGCTTGGCTTGCATTTGCCATGTAAACTAATATTTTTTTCAAAAATTCAAATCTTTTTTTTTTAAAAATTGGCTTTTTTTTTTTTCCTCTCTTTTTTTTAAAAATTTATTTATTTGAATTTCAGTTTTAGGGCTAGGGAGTCAATTTGATTCTCACTTTTTCAGGTCATGCACAAGCTCTGTATACATTTGTCTATTTTTGTAGAGAGAGAGAGAACAAGATAATATTTTAGTATTTTGCAGGTTGTAAAATAGTTTGTAAATCATAGTAATTGAGCTTGGAAGTCCTGTAGTTCTAGTAAAGTAAATTTTGACACTTGTAATCTTATTGTTATAGAACTATAATCTCTTTAAGTTTACCAGGTCCTCAAATTATGTTTGTGGTTGAACTATGTTGTATCTGTATATACTGAATTTGGTAAATATCATGTGCTCAGGATGAAACAATAGTAATAATTGTCTCTGTAATATAATTTTCATATTATATTTTTAGAGTTTTTTTCATGTCATCCCTATCCCAAAGAGATTTTAGTGAACCCTTTCTTAACTGTTTTACAAATCTCTCTTATTTCTTTTTAAAGCCCATGTATATAAATTAAATGCCCTGGTTTTGGGCATGGTAGTCATGCTTTTAATTTGATAAAAATAAAGATTTTTTAATAAATGGAATTGCATAAATTTCTATTTACCAAAAATATAAACTTTTTAGAAAAATGCTTTATATTATCATTTAAACTGTTTATTTAGCCTTATGACAGATTTTCAAGAAGTTACCATACCTAATAGTGATGATGATAATTCTAGTGTTGATAGTTGTGAGGAAATTCTTATTCCTGAATCCACTGATCCTTATGGAGGCAAGGATTGTCCGTGTGATTGCCATACATCTTCTACTGAAGTTAGAGTAGTAAATAAAACCAGGCATTGTGTTAAGTGTGGAGTAAAGGTATGGACTTTTTCTTTTGATTTCGATATGATTTTACATTTTTGTTGTTATTCCTTACAGTTATGAGTGTATATGATTAGAGTTATTTTGTATCATTATTTAATTAGTGCAGCATTAGGGTATTTTTATAAAACTATGCTTTGTATATGAATAACAAAACTTCAGTCACTGACTTCTCTTAAAGGGCATTTTTTCAAATAAAGAGTTGTTTCATTGCTTAGTTAGGTTATGTAATTTATTAAGAGTATTTGCTTTTTATAAAAAAATATTTCATTGCTTACTATCACGTGCAGGTCCAGATTTCCACATGGGCAAGTGGGGCACTTGTCCACGGCCCCCAAAATTATGGGGGCCCCTAATTTAGTTATTAAGTTGTACATATTTTTGAAAATTTGGTTTTTGGTTAATACAATAAATGGGGGCAGTGCCGGATATAGTAGAAAAAAAATTCTGGGTACACTAGTAAAAGCATACGTACATCCATAAGCATTTCTGGTTTAATTTTTTGGGGTGGGTGGGTGTAATAACTTCAGAATGTGATATATTTTGAATTTCAAAAGCAAATTTCATGAATTTATTAACATTAAGAAGTAAATTAATAAATTTATAATAATAATTATTATTATAATTATTTTCAAATTTTTGACTTGTTGGTCAAAATTTTTTGAATTTCCAGTCCCAATTTATGGGGACCTGGGTGAGTGCCCCAGATGTTCATGTGGAAATCTGGTTCTGGGGAAGGTATGTGCTCCCCTCGAGATTTGTCCTTGGAGGGGGCCTGAAAAGTCTGCTTTGCGTAGAGCCCCATTGGGTCAAAGGTGGGCCCTGATCACATGGCAGCAAAATTATTAACATTGCTAAATTTTTCTTGTATAAATAATTTTTCATTTTGCTGTGTGACAAAATTTTAACTTACATTATTCCTTTACTCACCATTATTGAAAACATAACTGGTAATTACACCAATATATAAAGAGTTGTGCCCCAACATCTGCTGATTCAGGATCTGTCATTTACTGTTGTAACAAAGAGTAAAAAAAGTAAGAAATAAAGAAATACAAAACTTAAGTACTGAAACCATTATTGCAAGTGTGCATTCCCTAAATGAACAAGATAACATTCATGTAACTGCAGTAGTTCTTCAAACTTATTACCTGGCAATATGGAGATACTATTTTATTATATATATATGTGTGTGTGTGTGTGTTCGTGTTCGTTCAAGCTGCCACACCACAGGTCCAGGGTTCAATCTTGTGACTGGGCAAGGTTGACTCAACCCTTAAGTGGGTTGATAAATGAGGACCATTGTTGCTTAGGAACTAAACTCTGGGAATCCCATGTCAGGTTGACCACCTGACTGAGACATATGCTGTATGGCACTTTAAGCCCACGGTCAAGAAAGCGGAGATGGGCACCACCAGCCTTGGTCCACAGCGGACTGTTGTGCCATGAGTTGAGTTTTGTTTTGTTTATATATATGTGAGAACTCACACTGTGAAACATTTGAGTATATTTTAGCATTCCAAATTTTTTACTTTGAAATACCTCATGATCATTTAAGTAGCAATTTTCTGTTAGAAAACTCTCAAAATCCTTTCAAAAGTGTTTTTTAATAGAGAGAGAATTTTTAATAATAAAATTTGCAATTATTTAAAAGCCTTTTTGTCTGATGCATGAAAATTGTAACTTTATGTCTATTTTATTTAAGTTTATGGATGGAAAAGTATACATTCAAACAGGAAAAGTTTTAAAGCCAGCTCAAGTTGTATATCGAAATGTACCTCCGGAACCATCTAAAGTTTCTAATGATTCCAAAGCCATGACAAAGAGTAAATCTAATTGTTCTCCAAGTACAAAAATTTCTGTAGTTACAGAACAGAGTTCTAAATCAGAGGTAAGATTTTAACTTTATTTTGTTTCTAATTTTCCATTTCTCAGTACAATATATCAAACTTAAAAAAATTGTTATTTGCAGGTAAATTTCATTATTTAGGTATTCATATGTCTAAAATAAAGTTAAAGCTACAAAATCTCATAAATTATTATTTTAAAATATTTGCATAAAATGTTGATTAGTAAATTGCATTTTATAAAATTACAATGCTGACATTAGTTAATCATCATCCAATTTTTAAAAAAAAATTATTTATTTATATTTTTTTTTAAAGATTTTTTTTTTTTTTATAAGAATTTTATTTTAACTGCACAGTATGTATATAGAATAGAAATGTGCAAGAGAGTTTAATAATAACATTATTTACTTAAAAAGTGACCTTTTACCTTTAGCCGTAATTCATTTATGATTTGCTATTTGAAAGAATTGTTAAGAAATAATTATTATAACTTCTGGGTGTAAAGACTATTTCAAAATTTTACGAATATGAAAATATCTTTTTGAAAAATTGTCATTTTAAAACTACTTGAATTGGAAATTACAAGTGTTTATCATTTGAGGCATTGAAAGGCAAAATGGTGTAAGTCACATTTTCAACTTTTTTCATTTGAGGGCAAATATGTAATCTCCATGTTCAATTTATAGTGGAATTGTAAATAGTTATTATTTGCAATATTGTAATAATTGTTATGAATTATAATTTGTTCAATTTATGGTGGAATTTTTTGTAGTTTTTGCAGTTAAACTCTTTGACTTACACCACTTGACTTACTGACTTACACCACTTTACCTTTCACCACCTCATTTAATGATTTATCATTCATTGCTTTTAATTACAAGATAATATATACTAATATTCTATAAAGTATGAGTTATAATGCTTGCAGCCACAAAAAATCAATTCTTTTAAAGGATATTTCTGATTGCTCAAGGATGATAATGTTTTAAAAAGCCTTAACTAAAGTTTTATATGTATTTTAATTAGTGGATTTTTTTTTTATTGTTTCCTGTTTATGCTTATGGAAACTGATTTGTTTTAGTTTTAAGAATGTCGGTTCTCAAAATGAGGTTAAAAAGATGTGTATTGTGTATCTAACTATCTAAGTTTTATCAATTTCGCCATAAAGTATTATATAAATATATATACATATATTCCTGAATTATTAATCAAATTTGTTGCAGAGTATGTTAGGCGTCAGAGTGTACAAACAAGTTTTGATTCTTCTTCTATATCCACCTTTTTATACAGAAATTTCACTTTTCTGAAATATTCAGCTAAATAAATTGATGAATACATTCAATTGTAGTATCTAAACGTAGAATTAAAAGCAACAAAAATTATCTGAGAATGTAAAATTAATTTTATCATTACCTACACTTTGTGTCTCTTCTATAACAAACAAACACCAAAAAAATTTATTATCTTCTAATTTTCATGGTTTTTTGTTAATTTTAGTATAAGCTCACCCATTAGGTTACCTTTATAAAATGCCAATATAAAATTTGACTTACTTTTGTGTTTCTAACCTTTACAGCAGGGGTGTCCAACCTGCGGTCCAAAGCAAGCATTAGTGCGGCCCAGAGAGAGACCTCAAAGTGAAAAAAAAATATCAATAGCCCATCTCAGCGATGATGGCAAGCCATTACAGATCCCACTTTGTTCGTTCAACAAATCGACTGTACATCATTTGAAATATCTTTAATTCTATACAAAATTCAGTATGCAATTTCTGTACATTAATCTCATTACAAAAATGAAATGTGAAGTTTTTAACAGAATTAATATTTCATATTTGTAATGATATTAAAATTAGTATGCACAAGAGTGAAGCAGACTAAGAGTCAAATTAGAACCAAAATATCGGATGAACATCTTGAGAACTCTCTGAGAACTGCAACTACCTCAATTGACCCAGATATAGATGCATTAGTTTCTCGAATCCAATGCCAAATATCACATTAATTTTATGACTCCTATAGTTATCTTTAATAAAATTTATAATGACATAAATATGGTAACTATATATTATACTTTTTTATTAATCAACAATTTTTAATGTTAGGTATATTTTTGTGTGGCCCAAAGCAATTTGCTTTTTTTCAATGTGGTCCAAGGAAGCTAAAAGGTTGGACACCCCTGCTTTACAACTTGATAAACTTCCATGTAGATTTATGTTTATATAACTAATTGGTTAAATATGAATGAGTGTATATATTTGCTTTGTAGCATTTTTGATAGTTTACTGGTAATTAAAGTAGACATGAAATATCATTTCACCACGTCAACAAAGGGGGATAAGGTACCTGATATCTGAAACCTTATTCTTCCCTCTGGTATAAATATAAATGTACATAATCTAATTTTGTACTTTCACTAGGTGCCTCAAACAAAGAAGGATCCTGTCAAGGCACCACCTGGGGTTCAGCAGCCTCCTGTTCTTTCTGAGGAACCTGTTCCATCTACCTCAAAACTTCCCTGTGATGTTTTTGAAGATACTGTCTTCCCAGCGTTACCTGTAAGCCAGAACAAGAAAAGTGTGCCATCTGATTTTAGTCAGTTGAAAGAAGTGATTGGCCATACAAATGATAAAGATGGTTCTCCTAATGGGAGGTCTTCAGATAATCTTACTGAAGCCACCAACCCAGCAGAACAAGCAAAACAGACTCAAATATCAACAGCAAAGCAGAAAGCTAGCTGGTCTAGGTATGAGAACTATTCATAGATATGTAACTTGAGTTCAAATGAACATTAGGGTGGAACGAAAAAACCTTTTTTTTAAAATTTCAATATGCTCTAGTTTTCAAAAGTTGCCTTTTAACAAAATAAAGACGGAAATTAAATATTAGTGTAATTGGTGCATGTTTTCAGTTGGCGCAAGGGCAAACTTCTGGTTTTTATTAAATTTTTGACAAATTTCACAATTATTTTGAAATTGAATGCATTTGTAGTACAAAAAAGTAGCAAAATATGTAATTTAAACATTCCTTTTAGTCAGGAGACCTGCTAAACTGATTATATAATATATTTTACTTCATAAAATAGTTCACATAAAGGCACTTAAAAGACACTCGGACATCATGGTGGAACGAAAAAATTTGTTTTCTGAATTTCAATATGCTCTAGTTTTCAAAAGTTGTCTTTTAAAATTAAAATTAAGAATATAAAATCTTTTTGCTCTACTAAAATATTTTCAAGTGCTGCAAAGGGCTTCAAAATGGATATTTTTATGAAAAAGTTATTATATTTGTATTTTTTGTTAATTTCTTTTATAGTATATTAAAATAATGTATATTTTCTGTAAACAAAATATTCAAAATATGATATTTTAACAGAAAACTTGCATATTCTAAGTATTTCTGATTTTTAGATGCCATAACAGAACAACTGATCTTGTGGAATTTCGCGATTTTCATCATATTAATTTTACAGTAGCATATTCTTATAATACACATTGAAATGAAAGAAAAACAATTTTTAATTGACGGACCTTAGTTAAAATAAACAGATCACAGTTATTTAGAAAAATATTAATGTAATGTCTATTAAGGCAAAACGTTATTTTGAAAAAAATATTCTTACTTTTCAAAAGTCTATAGTAATCACACATGGTTTCCATTACTTATTTCACTGATACATTGAATTGTTTTAATGTTTCAAATTTTGGCATTATCTTTTGAGAATGTATTTTTGTTTTTATCAATGCATCTCTTGCAGAAGTACCACGAACGGACAAGGATGACCCGGTAACTAATTTAACAATCCTTTCTACTATTTGTGTGTGACATGGAATGTTGTTGAAGTCAATAATTTGTTTCTTGTGATCAGATTCTTTTGATTCCTTTATAAACTGTTTTTGTTTGTCATCAGAAACATACCTCGTCATAGGAGGTTCTGTTACTTTAACATCATTCCATTCAATCATATCAATATAATACTTGGCATCAAAGTTTATACATGGAACTAAATTCTTTCTGATGCCTCCTTCGTTTTTCGCCCTTCCTTTTAGAATCCGGCGTAATCCAAGCTCACTTACATGACTGCGATCATCTAATATCATACAATGGAGGAGATTTTCAGAAGCGGCAAAGTATGCATTTCTTTGAATGACAGGGTCAATTACATTTTTAAGAGTCTGATTGAGGTAACGTGAATAGCTTACAAGTTTCCATAATTGCTTCGATCCACGGATACAAGATGGTTTCAGCTTTGTGTTAAACCAAATTGGTGCATAAAATTTCAAAATGTACTCAGTCAATATTCGGAGATTTTTTGCAGGACATTCTGTTCCCACATGCAAGCGAAGTATTCGGTTTGCTAATGTAAGCCATCGTGAATGACAAAATTTTCCTGGCATTCTCATGGACAAAACAGAAGAGCACTTTTCAACAGACATTGCATTACACATTTCTAACAAATATTTTGGGTCCACACTTAAATCATCCTTAATTTCTAGTAATGGAATGTTATTTTCAATAAGTGAAAATTCAATTACTGGAAGTTCATAGCAGTTTTCCAGTTGTTTACCTATTTCTCCTCCAAATACATTTGGACCTTTAGTTTTTCCATCTAGGAAACAAAATAGGTGACGTAGGGGCAGTTCATTTAAATTATTGATTTCAACAACATTCCATGTCACACACAAGTAATAGAAAGGATTGTTAAATTAGTTACCTGATCATCCTTGTTCGTTCGCGGTACTTCTGCAAGAGATGCATTGATAAAAACAAAAATACATTCTCAAAAGATAATGCCAAAATTTGAAACAAAAAAACAATTCAATGTGTCAGTGAAATAAGTAATGGAAACCATGTATGATTACTATGGACTTTTGAAAAGCATGAATATTTTTTTCAAAATAACGTTTTGCCTTAATAGACATTACATTAATATTTTTCTAAATAAGTGTGATTTGTTTATTTTAACTAAGGTCCGTCAATTAAAAATTGTTTTTCTTTCATTCCAATGTGTATTATAAGAATATGCTACTGTAAAATTAATATGATGAAAATCGCGAAATTCAACATGATCAGTTGTTCTGTTATGGCATCTAAAAATCAGAAATACTTTTGAATAAAAGACAACTTTTGAAAACTAGAGCATATTGAAATTCAGAAAACAAATTTTTTCGTTCCACCATGATGTCCGAGTGTCTTTAAGTGCCTCGTCCTTAAGTGCCTTTATGTGAACTATTTTTATGAAGTAAAACGTATTATATAATCAGTTTAGCAGGTCTCCTTACTAAAAGGAATGTTTAAATTACATATTTTGCTACTTTTTTGTACTACAAGTGTATTCAATTTCAAAATAATTGCAAAATTTGTCAAAAGTTTAATAAAAACCAAAAGTTTGCCCTTCTTGCGCCAACTGAAAACATGCACCAATTACGCTAATATTTAATTTCCGTCTTTATTTTGTTAAAAGGCAACTTTTGAAAACTAGAGCATATTGAAATCCAAAAAGTTTCTTTCATTCCACCCTAATGAACATGGCAACTAGGTAAGCATTTGTACAGGCTGAAAATTCTTAACCTTGTCTGTGCTTGAATAAAAGTTATACGGCTTGACCTTCCAACATGCTGATTCCATGAAGTCTGGTGCATCCACAAATGATTGATTGGTTATCTGGTAGGTTTTGGGGCACTACAGAGATATTTTGCTACACAGCATCCTACAAATATGCTAGGAATTTTGTGCCATGTCAATCCAAAAGAGTACTAAATTTTGAAAACTGCACTTTTGCTATAGTGGTTAGCCTGTGAGGCTCTCAATAAATCATGAGCTTTTTACTATATATATTTTTTTCTGACGATCCCATTTTCTCCCTTCATACTTAACCAAAATCAATAAATGAGGTACCTATTTAAAGATTAAGATCTTCTGACGAATAGCTAATTTAGATTTACACATTTTATTGTTTGTTTAAAAATTGAAGTATGAACATTATAAGCATTTTTTCTTCCTCTAGATGGCACTGGCTTCTTTTTCCAATTATTGTGCATATCCTGAACTTTTAAATCTTAAAATTGTCTGCTTTTGTTATCATTCTGTGAATTAATATGTTTCTTTCTTAGCAACATCGGCATAGGTGTAATTATTCTTTTGGCATGGAAAAACAATTTGTTTAGACTAAAATATATTTTCCCCCCCCCCCCCCCCCCCCAGTAAAAGATAAAAGATATGTTCCTCAAACTGTACTATATTAACTGTACTATATTCTTTAGTATGTCCTATTGCATTTAATTTGAATATTTTCTTCTACATTATTTTGTCTATAAAAATATCCCTTCCAATTTTTTTATAAATATATTTTCATTTTTTTTCCATCAGTTGCATACATTGATCATTGTATTTATTATAAATATATTTAAACATATTTTTTGCATTAATTGCATACATTGACCGTTGTATTTAATTTGAATGTACTCCGAAGTATAGGTTTTCAGCTAGTATATATATATATGCTTTTTCTTTTACCAGGTTGTTTGCATTAGTTATTTGTTCTTCTTTAATCCTTCACAAAAAAGAAATGAACTACCAATATATCTCAAAGGGAATTTATAACAAGGACATTTAAAATGTTTTATTTTAATCCTTAAAAATAGTATATAAGTTTAGAAATGTTTTTATGTAAATACTTCTTTCTATCAAAGCTGCTGAAAATGAATGGGTTCATTTGTGTCAAGGAAACATTTAAACATAATGTAAATTAGACAGAAATTAATTTACCTCTGAACTAGTGCAGCCATATCTAAATCTATATGCCATCATAAAATTTTAACTTTGTCTGAAAATATTTTCTTTATCAATTAATGACAAAAATTCTATCTGTAAATTGACATTTTTTTAAATTTTTATGAAATTAGTAATATTTTGTAGAATCTTATCCTTTTTATGTGCTTTATATTTTTCAGGGATGAAGACAAATTAATTATTTATAACTGCCAAAGATTTGGTATAACAGAGAAAGCATTTCTGACTTCATCATCTACTTTAAAATCAAGGTCATCAGAAGAGGTAATGCAGTGTTAGATTTGAATTTTTGTTAAAAAATATTAACTTTTAAATAAAATTAAGTGCTTTAACATGGAATAGATTGAAATGATTTAAGAGTAGCAATGTATGATTGGAAAAAGGTGGGAGAATTCTTTTACCACACTGAGATTTAATTGGGGTATTTAGGGTCATAATAAAATATGTGCACAGTATTCTATAATTATTCTTGTAAACAAGTTTAATAATGTTTTATTAACCATTTATCATCCATTTCCCTGAAAAGTTGCGTGAAAAAACTGATTCTTTTTTTTTCCTCTGATACTTTTATATTAACTCTGAGTTTTATATTATGCTTTACTAGATTAACAAGATAATATTTTTATGGCTTTAAAATGTTATTTTCCATTAATATGTGTTTCACTGTGGGGTTTAACCATTAAGTCTGATTTCTATAAAAATCATTAAAATCTGTGCTGGCTCGATATCATGAAAGATACATATAAAACAAAGACTGCAAATACCACTACCTACATGCAGTGTATAATCCACAACCATAATTTTTGCCAAATTTTTTGTTTTGTTTTGTTTTTCTCTTCTAAAATCTTCATCTTCATATCCTCAAAGGATTATTTGTGCCTGTACTCTTTTTTTTTTTGTGGTGTGTGTGTTTGTTTGTTAGTTTGTTTTCAATACCTCATACCAAAGAATGACATTATTTGATGATACAGTTACCATGCTTAAATTTCATTTTGGGACTCGAGGTAGGCTAGTGGTAGTGCTTCAGCTTTCGGTGGTTCGGGTGCTTGGATCGAATCTTGACAAGCACCATTAAATACTTCCGTGTCTAGGCTGGGTATGGGCGCATTAAATCCATAGACTGGAAAGTCACTCTATGAGGTCAGAGAGGGTGGGAGAGGGTACTATCCCCAAGATGTCAGCCGGGGAGATGCTCATTCAAAATTGAGGTAGCACCTAGCATAATCAGACTCCGGCCCTTGTGGTGCCATTATAAACCGGAGCCACACTCCTCAGCCCACTAGCCAATATGGACCTGGTCTAGAATACTTCCGACAAAGGAGCATTAGAAACAATAAAAATAAAAAATTTCATTCCAAACAAAGCTTGTGAGCTTTGTACTGAATAAAATCATTGTTTGTTTATTAAAAATGTTTTGTTTAGTTTGTTAATTTTTCTTTTCTTTTTTTTTAATATCTAATATCAGGCAAAATACAAAGAATACAAGCATACAATAGTAAAATACAAAAGATCAAAAATAAAAAGGAAAATCAGCATGTGCCTCAAAATTCTAGCTTGTCAATACCACTTTAAAATATATTGAGCACAAAGAGCAGGGAAGCAGTGCAAATGCTGGATGTCCATTTCCTCAGATGAATTGCTCAGGGGACAGTAAGGTGTTGCAAATATGCCTAACTTAAACAAGTACTTAGCAGGACAGTCATGGCCTGCGATGAGGCAAAAAGATGGCACAGCATCACACTAGGGCCCATCTGGGACATATCCCATGTTGTCAAAACAAGCCTTTACTACAATTTTCATCAATGCTCTCTCTAATGAAATATATTATCCTCACAGTTTTGTGAATAAGTAATTTCATTGAATTGTATGGAACTGGTCTATTTGAAATTAAGGTGATGTCATAGCTTATTTAGCTAAATTAATTGCAAACTCATAACCAGGGATTCCACAATGTGAAGGAATGCTCTGTAAAACAATATGGTTTAACTGAGATTTTAACATATGAATCAGAAATCGACATTCGTGGATATTATTATCAGTATGGGGTAAAGATAATGTAATAATCATTGTTGTTATAATTTTCAATTGTAGCATCTAAAATAATAATTGCTTCTAATAATAAAACACTCAAATGGTATCCAAATACATGTGGCAGAGGGTCAACAAAAGTGTAAATTTAATTCTTCGTGTGCTTGATTTTCTCTTTTTCCTACAATCTTCTTCTTCCTATTAATTCAGGTTAGCAGAAATACTGCGATTATAGTTTTATTAAGTGCATAATTTGCATGTTGAAAGATTTGCAGAAATGTACAAACCTTGATTTGTCTGAATAGCATCAATAAGTTCTAGTATGAGACAAGTATTTTAGCTTTAGTTTTATGTTATAATAATTTTGCTTCAAATTTGGAGTTAAAATATCAAAGAACTCTTTTTCAAAGAAATAATTCTCCTACTGCTAAATTTATTCAGGTGTAGGGTGTATGTTGAAAATGCATTTCATTTGTGTAAATTATACAGTAAGATTGACATTTGAACTTATGTTTCAGAAAGCAAAACTTTTTCATAAGGCTAGTAATAAATATCTCTAGAAAAAGTTATTTATTACTAAGAAAATGGTATCTTACCTATAATTCATCTTTTCTCTTGTAGTAAACATCTTAGTTTTCTTTACCCATATTTATGCTCCTTAGTGGGTAAAATAATTCTTTTTCTTGATATTTCATTAATAATTTGCAATATTTACTCTGAACCATTTTTAAGTGTTTGTATTTAATTTTTTAGCTGTATTTAATTTGATTTTTATTTATTTTAAATGTAGGTCCAAGAAAGATTCATGCACTTAATGAATTTGTTGTCACAAGAATTCAAGCTTTAAATAGAGTAAGAATATCTGGAACACAAGATTGGTCAACATTTCTTATTCTTGGAAGTATTTCAAATGACTTCTTCCCTCAGCCAGGTTTAGGCTTTGTTACAAATTGTTGTTGTACAACATTTGTCTTTAAATGAGCTTAATTTTATTTGTTATTTTATATATAACAAAAAAAAACTGTAAAAAAAAAAATGCAGTCACCATATTTATAATATTGTTCTTTCTTTTTATATAAATTAACATGAATTCATGATAGTTTATAATAACATATGGTACACTCCTGTCAGTGAAACTTTCTTACTTTTCTGTTATCAAATAAAATACAGATTGACATTCAAAAATCCAGCCATTGATAATCCAGTTTCTTCAGTTTTCCAGTGTGGATTTTAGAGTTCAATTTCAGAAAACTGTTTTATTCAGTTGAACCAAAATTATTTAGAACTGTTTTATTTATTTGGTGAACATTAACATTTCATTTGCTTTTCATTTAGTGTTTAATTTTCTTTCTTTAAAGGACTGTGCACATAGTCATTTTCTGTTAAATATATACAGCATATATAACCATAAAAAAAATCCAGCACTCCTTAGGTCTGGAGATTGCCAGATTTTTGAATGTCACCCTGTATTATTCTTTATAGAGTTTATTTTGATTTTACATTTATGCTTATTTTGATTTAAACTGATATTTTATGCTTATTGTCCAGTCATTATTCCCTACCCTTCTTGACTTTGGTTTAGACTGCTTTATATGACATACTGTCACTAACTGACTCGTAAGTACTGTATAATCTTAAAAAATTACAACACTGCCAGAAATTAATATAATCTCTGCTCCTTTTATGAGATGTGTATATTATGTATGCAATATGTTGCAACATTCTGAACAGTACAATAATAATCATATTATTATTGTATTGTATTTAATTATTTTTTTATATGTATCTAATTTTAGTCACATAGTTCAGTACTTTAGGGGTGGTTAAAAAATCAATAGAAAATGTAAATTAAAGAAAAAAAATTTCATGTTCATAGAAAAGGTAAATAAGATTTTAAAATTAATTATTTATTAATTTGAAAATTTTAAAATACACTGAGGATGCATGAGGTAACTCTTTTTAATTCTGTTCCTGAAAAGTGTATTATTATAAAAAAATATTTATAATTTAATATGGCAGGTATTACTTCCCTGTACCTTACATAATTTTAGTAGAAGATGTGGTAACAGGTAGATTTAGAATTTAAGAAAATCGGTAATATCAAATAAAATACACAATAAAGTACCCTTGTACAGTTTTTAAGCTGCCATAACTCAAAGATAATTGTTATATGTATATTTTGACTGTTCAATTAAAAATCAATTTCTGGCTCAAAATGAGAAAAAGAAATTTGAGTTTTAGTGCTCATCAACACTGTCTTCCATTCATGAAATTGGTAATTAAGTTCATACACTTTTCATCAAATTTATCATTTTAATTGTACTGCAGATACATGACATAAAAACTATACAGCTGTTTTAGTTAATAAAAACTATATTCTCAAAAAGGTAAAGAGAACATTTCATTTCATTTTTATGAGTTTGGCTTTTTAAAGTTCAATCCTTTCATCGACAGCATCAACCATTGACTGCATTCAATGGCAAGTACTGTTCGGATGTATATCTATGTATTTACTTGTGATCTGGTTCATTCTCACTAAAGGGGGGGGGGGATTGTCCATGCCAATCAAAGCAAATTGTACTTAAAACTGCACCTGAAAATGATATTAATATTATTATTAATTTTTTTTGTGAATAACTTTTAAAAAAAAGAGGTTGCTAAAATTTTGTATGCTTACTTTATTGATGTTGCTATGAGAAAACATACAGTGAAGCTTCTTTAGCCAGCCACCCCTCTAAATGGCCATATTTTGTTCAGAACCGATTAAAGACTCCATAGAACCAATGATATGGAAGATACCTCTTTACAACGGTTATCCCTCAAAATGCCCCCCCCCCCTTTTTTTTGGGGGGGGGGTGAACCATTACTTGACGCCATAGAGAAGTTTCACTGTATTTCCAAATATCATATCTTTTATCCTTGTCATACTTTTCATTTAACATTTTTGGTTTGTAGCATTAAATTACAACTTTCATTTTTGAAACATTTATTTAACCCGAGAGCACTCGCGCCCAATTTCGAACACAAGAACTCGCGCCGGGTATCTCATACCCTAGTTCATTTCTGCTATTTAAATATCAATTAATATTGTTTATATGCAAACCTTACGTAACTAAAGAACATAAGATAATAAATTAAAGATTTTTAGTGAATTTTAATAATACTTATATTTTTATAGACAATTTTTACAAACTACATACTGATGTTCAACACAGACATTTTTCCCATTTTTGGCACATAACCTTTGTTTTTCAGTCCTTATTACTTGGGCAAATTTAACATCGTTTATATTGTGTCTTGAGTTTTTTTGCAGGCGGTTCATTATTAGTGATTTCCAGTTCCATTGAAGGGCTTGAATAAGTTTTTGTTTGAGGCACTATCATATTTAGCATGTTGCTATTGAATAGAACATTCCATGCATCTACGGCAGAAGCGACATCTCTTGAATAATTTGTATTACCTGGAAGCTTGATAATTACGTTCCTTGAAGGCTTTCTTACATTTTGCCTGTATTTTTTCTTCAGCCATTTTGTAATTTTATCTTTACCAATATAAAAATCGGCTGTTGACAGTGAACCTTTATCTTCGCTTTCTGTCTCAATTTCAGTAGAAGAATCGTGATTGCTACAGTATTCTCCATCCTCAGAGGCATCATTATCTTGGGATAAAGCTTTATTATCACTAGAAACAGTCTCTAAAAGGTGTCGCAATTGTTTTATTTCCTCGTCGTAATTCAAAAATCACGCCATGATGCACTAAACTGACAGAAAAAAAATTGAAAGATCTGACTGACGCGAGGACTCGCATGAGTATGATATACCTGTCAAAATATTTTTCTCAAAATCTATTTATTGAGCAGACTTAGTTTTTACCCCGCTGAAAGAATGTGACCTTGAATACAGCTACACAAAATTTCGGCCTAATCCGATAAGAAGAAGATAGCAAAAACATTGAATGAAAATGGATTGGGTATGTCATACCCGGTGCGAGTTCTCGCGGGTTAATATAAATGTATCATAAATCCATTTTGAAATTACCAAGGCTTTATGTCATTTTTCAGTTACCTAAGTTCTGTTACCTCTATTAATTTATTTCTCTTTTGCTTCAGCTACATAAGTATTTATTACATTCTAATAATTCTCCCTTTGTTTCTTTTAAAGCAATATTTTTGTTTGAATCAAATCTATTGCAAGAGTGGCATGGCAATTTTGGAATGATAGCATTATGATACGGAAACTTCTTTCATAAACCGATTAAAAAATTGGTATATTTTTCATTGTGATACTGTTTATGTGTAGCAATGCACACTTATGTAAATACATTATTTATATGTTATAAGTTAAAAAATTTTGTTCTTGTATATAACTGTACATATGTTTTAAAATATACTCAAGGAACTAAACTTGTTGTATTTTATGGAAATTTGAAATAAAATATGAAAAAAGTGTATTTCAATATTTTTTTTAGTTATGAGCAAAACTATTTAAAATATTCTGTTCTACCCTGAATTTAAGTGAGGCAGACATTAGTATAGAAATTTAAATTTTCAATTTCTTTTAAGATTTTTTTATGATCATATAATGCTTTTTATCCACAGCTTCACATAATCTGTAAGAGTATAGTATTCTCTGTTTGGGAAGAAAAAAAAAAATTTTTTAATTGCTTCAGTCAGAAGCCTCTGATAACCACCTAATGACAGTGTATCTTGTTCTCCATCTTTTATATATATTTTTTTTTATAATTAATCAGTACACTGTACTTCGGATTGAAAAAGTGCAACTAAATTATGTAACTTACATTTAAAATAATTATTAAATTTAATTGATGTTTATTCTTGGATGCCTTAGTAGAATCTTTGCTGCAACAGTATTCAAAAACAGTTATACAGTGGAGTCCCAATAATCCGAAATGATTGGGACCAGACCCTTTTCAGATTAAGCGAGATCATTCTTAAAATAAACTTAAATTACATAATAACGTGTGATTTCATAAATATTACATATTACGTGTGATTACACAGTTTATTTTATAAGGTCTGTCTAAACATAACCAAATCTCGGGACGAAATGGGTGATAAGAGAGCAGAATGCTGCCTATTACAGTACAGTAGAGTGTAAGTTGTTCTAACAATATGTCACAGTGCTCAACAGTTAGAGAGGTGCAGCCATGAGGGGGAGGGGGTTTCGGTTGACACGCCCTTTCTCACAGACAGCCCTACCATTGTTACTGTTAGTGTCAGTTTAGCATTAGCATAAACACGTGTTATTTATTCTACTGTGTTCTACTTTATTATACTGTTGTCTAACTTTGAATTTTTATGTAATTTTCAGAAATATACTTTATATTACTTAATGTCACTGTATTTTTATTGTAACCTTAAATATTTTTGACTTTTGGTTTCGGATTATCGGGACTCCACTGTACTTAGTCAATTTATCCTGATTAAAAGGGAAAAAAATCTTTAATAAGGTCTCAAGTTTAAACTCATATCTTCATTACTATATTTCAACAACAGCTTTATTCATTAGTCTGTCCTGATAAAAGCAAATTTTAATAAGATCTAAATTTTAAATTCAAATCTTTGCAACTATAGTTTTTGATGACTGTTTTTACTAATCAGTTTATGTCTTTGAAAACAAACTGTAATATCATCTCAAAGTTTCAGATCTTAAGATGATCTTAATGCATTTGAACCATTAATATAGTTCGAAAGCAATTAAACAGAATCCTAAGTCAACCTAAGAAAAGTTAAACATAGTATGAAAGTAAACATAGTACGAAACAGTAATTAATAGTATGGAAATGATTTTAGTGTCACAACTTCCAACGGGCCTTTTTTTATGTTAAATTAAATGCATTCAATCATGATCTCACAAAAAAATATTACAAAATCTTTTAATTGGTTTATTTTTTTTTTTAATTTCTAATGCAGAAACCAGTGGACAAAGTCCTTAGGTATACAGAAAATAAAAAAGAGGAAAAATACAAAACTGCAAAGGAGAGTGGAAAATACATAAACAAGAAAAACAACTAAGATAAAATTCTCATACAATCACGGGCCTCCCAATAACATCTGTACCAGGGGTGTGCTTAGGGTTTTAGCGGCCCTGGGCGAACCATATTTATTGGCAATCTAATTTCTCTACATACTGAGTAATCTTGTAAGACAACCGCAGTCAATTTGTATGAATAATGAAACAATGGAAAAATTATTTACACAATTTAGAAAGTGTAAATTGTTAAAAACAAATACTTAAATGTATGAATTTGTTGGTTATAAAGCAATTTTTCGTTCTGAGCAGCAAAATTGTCTATTATAAGTGAAAAGTCCATAGATGATGAGAGATCATTTTCATTAGAAATAAGTGCCAAGTAGGACAGGCATACAATCCATATTCAAAGCATATTGATTGTACCTGCTTTGTAATATTTTCAATTCTTCGAGAAGTGGGAAATAAAATCCATTATAATGGTAGAGAGAACAAGTAAAAGCCATTTTTTGTTTACCTCACTCCTTCAACCTTCAGACCCCTTTCTTCCCAACAGGTTTGGAGCACATTTACTTACTTGTCTTCACTCCCTGGAGAAATGTCTTGTCTATTGTTTGCTTTGAATAGACCAAACATTTGACCAAATGGTATTAGTATTCGTTCACAAATATATGTTCACCATTTTTTTCAGTTTGCAACTATTCCATGAAAACAGACAGATTACAACAAAAAAAAACGGTTTATAATTCTTCAAATGACTGTATGTTTTTCTAACCAAGAAATTTTTCGAACCAAAAGGGTAGTTTGTCAATTAAGATTATTTCTACGATTTTTTTCAAAAAGTCAAAACATATTTTTTTATAAGTTAAATTATAGAAACTGTGAAAAATGAGGGATTTCTTTAAAAACCCGTAACATTTAGAAAAGTGTTGCAATGAGGAATAAAAATGGCGGCCCTAAATTTTTAGCGGCCCTCGGTGGTTGCCCAGTTTGCCCACCCCTAAGCACGGCCCTGGTCTGTACAGAGAATGGCCAGTTAAGGCAGGGCAGGACATGATGTGCTTACTGTCCATGTTGTCAGAATTGCAAAGAGGACATATTGGGCTACAAAAAATTCCCATTCTATTCAAATGCAAAGCCAGACAGTCATGTTCAGTTGCAATCCTGAAAGCAGCCACTGTAATTTCATGTCGGCCATCAAGTCCATTTTGAGTCTTGCTCCAGACTTTATTTTGAATACAGGTTTGTAGGTCAGAAATAAAAGAATCCCTTATTTTCTGCTTTATAATCTTGCATACAGTTGAGCAGAGAGGGATTTTAATTGGTTTGTTTACAAAATAACACTAAAAAAAGGTACTGTATAAAATAAGATTTTATTCTTCATATTTATACAAATTTTTCAGTTCTTCAATATGACGCATCTCTTCTGATGATAAGGTCACTTCATTTTTTATATCCCATCTCTGTGAGAATAAAACTTGAAAATTTATTTCAGTAATTCCTAGGATGGGTAGATGACTTAATAAAGCTTCCCAGGGTAAGGATGGTACCTCTAAGGCAACCTGCAATCATGAAGCATGTAATATTCCCAACATTCTAATATTATTTACATTGCATAATACAATAGATATTAGTTAATTTATTAATTTCACACATGAATGTATGTCAGTTATCATGTATTACTTATCACTATTTTATAAAATTCCCTTTTTATTAAGATTATATTTAAAATATTTAGTGCAGTTTTAAAAGTTTCTATTAGACAATGTTACTTTCTTGTGTCTTTTATTCAAGAACTGAATTTGAACAGTTCTTTTAGCTATGAAAAACTGAAAGTATCCTTCAGATTTTAACAAAACAATACATTACCTTAGAAAATGAGCTTGCTCCCAGAGTATCAAAGTCTTTCAGAGGATTGAAATCAAACACTGGTGTTGAAACATTTTCTGTGACTAATAAGTTCAGTTTACTGTCCTGTGTTTCATTTTCTTTACGTAATTGCAACATATCTGGAGATATTATAAACGTGTGTTCGAGACTCCCAGCTGAATCAAAAGATTCTCCTCTTTTGGCAGCACTTGAATCAGAATACTCTGAAAAGCACATTTTTAAAACAATAAGCATTTTTTAAAAAAATTTCAATAATTTCTTGAAAATAGTATGCCATTTAATGAAAATATATAGTTATATTGATGTTCATAGTGCAGTTTGTTCACTATCCTGCATTCTGGCGCATTTCATAATGTGTGTGTTATATATGGCTTTATTCCGGAAATTAATCCATACAGATCAAGCAGCCCACATTACAAAGGATCAGGAAACAAAACAAAACAAAAAACAGCAATATAAACTAGAAACCAACAATAAAAACTAGAAACAAAATAAACTAGAAAATTATACACAATCAAAAAATTCAGTCACAAAGAGTGTTCATACTGGTCCTTGCATCCCAATACAATTTGCGAATGTCTCTGTTTCTCTGGGAGATTCTGTCAAGTCCATGGCAAGTTAGAAGGTGATCCGAATTCATAACTTCTGCCCTGCGGATCAGGCAAACATTGGTAGGAAATATACTCATTTTGAACAGATGTTCTGCCAAGCAGTCATGTCCAGTCTGTAGTCTGAAATTTACTACTGCCTCCTTGCGGGGTTTGTGGCCATACGATTTCCAACAGTCCTAAATGTTCTCCCAGGTTTTACCTTTCAATTTTTCCATCATATTGGAGTTGCTTACCTTTCTAAATTTTTCAAAAATGTGTCTTTTGAGTGTATCTGGCATAACAGGTATAATATCGTGCTGAATGCGGGTTTCATTTTTTGCAAGCAAATCTGCCTGTTCATTGCCTTCTATACCGACATGTGATGGAATCCACTGAAAGGCAATAATTTTCTCCATGCCTCTAAGATGGTTCAGAGTTTGCTTGATTTTGTTTCATAATGTATATATATGGATTTATAACATATATATTATCTATGTTATATATGGATATGGATATATGGATGTCCATATGTGTGGATATCCATATGGATTATATGGATTTGTAACATTATACATTTCATAATGTATATATATGTTATAAATCTCTTAATAAGGGTGTTGATGATTGCACTACTATAATTTTAATAGCTGATTTAGGTAGAATCTAATTCCGAAATCTACGTGAACAGGAAAGGGTGTATACTATGTTCTCCAAGATTCACCCATGGCTAGTCTTAAATCTTGGAGAACTGTTTATGTAAGCTAGGTACACATAGACTGCTGATGAAAAAGCCTGCTCTATGAAAGGGACAAAATTATTGTAACTCTAACTGCAGTACAACCAATTACCATTGATAACAAAATTATTCTTTTCAATAAGTTGACTATCTGGTAAAATTTGTTGCCTCAAATGGCAAAACAGATCATAAATAATTCATTCTAATGAGTGATGTAAGCATTGTTGGCGAAGCCCTGTTGAACAGTAATACTTGTAAGTACAATGTTAGGAGTTATCAGCGAATAATCACACCTACCTACATACAGGAGATTATAATTGAAACGGCACTTAAAAAAGGCCCATACACTATGGCATATACATAATAACCATTCACTGGTAAAGGAAATCAAAAAAGAAAGATGGTTAAATTAAAAACTGTTGTTCAAAGAAGAGTATTTAATATTATCTTATATATATGTATATAATAGACTACAAATTTACTGTAAGTACAGATGAAAATATATAAATTATGTTACTAAAATTAATGCACTTTCAATATAATTAATAAATAATACTAATTAATGCATAACTGATAAGGATCTATAAAAATTAGGCTTGAATAACTGTTAAACAGCTATTTGAAAATTTATTGTGTGTTAATATATTGCATGAGATAAGAGTATTAAATCAGTGAAATTATTTATTCTTAACGTTTGAGAAATATACCACATATGAAAGTAAACTGAACTAAATACCATACCTGATGAGAATTCTCTCATTTCGTATTAGATATATTTGCACTTTTTTTGGTTTATACATAGTTTGTGAACAATTTACATATTTCCCATCCACCCTTCACTTATCAGCACTATCCTTCTACCCTTACATTATTTACTGTGTCTTACTATTAGAGGAGGTTAGGAATAAATAATGATTTGGGGTATTTTTTTATAATGTAAAAAATTAATTTCTGAATTTAAACCTCAGCTCTTGATAATGTGATTAAGCATAGAGAAAGACACATAGCACTCACAAAAAGCTTATGAAGTTTTGAATGTAGAAAAACCAAACTTTTAAAACTCATAATAAAGTGTTTAGAAGATGATGGGTTTAGAAAAGTTTATTTTCCTCCTTTTGGTGCAACAGCTTTCAAAAAGAACACAAAAAGCAATTCATAGATACGTTTTATACAAATGGTATCAAAGTATAATAATAAAATGGGATCAAAACTCCATATGTATTGAAAAGGTGCAAATTATTTTGAACTTGTGAACTGTTTTTTGTGGCATTCATATTGTGAATGCACTTAGCTTGAAGTAGGAAAATTTATTTTTTCAAAACTAGAGGCACATTTAAAAGCTTTATTATTGAGTTTAAGACATTTGGCTTTATTAAGGTACATATTTTTAGCAATTTTATGCCTCTTTCAAAATAGAAGTGTGTAAATTTCATAGAAAATATAAATCAGAATTTTTTATGAATACCTGTAAAGTTCATCTAGCATGCAATATTAATACAATGCATTTGTCTCTTAAGAGTTCTCCACAGAAGGCATCTGTTCTTCAATGTTTTTTACCTTCCAGTGTTATGTTCAAATATTTTCAACCAATCCCCACAATTATTATAGAACTTAGTTTTAAAATGTAAATAATATATTGCATTTCATATTACCAAGGAAATAAATGGCTGCTACTTACTTTGAGCAGAAAGGTTCGATGTCTGATTATTGGCATCTAATTCTTTCTTATTTATGCTCTCTCTCAGAGAATCATAACTAGATTGTAAAAGTGGTGATGGGCTTATTGGACTTACTACAATATCTGATGACAGCATCTCTGGTATTCCAAGGTTACTCTGTATCCAAGATTTATTAGCACAGAGTATTTTATGGAGATAAAGAATGATGCTTATTCCTGCAAATATAGATATTAGGATTTTGTCATAATTAACTTGAGCCCCATATTTTTGTCAACATTTGATTACATTAAATGTAACAAAAATTTTAATTTATACTACATGTTTCCATAAAGGATAAATAATTTTTAAATAAATATTTACCCACTGTCAATTTCTGTCCTTTATGACACTTTGTAAATAAAAATTAAATCATTGTTTTTGTTTAACACAAAGCTGAGAAATCATAACTGTGAAAACAGCTGAATACAAATTTTATTCAATAATCTATACATATATATAAAACAGTTCCATAACTGACTGACTGACTTATTGACAGAAAACATACAGACCAAACTGCTGGACCTAAAGGGGCTGAAATTTTGCATGGTGATTCTTCTTATAGTGTAGGGGTGCACTAAGAAAGATTTTTCAAAAATTCTTCTTAGATTTTTTTCAAATTGAATTTTTAAGCTGCATCTAAAATAATAATCTGTGGGTTATAAAATTTATATCACTAGAAAGATCATAAAAAAATTCCTTTAAAATGAAATCTTTTATGAATCTTTACCTTCATTTTCTGATTTTTGGTGAATTTTTAAAGATTCATTTTTAGAATTTAATTTATTAAATGCTGATCACATGGTTTCTTTTCTTTTTTTGTGATACTTTAAATTAATTTATTGTCACATGCATAGCAATGAAATAAATTGACAAAAAAAATATTAAAATATGGTAAAAGATAAAATTTAACCACTAGATTAATTGAGATGGAAGTTTTTTAAGAATTTAATTCAAATAAGTATGTTTTATAGATATTAAACATACAAATTAATTGCATACATTGATCATTCTATTTAATTTGAATATTTTCTTCTACATTATTTTGTCTATAAAAATATCCATTACGATTTTTTTATAAATATATTTTTTGTGTTTTTTTTTGTATTAATTACATACATTGACCATTGTATTTATTATAAATAAATATATATATATTTTTTATGGCATTAATTGCATACATTGACCATTTTATTTAATTTGAATGTAGTCCGTAGCAAAGCACGGATATTCAGCTAGTATATGAATAAATGCAATGCTAGTGAGCACATCATATATGAAGAGCATTACATCATTATACATTAGATTCAGGACTCCCAAATCTGGGTTTCTAGATGGCCATATGGATGTATGGTTTTTTTTTCTAAAACATCTCAAAATCTGGGGTTTTCTCTTGTAAGTATAGCAAAAAATTTATATCCATTTCTTACTATAAGCATAATTTAAATAAAGATAATTTAATTAAAAAATACAATTTACAATGACATTAGTATGTGTTTGAATATAAAATGATTCAAGTAGAAGTCATTTTAATTAAATTGTGATATATCTCCCTCTTACGATATATATATATATATATATATATATATATATATATACAATGAAACTTATCTATGGTGGACATTAATGGTTCTGAAAAAAGGTGGTCTTTTGAGGAGCGGCTGTCAAAAAGAGGTTTATTCCATAACATTGACTCTATGGAGTCTGAATTCGGTTCTGAACAAATAAAGCTGTTTAGAGGTGGCTGGCTAGAGAAGTTTAACTGTATTTATAAATTTTTATTTTTTTCTTTTTGTTTGTTTTACCTTTAGGCTCTTCAATCAACTTTCTTGCAGTCAAGCTCATTATATCATCCTGTATTTCATCAAAATGTGTAGACTTTGACATGGAATCAAAATTGTTTCTGAAAAGCATATAAAATTGAAACATTTTATTAAAAAAAAAAACGATAATGCTATTGACATAAATGATAGCATGTTGATGAAATGAAATGATATGCAGATACTGAAAAAAAAATTGAGTCCTTATATGTAATACATGCTTAAATTTTCTATTCTTCATTGTCCATGATTCATGCCACATTTCTTAAATAAACAGCAGCAGTTATACCTTATGAATTATTAATTTCTTAATGAGATAAATTAAACTATGCATTTATTATCTTATACAGAATAAATATATATTTAATGCATACCTGAAATGCAGCCCCCCCCCCAAAAAAAAAAAAAAAATACATCCTTTTAAATGAAAGATTATTGATTTACTCTTAACTATACACAGTTATCTATAATACCATTAGAAATAGATTTTTAAAATTCATAATACAATATTTAATGTTTTAGATTTTTATTTCTATACTATAAAATTGTTTTTTTAATATTTTTAAAGTTCAGAATTAAGAATCGTTAAATTAGAAATGGCTGTTATGTAAAACAGAGGAATTTGCACAATTTAATCTGACTTATTTTTAATTTATATAACATAATTAGAAAAAAAATTAATTGAAACATTATTAAAATACATAAAATCACTTTTTTTTAGATATTCCACATCTAAAAATTAGTCTAATACTCATCATTAAAATTACCAATACATACTTTATTGCATCAAACTCTTCTTGAATTCCTGTTAACAATTTGATTAGCTTCTTCTTATAATGGACACTCTTGAAAAAAATATCTTCCCTTTTGCACAAAGCATATAATGCATCTGATGTTATAACAGCCATATCTTTGACAGTATCAGGTAAAGTGTTCACAAATTCTTGCTCATTAAGGTAAGTAATACAGCTTGACAACAGGAACTTAAAATAAATAAAAAAAAAACATGCATTTAATAATGTACTCATAGGGCTTACTTCTGACATAAATATAAACAAAAATATAGAATGAAGCACAAATCATATACAGAATGACCTAACTCTTTAACTTTTCAAATAACTGTACAAAAATGCAGTTTTATAATCTGTAAAAAAAATTAGAGACATTTTCTTCCTTTTAAGCTATTCAAATAACTCTCAGTTTGTAAAGCAATTGATAACAAATATTTTTATAAGCCAAATCATTAAAATTATTAAAAATTATTTAAATCAATTCCAGAACGAAAATAGTTCGAAGTCCTTCTAAAAACTCATGCCCCTACTGAATCACAAACAGTGAATGTTGAACTCCAAACATAATTTATTTTTTTAGTAATGAATTAATTAACAACAGAAAGTTACAGATATATTTTTTGCCAAAGCAGCAAGTACTTTGTCTTTCGACATTGGCCCGACCACACCGTGAATTTACTGACAACTTTATTATAGGACCACCATATAGGTGAGCCAATACTGTTACCTATGAAGGGACAGCATAGGAATGTTCATGCCTTACCCACAACGTTGAAGCTCAAGACACTAAACATTATACGATGCTGACACCAACATCTTAGTTTCATTAATTTCTAAATTGATAAAAGTAAAAAATTATTTATCCTCAAAACTGGATTCTGACACTGGACAGCGATAACACATGATCAAATCACATTAGGCCAGGCTTATACATCAGTAGAAAGGGAAATAAAAGTAACATCATAAACTAGAATTCTGAAACTCTGGAGTAAAATAATATATTTCCACTTAAACATTTTTTTTTAGTTTCCTTGTATTATTGTCACATATAACAGAAATTATCACCTGATTTAAAATCTCAGATTTGAACTTTGATTGTATACAACATTTAATCAAAACAAAACCATGAAATATCATAAAAAATGTTTAACTGAAAGATACAGATGAAGTAGCTCTATTCTTTCATGGGTCTAAATTATGAATAATTTAGAGAGTTGGATAAATCAATTCACAAATAGTAAAAAAAAAAGAAATTACTTGAATACAAACTGAATTTTCAGCAGGCTGTATTTCAGGCATATAGTTTACTATGTGGGCATCCAAACATATCAAAGCATATTTGAAAGGCTGTGGCATGAACATCAAATTGTCAAGAAGCTTCTCTAGAATTTTTTTCACACATAGGAATGAAATGATATCGGTTGAAAAAGTGAAATTTTCTAAGGGAAAGGAAAATATATATAATCCATTTGACAATAATACAAGAAAAACATGATAAAGAAGCATCACATAAGTATGCTATCTCATTTCCAAAAACTTAATAAAATTACTCAATAAAATTCTTTTTAAACAAAATTCATCAGATTCATGAGTCTCCTTTTATAAGGAACTTCAATTTTTAAAAAAATTCAAATTTGATTGATTTTTAAGATTTAAATATAGACACATTCTGTGAAGCATTCATAAAACAGCATCTAAAAATGATTAAAAATGTGTACATTAAAATGTACTATAATTTTGTCTATCAATTAAGTTATACATGCATACAATATAAAATAACATGTAAATACAGATTCATTTTAAAAGTCTTTATTAATTTAAATATTTTAATTTCCAGTAGCCTTGATACTCTAATTATTGATGTATTAATGTATTAACATTTAAAAAATTTACCTTATGTAAAAAATAAATAAATAGCTAGAGATCTATTTTTAAAGTATGTACACTATAGTTTAAATTATCTTATTTACTGTACCACTTCAATTCATATAAATTTTTTTATCTTGAAATTATCCTCTTCATGCACACTAATATCGATGAAAATCACACATGAGTTGAATTTCAACAGTTGAACTTACCATTAAATGAATTCAGTGAATTGTTCTGGCATACACACACAATATAGTTTTTTAATTCGTCCCTTACATTCATCCAGTGTTTTAGAGCATCAGGTTCCTTAGTTTTCTTTTTTATTTCAAACCAAAAAGGTACCATCTCTTCAAAGGCACTAGAAGGTATGATACAATTCACATTTTCAATCAGTTAAAAATTTTTTTTAAGTTTACTTTCTTGCAAAATATATTTCATGGATTTTATATCCTCTGAAAAAGTTAAAAGTATATAAGGCAGATTACTAATGGCATATCACTGAATAAATTTGAATTATCTATGATTCTGATTTTAACATCTTTTATGGAAAATTTAAGTTATAAATATTATTGAAATTATTACAAATGTTTTTTATCTGTATAATAATGTAAAATTTAGTTTGGGTCCAAATTTTTTATAGGTATAGATATTTATAAAGCATATGTGATAAAATGTAGGAAAATATTACTATATTCTACAGAAATGTAGCTTTTTTTTTAAGTTTTAAAAACACAAATATTCATTTGTTTTGTGTTTGCTTCAATAAAGTTAACTTTATTTTTTTACTGTCAAATAATCAGATTTCATCCAAATAAACTTGTTTATGAGGCATTAATAAAAACTAACTCATATAAATTTGAGTTTAGTGAAGAAATTACATAATGTTAATCAAATTTTCAGTCATTTGGCAAACCTTTGCTAAGTAACATGAACAAGTAAATGAAAAATCTCAATATCTCAGTATCTAAATGATCTTAAGAAAAGGAAGAGTGACTTCCTTTCCTTTAGACCTACATACATTAAACCAATATAGGATTTATCTAGGAAAAATGTACCACTATGTCATTTATGAAACTGCCCATTTCATTTTTTTTTTCTTTTTTTTTTTGAGACAGAAAAGAACATACCTATTTTTCTTGATTTTAAGTATGCCTGACATCATAAATTTTTACATTAATTCTCCCTTTTTCATTATATAGTTCTCAAAAATAAAATGCTCAATTGTGTATACTGACTTATGATGAAATATTCTATTTTAAGTGACTTTAAACAAAATTTCTGTTTTTTAAACTTTGTTGACTCAAAAAGAAAAAAATAGTTATAAACGAGGGTTCCAAATTTATCCCAAGAAGAAATTTTTCTTTATTTTGTGTACAGTAAGAAACAAAGAATTTTTTTCAGTAATTTATGAGACTGTAAAAAATATAAAAGAAAAATTTATAAATCATGAAATTTGTTTTAAGGTAATTAAATAATTTTTTTAAATTCTAGATGGTCTTAATACCTTTTCAAAAATGGCTTGAGTGCTTTATACAGCCCTGTATACCACCAGGATCTCTAACAGATAAAATTACAAAATTACAAATTTTATAAATGTTGATTCATTCAGAATAAATATTTTTCATAGAAACAAACATACTTCAGATAAGGTTTTGTTACATGACGATACATCAAATTCATCCCAGCCATTAGTTCTGAAATGAAAAGACAAGCTTTTATTAAACAATAAATTTTTTTAAAATAACACTAAAGATTAGCATAAAATAAATGTGGTACTATATTAGGGCTAAACTGAAATCCTTATTAGAAAGTTCAAACAGAAATAAGAATTTAAATAAATAATAAAGAGAATATTGAATATATTAAGCAACTTCATCTGAAATTGAGGCATATTTTTTAACTTGAAAAGCAAGAGCAATGCAATGTAGAATTAAATATTATTTCTCTTCAGCATGACAGAAGAAATGTTTAGCTAGAAGAAATTTTTAGAAGAGACAGCAAGACAGGCCATGATTATGATTTCTTATAACACTTAATAACTATATGCTCTTTAAAAAAATCAAATATCTCCTAAATTGTTTCTAATTCATAAAGTGCATAGATTTTATTTCCTTCAATGTATCTCATTGCATAAAATCAAACCATTTTTGTCCAACAAGAATAGTTTCATTTGAAAACTAGGTTAAATTATTCTAACTAAATAGAATTGTTATGCTAATTGAGGGCCCGTAACGTGTTCAAGTGATGTATATTTTTAAGTTTAGAAATTTGTATCTACTGATGAAGATGTATGTGTAATATATCATCGCACTTCAGTAAAATATGTAAGGTGGTGGCTTAGGTTCAGTGTTTGGTGGGCTGGTGAAAGATTTAAATCTTAAAATAGAAATGTAATTATCCCTCTTTTTATTTCTTAGTCCCGTAAAATTCTACAATTCTTTAACTAACTCCTGTCTTGTGGTTGCTATGCAGAAATCCGATACATCTTGTTTTGTCATTTCGGGTCGAGCGTGCATTGCTTGATCCCCACTTGAGGGGGAAGGCAATATCGAAACCAACCCAAAGGAATGTTGGTGATTCCCACAGAAGCGCAGGCTCCCTGCACCCCTTCCAGGAGCACCGGCCCTGCACGCGGGCCGGTACAGCGCTGGGTGCCGGCAACGTTCATGGCGAAATAAATTAAACAAAAAAAGAAAGCTAATAAAAAGCCAAGTTTTGTTGCAGAAAAAAAATAATATGGCTGGCAACAACAAGTTGGGAAAACAATGCTCCCAGTTTTAACGAGTGTCATACCCAGGGGCCTCGGCGCACAGGAACTCCTTTTCGTCGCCCGACTTCGCGCGCGGAGGTTTCTTGGAGAAAAAAAGTTTTGCGTGGGAGTTCACTCTTCTCGAGATCTCGAGGAGACACTCTCCCTGCGGTCTGCTCTGCTTGACTTTGACTGTGGCTTCTCTTGCGTCTCCCCCGTGACTGATGATGCCCGCCTAGTTCAGCGCCCCAGCGAGAGAGATGAACCATCCGCCGACTGCATGGAAGGCCTGGAGGACGTAATGATGTAGTCACAGCATATCATCACGGGGCATGCCTCTGTCTATTTCTTTCTATCTCACCTTTCTTTCCCTTTTCAACCTCTCCTCTTTTTTTTTTAGTTAGAATACAGCCGGCTTAGGTAATATGCATTTTAATTATAACTATTTTTTTAGCTCATTTAAGATAATAAGGAGTAATAATGTATCACCAGCCACCTCTAGTGTAAAATGTATGTTGTAAATATTCAATTGTTAAAAATGTAAATTAATGAGGCTTCATTAATAAGATTAATGGATATTTTATATGTGGTTAAATCTAATAAAATTGTTGTTGCCTCTAACCTAGAATTCTGTCGTTTTGAGTTGGTTTTCTTGTCATATCACCATATTATCATTTTAGCCGGTCTATTTTTTTTAAGAAAAAATGCTATACGATCACGCCATTAAACTCTGTTGAGTTGTACAGATTTAAAGTTTATCTCCCTATTTTGTCTTAAAGACAAGAAAAAGAAATCATAGCAATTAGTGTCTACAATTAATCACAGTAATTGGTTTACAGACCATTTTTGAACATAACATATGATTAATAAACTTAACAAATGGTACTTAGTGACCATCCATCTATAAAATTTATCAATGATCTAAATAATCATAAATGACCCCCCAAAAAAAAGAATGGAATATAACAGAATTATATTGATACTTAGAATTTTACGTTTAAGTTATGTTTTAAGTACTATACAGTAAGTTCTCAACTTAAGAGATTAATCCATTCTAGAACATTCCGCATAAGTTGAAATTTAACGACATCAACACATTTGTGTTTTAATTTTCAAAAATACTCACCACTTTTGCTTGTATCAGCGCAAGACTTATTGATATGCATTTGTGTTGAAGATCTTCAATCAAAATTTATCAATAATTTCTCCATTGTTTCTATAAAAACACTTCTTTTCTTTGAAATTATTGTCATATTAAAACTGTAAATTACAACCGTGAATCTATGAATCTGCGTAAGTTGAAACCATGTAACACGATGACTTATTGTAGTTTATCACTCTTCAAAATTAATCATAAATCATTTAAAAGAAAAAATGTAAATTTAAGGATTAAGCTTTATGTGACACTTCAAAATTTAACCTTATTAGTTTATAGTTTGAGGGCCCTAAGCAGCCTAATAGTAGTGCATTGGGCTTCGAACAAAGGCTGCTCAGTTTGAATCCCGATGAGCACCATTAAATACCTATGTGTCTAGGCCAGATATGGATACTTTAAATCCATCAATCAGAAAGTCCAAACATGTGGTCAAAGGGTTGGGGAAGATATGACACCTTTAGATACTGCTCTTAAGAGTGCTAGGTCAGAATTGAAGTGGCACCAGGGAGTAATGTTGACTCATCTGTATGGTACTCCCAGGTAAGAAATAGTCAACAATTTCCATGGTTTATTATGTGAATGTCTCACATTTTGCACATCTTCCACATTTAAAAAAAAGTTTATGGTTTGAGTAAAGATTTAGATTAAGGTTATCTAAATAAAAAGTATTTAACATAATGTTTAACATGAACAAGAAGGAGGATTCAATTTTTATTTAATTTATAATAATCAAAAGATGCAATTACTTTTCTATAACAGGAAGGAAAATATCCAAGACATAAGAATAGTTATCATAGCACAACATGAGCACAGAAAGAGAATATGCTAAATTAATCTTATTTTCTTCAAGTGCACCAGATAAAGAAGCAGCTTCTTCATATAGAGTAGTTGCTTGCATCATTAAAAGAATAGAAAGAGTACACTGATGTTCAGTAAAAGCCTGAGAAAATAGATATAATATATAAAGTTCTGAACTTGAAATTACTTTAATTACTTAAAAGTACTTAATAAAAATATTTCATACACTATCACTGCACATATACTTTTACATAATCAAAATTACATTGAAAAGTCTGAAAGTAACTTAAAATGTTTACTTCTAATGATGAAAACTCTGCATAGGGAATGTCATAAAACTGTTGATAACTAATAACTTTAATGCAATATTAAATTTTAATTTAAAGGTAAAATATTCAATAACGACATACAATACAAACTTAATTGACAAAATGTTAGCTTACAGTTTTATGAATAAATTTATCTAAATGCTAAGGATACTGTCATTATTCCTTAAGTAAAAAATACTGACATACCTATAAACTTTTGAGGTTTAAAAATTTAATAATTTCATTCTAAACAATCACACTGACAACTTCAAAATATTATGCCAAAATGCAGCAAAACAAAAATATATTTACAGCCATAGATCATTTTTTTTAATAGTACTAACATGAGGCTTGAACCCCATTTTAATGTGAAAGCTGGCTATAAAAGAAAAAATATAGCACTTCATCAAATCTGAAAACTGAGAAATACTTTGAATTTTTTTTATGTGAATTGAAACAAAAAACTATTAAAACTTCTTGCCATAAATATTTGCAATTAGTTGAAAAATCATGGAATTTGCCAAAAATCAATACATTCTCAACATAATACTGTCATTCTTTCAAGTTAACATAATTTTGACCATTTTCTGGATAGGTCAGCAACAAAGAAAATCAATATCTCAATTAGCCACATCTTTTCAGGATGATTTTTTGACACACAGAATTATTGGAGTCCCTTTCTGCATACATAAGTGATTTTACAACTACGACTTATGGAAAATGGACATATATGTTCATTTTCATCACTCAGGAACTATAGTTCCTGTGTGTAATTCTAATTTTTTTTAAGTTCCCTTAATTCCTAGTTGAAGTCACAGGAATTTACAAAGTGATAATTTTCTTCATCTTCTTGAAAAGTAGAGGGGGAGAATGATTTTTTTTTATACCTTTATCATTTATACAAATCATTTTTATACAACCACATAGTTTTAAAACAAATATAGTTACTATTTAAAAATATATAGATTTTATTAAAAATATATAAATGTTTTGAAATTATAGAAATGTGTAGGCTATCAACCAGAATTTCTAACTAGCTGGCATCAACTCTTACAAGCATTAAAATTAATAGAACAAAATATTAATGAGATTGAAAATAAAGTTTCTAAAAATTTTTTATGATTATAAACTGATAGCATCTTAACAGTACTAAACAATATAACAGCTGGTAAAGATTTACAGGTATTTATGATTTCACATTAAAATGTCAAGCTTATACAGTAAAGAATCAGATGATTATAGACGAATTAATTTATTTCTTAATTTATCTTATAATGTACCATATCAACTGTATAGAAACAGTTCAACATCATACCTGTATTACAGCATTTGGTAAGGGAACTTTATAAGTTGTGCATACTCTGACAGCTAGCCAGACTGATACATTAGACATTAATTTACTTTGGCCGAGATTTGAAAACAGTTCTCTTCGAATCCAAGGAAGCCAAGGTGAAATACATTCATATTTAGATCGGATGGATAAACGTGGCTGGGGAAATCCATCCTTGAAGACCTTGTACAGTTCAGACATTGGAGAAGTTAATATAATTAGAACTGAAAGCAGGCAACAGCAGTTACTATGTATTTTACTTACAATTGATGCCTGAAAAGAAAGAGAATGAAAAGGTATAATGTTCTAAGTGGTATAAACTTTTAATCTAAATTATAAATGTGGCAAAAAAAATAAATAAATGTTCTTCTTTTCAATCACATATCTTACAAAACAAATAACAAGTAATGAAAGACTTATATGTTACAATTATGCTATTACAAATTTCATGACATTTTTAAAAATTTATGTGTATGTGACACACATGCAATTATTTATTTATACTTGACTATTCTTTTTAATTCGATAGAGATGCTTAGGTAGGCCAGATAAACTAACTAGGCTTACTAAACTAACTTTGACTCAAACTTTTCCTTGCATAAGAGTTTCTAGAATTATAACTGATTTCTTTGGTGACAGATTAAATGAAGGCAAGCCAGAGAATCCACTTGGGTATGCTCTGGCTTGCTTCTGTTTAATCTCAAAGAGGTGAAGGTGATGTGACATTCTGGTATAAACACAAGAGGAACCAGTTTCACCAGGTTACTTCTAATCCTTGCCTATGCAGATGACCTGGTGATATAGCAAGAACAAAAGTTGCTTTAATTTAAGCATTTATTATTTTAGAGACAGCAGTCAATAGCTTGCATCTGTAAATTAATGAAGCTAAAACCAAATACATGCCTTCGTGAAAGATCTTAAGATGATAAAAAAAATACTTTTTTTGCTATAAAATGAACAGAAAATTCCCTTACTATTTTTGTTTCATTAAACTCTTCCTTCTTCCCTGTCACATCAGAGACATATGAACAAGCTGAGTAAATAAGCTCAGAAGTACATAACAAGATGGCATAAATGTCATGCAAAAGTTGTGAATGCCGTGCTTCACTCACTGAAGACTTTGAATATCGTATAAGAAAACGATCTAATGAAAATGATAAAACTTTTCCATACAGTTCTTGAGCACAACTTTGAGGAAGAAAATAGCTTGCATCATGATAAATTCCTTTCATATAAATTTTCCATGTTTGAATACTGTAAGAAATTCTTTCGCCCTAAGAGTAAAAAATAAGGACAGGTTTAACTCTTTCAAGGTAAAAGACAACAGTTGAACATTCAACATTAGAAGAATAGTTTCATGGAAAAAACAAGGAAATAAAAGATTAAAATTTAATATAATTTATATATTTATCTGAGTTGATGTGTTACAGTTTATTACCTACTATTATAAAACCTGCCTAAAAGAGTGTAAAAACAGTTAAAAAAGTCATGTAAAAAATCTTAAATGCTTCTTTAACTGTTAAATCATCAGAAATAATTAGAATTTTTATAGTGTAAAACTATGTTACTTAAGATAATAAATTAAGCTTGTAAATATCTCCTTCCCCTCTCCCCCCCCCCTAAACTTTGAACAATCCATTTCATAGTTTTGATCTCTTTTAGTATCCAAATATCTTAGACTATTATAAAATTTTATGCAACATAAAAAAATTATCCTCTTTAACCATTTAAATTTCCTGTAGTTTTGTTTATTCCAACTTTTGTCCAAATTATTTTAGTGATTCAGCAATTTTAATACTTCAACCAACTTCTCAACCAATTTTCAGATTTCATAATAGATTAATATTATACTCAACATTATCTAAGGTGAAACTAAGAACATAAAGATAAAGGGCTTAAAAATTCAGAACTACTTCCAATTTAGAATATTCAATGTAGGAGAAACTTTGTTTTTACTAAGATAAACTTCACTGCTTAAAAAGAGGTAATAAAAGGGTTAAGGATTATCAGTTATTTCATAAAATATATATGTACGCTATAATGATATAATGAATTTCTTCTTATCATAAAAGACTATTCACTACATTCTACAAGCTATCCCCTTTATGACTCCATGAAAGCTAAAAATAACAATATTGGGGAAACATGAGAGAAAATCAAACCTATTTCTGTTATAGAATAGAACATATTAAGAACAAGATGGAATAACACGGAACAAGAATTTTTTAATGAGACATTTATTTCTGCATAAATCAATGAATTTAAAAAAAAAGAATTAGGATATGATTCATACATTCAGAACAAATTATTTTAAACTGGCAATAAATAATTTCTTTTTCAGCTTTTCAAATTTTTAGCTAACTGTTGTTTAAAGTAACAAGCTTCTCATGTGAACACATATGAAAATAAAACTTAAATACTAATATTTAAATTTCTATCACAAGAAAATACAGAAATTAATTTTTTGCTAATTTTTATTTAACTTATAAACAAAACACAATACCTCAAAAAATGGCTTAGTATCTTCAAAATTATAACTATCAGCATCAAATAATATACCACATGAAACATATTTAAAATGTAGATTCAGCAAACCCTCCAATACTTTATCTGCAAATTTGTTCACAGAATGACAAACATTATTCCCACAGCTTTCCTTTCTGTATTAAAAAAGTAAAGATAACAACTAAGATTATGTATATTTTTATTACACAAATATAAGACTTAATAAAATCAAAATTATCACCAAAGCATATCATAAACTTTAGTGGTATGATAGCAGAATATCTTTCTCTGATTAAAGAAGTAAAAAAATAATAAGCTTTTAATTTTATTCGAATTGCAACTTATCACAGGAACTGCCATAAATAAAATTTTAATTTAGTAAAACTACCATGATAAGGAGAACTTTGATATTCATGAAATACATAGCATAATTTCAAGCCCCAGAAAAAATAATACATAATGCTGGCAGCATCTTCTAGTGATTTTGCTTATCCAACATTTTCAACAATTATTAAGAATATTGAAGTAAAATTAATAAAACAACTAAGGCATGATTTTGATACCAACCTTATTGATGAAGGAGATAATTAATGCTAATGAAAGTATTTTAAATTTCCTTATAAATCAGTTGGTGCCTACATTCCTTTTTTTAATAAAATATAGCCACAATAACTCATAACTACACAGTTTTGAAACTTTCCAATTTATCTTGAAATGTGCCAAAGGATGCTGTATGAAATACATATTTGAGTGTATGTGAGAAAGAGAGAGAATTAAGCTACTCCTTTGAGGAAGTTGTTGAATAATGATAAAAATCTATATCATTATTCAACAGCATATATAGATTTTTCAAAAGAAAATCTTGGTTTAGCAAAATTTACAACTATAATTCATATTTAGCTTAAAAGGGTCTATGGTTTATGTACAGTAAAGTATAAATAACATGCTATTAAAAATTATTTTATGAAAAAAAGTTATTTCAAAAGGCTCATTTAAAACAAAACAGTGAACAGGAAAGTTCTCAGCTAATTTTTTTCCTTGAGAAAAGAATGATCCACTCTGCATAAATGTAGCACATGCATATAGTTTTATGTACTTGAAAAATATTTAAAAGCAGTGGATTGCTCTGACAGAAACAACATTATTCAAATAATAAAATAGTATTCTCCTGAACAAGAATCAATATTAAAACAGTTACAATAGATACATATAATGAATCTACCTCACAATAGTAATATAATATATCTACCTCACTAGCACACTAATTTTTAAAAAATTGCACAAAACACACCCTTGTAAGAGGAATCATTTAAGTAAAGATAAATATTTCCAGCATTCTTAGCAGCCGTGGGCCTGTTTCCTCTGTGTAATGGGCTCTTTAGCATGGTATAGTCAACAACACCTACAACGTAAGTCCCTGGCTGCCAGGTATGCTGAAGATGTAAATCCTATATACTATTTATCAAATAATTCAATCCATAAGGCCACTATTTCTTTATATATTTTGAAATTGCTTATCTATTTTTTATTGTTTGTTGTATATCTTAGAAATTTAAACATACTTACACATGTACATCAGGTCCTTCCATAATATCACAATAATATTTTAACTGGTTCTTTAAGAAGAAAGCATTATTGGCGACAATGTATGTAAAATAAATATTATGTCCATTTTCATTCAGGTATTCTAAATGCTTTAGTAAATCAATTACATAAGTGTCAAGTGTATGACAAAATGAGTATTTAAATGGCTGAAAGACACCTACAGCACATGTTAAAATAGGGACATACTTTTCTAAAGCAAGAACAGTATATAGTACACTATCTAACAGAGTATTAGTTTGGACAGTCAAAGATGAAAAATTGATTTTCTTGTTATAATTTATGAGGTTTTTCCAGTCATCTGTTTTCAAAAGAAGTTTTTCTTTTTCTGTAGTTGAATTGATCATATTCTCTACCTCTGCCTGGAGAGCTCTTTGGATTTCAGTAATAAATCCATTTTCAACCAAAATCAATCTGAAAAATACATACATGTTCTTACACAGGAGCAATTAAATAAACAATACCAAATAAACATGAGATTTCAAAATAAATAAAACATAAAATAAAGATATTAACTTGATATTTCAAATATTTTTTCTAATTCACATTAAAAGTTAATCATTCCTAATATGATATATATTAATGATTGATTAATCAATAACTTTTTCTGGTAATAAAAGAACAAGTTTTCTGGATACTATGTAATGCAAAAACAGAGCAAAACAATTTTTTTTGAGGATTTAAAATTTTCATGTCAGAAAAAAATTTTGAAAAATCATGTATTATAAATAACATACAGACATATATTCTTTTTTTGAATAAAGCAATTTGGTAACAAATTTTAAAAAATTCTGATTATCACAATTTACCAGTTATTTTCTTTATAGCTATACTAATCTTTAAAAATACTATTTACTCAGTTATTATTTTTCCATTATAAAGCATATGCTTTATAATGGAAGCATATAATCAACTTAAGCACTTAAAATTTTAATTTTTAATAATTGTAATACATAAAATGTAATGTGATGAACACTCAAATTGAGAGTTAAAGGAATAAGTTGGAGGCACAGTGGTAGAAAAAAAAAGTTACTGATCATTATCCAAATTTGAACAAAACAGTGGGAAAATGTAATACAATGTCTATTTAAACTGTGCATAAAATTAATCACATTTATACTCTTAATTTCTAAATAAAATTTATTCTATATTTTAAAATGAGAACCAACTGAAGTTTAAAAAATCAATTAATTTCACATAAATACAAAATGCTTTACTTTATTTTATACTTGCTTATTAGAGAGACTTTCTGCTCAAACCATATTGTGAAAGCTCATAACAAAAGGCTATATTTTCCTGCGATACATCATAACTTTAAAATTTACATAACAATAATATTTCAAGAGGTATTTTCAAAAAAATCATGAAACAATAACAGAATTAATATCTTTATTAAATGACTACACAAGAAAAAAAAACTTGGTTTGAGATTTTTAATATGCACCAAGGTATTACTGATTAATATTTACTGATTAAACATATTTTTTTTTCTTCTTCTTGTAAACATCAACAAATCATTATTACATTACTTGTTTTAATGGAAATTTTAGCAGACTTGAAAAAGGCAGAAACACAAGTCTATCAAAGTGATAACAATGGTGCCCTAGTGCTAATAAATTGTTAGTTGCATTTAATGATTCATTATGTTTGATTAAATGCATAAAATATTATTTTGTAATAAGGATGCACAGTAATTTTAATTTTTTACACTGCTATATAGAAAAGTACATTGACAGATAAAATTTATACAAGACAACTTCAAAGAAAAAAATTTAAATAATAATATAGTACGCAATAGTGTCTTCAAAAATTTACTAATCTATTTTAATTTTAAAAAATTAATCATTTATAAAAAATATTTCAAAATATATATACACCTCCAATTCCATGAAAACAGTGTTTTATTTGCTGAATGACTTCTCTCTAAATTTTCTTGATGCTCATGGAATGGTGACTCTTCTGGACTATCAGTAGCCAAAATAAGTTTTGAACCTAGTTATAAGAGATATTTTATTTTGATAATTTATTTTATTATAATTGACAGAAAAAATCCCTGAAGAGATCATTGTAACAATTTTAAATGATAAAATTTGAGTAGAAATTAGCTTTAAACATTTAATATTTTTTGAAGTGATTTATATTACATTAAGTAATTTTAAAAGTGTTTGTAGGAAAATATTTGAAGCTTGCAAAAAATTGCTAACTTGAAAATCTATGTAAAATCTTATGCATTGTTATTATAATCATATTTCATTTTCTCTGAGTAGTTAATTAATAACTATTAGTTACTTGTCTTTCTCAATTTCATAAAATTTAATTATGTATAAAATTTTGAGAAAAAATATTAAATCTATGGTACCCGATATAAAGGGCTAAGTCAAAAACAGTGATTTAAATATACCAATTTATATATAATATAATACCAAGCTTTTATACTAATCGCAGAAATATAATTTAGACTTTTGAACAAAGAAATGTACTTTTGTACACAAAATTGATAAACTTAAGCCTTTTATACAAATAAAAAGATTTTTGTGTTGTTTTTATCAATACTAACAAATATCTAAAAATCACTTTTTTTGACTTAATCCCTTTATATTGGACACTATAGAAATATATACTGACATGCAGGTATACATAATGGTACAGCTATTCTAAATAAATAAATAAATTTTTTTTTTAAATTACCTTCAAGTAATGAAGAGAGATCATCATTGTGAGAATGAAAATTAATATCTTTATTCAAATTAAAAAGAATATTAATTTGATCTTCAAACAATGATGTTAGTTCAATTATCTTCAAAACTGAAAAATTAAAAAGTTTCTTCCATAATGTATCAGTATCCATATTATTTCGTATGCACTGAATAATAGTTTCTATTTCCATGTTCAAATTGTATTGAACAAAGCAAGCAAAACATGTTCTAAAGTTTTCTTGGGAAGTACATTTAGAATTCAGCAGCATATTAATGATTTCTTCAGGAAGATATTTTCTACACTTTAATGCACTATTTATTAATTTTAAAAGTTTTAAAAATTCATTGTGAATAATTTTACTATATGTATCTAGAATATTAGTCTGAGTAACAATATGTGGATGAAAACACCCAATATAACATAATAAATGATCTTCATATATACATTGGATGGTTAGTTTCAAATAACATCTGAAACAACAACCATCAGGCTTACAGTCACATATAAATATCTCTAAGTATTTTAGTCTAAAGTTCTTATATTTTTCCCAAATATCTTTTGGTACAAAAATGTTTTGCAAACTAATACAATAATTTCTGACCTGACATAAATTAAAATGATTATGAAGATGTGAAAGAGGTATGTAATTTTTAAAAACAGTAGAAAATGAATATTTCTCTATGTAAAAACAAATATTGTTCCACAAAAGTTGATCTTTAAAACTTGGATCTGAATTTACTTCTGCAAATATATTGGATAACTGTAAATTTATTTTACAGTATTTCATATTATTCTGTTTCCTCATTTCATCCAGATGTGGCAATAAATATTCAGAAATTTCATAGCAGTTGGACAGAAGTGATTCCTGCAAAAAATAGAAAAATATGTATCCTCAAATGTATAGTTACTGGTAAACTAAATTGTAACAAAAATAAGAATATACTAACAATAAACTAAAATGCCTTTCAAAGAAAAGTAAAAGCCTTAAAATCTCAGTGGAAATCTTAATATTCCTATTTGGTATAATTAATAGAATTGCATTGCCAATCTTTATTTTGCCTTTTGCTCCCATTATCATCTTCAAGGAAGGAAAATTGGAAGATAGAATGATATTATTTTTCCAAGCTTGTAATATAGTTCTATAATGTTTTGACAAAAGCATTTGCTTTTACATGTATTTATAGAAATATGTAGAATGTGATCCATTAATTACCAGGTGAGTTGATGTTTAGGAAGTTTTGACAGAACCATAGCAGTTATGCACTCAGTTTTTCTATCCTTTTATTGATAAAATTGAAGTTGTATGACACTACATTGATTAATTAGCTTGTAGTTGAATGAGAAATAAACCTCATAATTCTCTAAATCTAAAGTGATGTAAATTTTTAGCATAATTTGTGATATCAAGCAATATCATGTAGACTCTGACTCTAACAACTTATACAAATATGTTTACAGAAATATTTCAGCTACCTTCATTATCATAAGACAGGTTTACACAAAAAATACTTTAAAAGGAATATCTGATAAACAGAAATGACATTAAACAATAAAAATTTCAAAAACAGGTATGATCAAAGAATAATTGGTATAAAATGAGAAATAAAGTTACAGTAAAGTCTTAATCATAACAAAACTTTTTTAATAGAACTTTAAATAGACATATGTTCAGGGCCAGATCATTGCATAGACAAATGAGACAAATGTATAGGGCCCGGTTTTTTGAAGGGCCTGGTCAAACTGTTTATTTTGAAAAGATTTGTAAATAAGAGTTAACTTTTCTGTTGGACAACTGTGTATAATAAATCTATACATAGGCCTTTAGTTGCAAGTGTGAATTTTGAAGTCTTTATTTTTCTACTGTAAGGGCAAGTTGAGGTTGAGAGGTAGGCCATTTACCATTAATATAATAATTTTATAATTTTGATTATTTGATCTTGTTAAATTATAAATTTTTATATATCTTAGAGAAAATGAATTATCATCATGCTTCGGGTTCTGAAAAAAGAAAGCGTAAGAAGTTGGAGGAAGAAGCAAATGAACAGAGCAACGCACTGCTAAGATATGTTATTCATACAAAAGTAGACAATATCAATGCAGAAGTTGAACCTGAAGAAAAGATTAACAAAAAGGATGGTCAATATTTTGGAAACAGTTAAAATCAAGAAGTAAAAGTAGAAAAGACAGAAAACAATGAAAATACAATTGAAGTAGTAGAAATGAAAAATGTAGAAGACATACCAGAGGTTGAGAAGAAAAATGAAAATGCAATTAATGAAGTAGAAATACAAAATATAGAAGGTGTAATGAATATTGTTAATGATATTTTAATTTTTGACAGTTTGGACATTTCATTATGGCCTTTAAATTTAACAACAGACATGCAACATTATTTGCTTAAAAATTAACCATCGTTAAATATTTTTCTTGTACATACCGCTAAAAAAGTAGTGACAGAAGTTGGAAAAACTGTAAGTCGGACATTAAAGAAAAATATTTTTACTCGTAACAAGGCAAACAGAGAAAAAATTGAGCAAGAATGGTTAGTGTATAGCCCAAGAAGTAAAACAATTCACTGCTATGTTTGCAAGATATTTGCCAACAGAAGAACTGCTTTTACAAAAGGTTACTCGGACTGGAAACATTCAATGTAAGTTATCTTTCTTCAACTATTTGTAATGAATTTATTCAAATATTGAACAAGACAATGTTAGAAACATTTGTATCAGAATTTAAAGCTGCCAAATATTTTCCCTTAATAATTGACTCTACTCTTGATATAACACAGGTAGACCAATTAACTTTTATATTGCACTATTTATCAGAAGATGGAACCCCAATTGAGTTTTCCCTAATCGATTTTTTGGATTTATTCCCATTTATCCTCACTCAGGGGAATCATTAGAAAATGAAGTTTTGAAAAATATTGCAAAATTAGGATTGGATATTAGCAATTGTAAAGGACAAAGCTACAATAATGCAGCAAATATGTCTGGCAAATACAATGGGCTTCAAAACTGCATTAAAAGGAAACAGCCTATTGGTTCATTGTGCTTTGCATTCATTAAATCTAGTAATAAATAGTGCTAATGAATCATGCTTGTGGGGAATAACATATTTTAATTTACTGGAAATCATTTATATCTTTTTTCGGCTTCTACTTGTAGGTGGGACATTTTAGAAAACAGTTTTGCCACAAATAATAAACATTTTACAGTAAAAAAGTTATGTACTATGAGATGGTCTTGTATACCTGATGCAGTTAAGGCAATTTGCTCTGGGTTCAACTAAATAAAAAGTGCTCTTGAAATATCTTTAGACGAATCTCAGATATGTTCTGATAAAGAATCATCATCAGAAATAGCAAACAAAATGAATACTTCAGAATTCATTTTGTTAACAGTTAATTAGGATAAAATTCTTTCCAGAAAAACACAAGCAGTAAATCCTTACAAAATCCTACTTTGCCACTCTCGTTTGCAGTAAATATTTTTGACACTTTATATGATTACATTATTAGTTTAAGAAGTTCATATCTGGAAGTAGAAGCAGAGATACATCAGAAATAAAAGTTTACTCTGATTTTAAAAATAGGTCCCAAAAGATAAAACATTTCTTTGATGAAGCTTATAATAATGAATAAAATGTAAGTTTATGCCAGGGCCAAGAAATGTTTAAGTGAAGTTGATCCTATGCAATCTATATATATATAAAACAGTTCCGTAACTGACTGACTCACTGACGTACAATGCACAGACCAAACCGCTGGACCTAAAGGGTTGAAATTTTTCATGGCGATTCTTCTTATAGTGTAGGGGTGCACTAAGAAAGATTTTTGAAAAATTCTTCATAGATTTTTTTAATTAAATTTTTAAGCTGTTTTAGTAACATTTTTTAAGTTTGCATTTAAAATTATAATTTGAGAGTTATAAAATTTATATCACGAGAAAGATCATAAAAATTCCTTTAAAATGAAATCTTTTTCGAATCTTTACCTCAATTTTTCTGATTTTTTGGTGAATTTTTAAAGATTAATTTTTAGAATTTAATTTATTAAATGCTGATCACGTGATTTCTTTTTCTGGTACTTTAAATAAATTTATCGTCACATCATAACAACAAAATAGACAAAGAAATATTTTTCTTTTCTTGCTAATGTGGCAGACGATTGGACATTATCTAAAAAAATATTAAAATACAGGAAAAATATGCTCCTCAAACTGTACTATATTCTTGAGTATGTCCTATTAGATTTAATTTGAATATTTTCTTCTACATTATTTTGTCTATAAAATATCCCTTATGATTTAGACGATTTTGGTAAGTGGTAATAAAAAATCGTTTGCTGCAAAAGAAATGATTGCAATTGTACTATGATTTTAAAAGTCAAAAATATATTCTGCGGCTTGAAAGTTTTGTTTTTATTCAAAATGGCATTTTTACCAAAGCAGTGGTTCGAAGACTACATTTATGCTCTTTCCAAAGAGAAATATGCATACTCCGTTATCCAAAAACGATGTGAGAGTCCTGTTTTTGTGATATCTAAACCGTCAATAGGTAATATCATCAACAAGAAAGGTAAAAAATGTCAAATTGGAGCCTCAAGTGGGACATAAATTCCAAAGAAGTATCCAAGGAAAAAACGGACATCTTCGACTATTGCAAAGGTACGTTGTTTAATGTTAAAAGAAAATCCCCCTATTCAAAGGACAGTTGCAAAATCATTAAAAGGCTCGGTGTCTACTGTAAACAAAATGATAAACGTTGATTTAAATCTTAAGAAAGCAAAAAAATGCAATGTGCATCGTCTTCTTCCAAATCATATCACTAAACGCAGGACACGCTGTAGAATTCTATATGACAAACACTTATCCAAAGAAAAATGGAAAATAATTGTCACAGTAGATGAATCATGGGTGTATTTAAATGATTGCAACAAAAAAAGAGCCATTTATTATCATAAAAAGGGAGAAAAAAAATTTAAGTACATGGTCCAAAGAATCGAAAGAAAGTTTTTCTAAGGGATTCATGATTGTTGCTGGTTTTTCTTATAATGGCAAGTTAAAAATAAAGAGAGTGGAAAAAATGTCAAGATTAACTCCAAATACTATCAGGAACATATTTTATCGCCAATTTTTCTGAATGAAATACCATCGCTTTACCCACAGTGCCATCAATCTGTGAGACTCCATCAGGACAAAGCTAGCTGTCACACATCAAAATCCACTGTAAATTTCCTAAAAGAAATGGAACAAAAAACTGGTATCAAGGCCATACCCTTCACTGATATCCCTACTAAATCTCCCGATGTATCACCTATGGATTTTTGTGCTTTTGGACTTTTAAAATCTGCATTATCCAAACGTCGTCCCAAAATCCTTACAGGACTCTGGAAAGCTGTTCAGGAGGAATGGGATAGAATACCTCTTCTGACACTTCAAAAGGCATTATTATCCTGGAAATTGCGGTGTCGAAAGATAGTTAAGAATAAGGGATGTCAAATAGAACATTTAAAACACAAGAATTTTATGTAATTTAGTTTTGTGAATACAATATACATCGTCTAAAAAATGTGTGAACAGCCTCTGTATATATTGGCATTAATTGCATACATTGTCCGTTGTATTTAATTTGAATGTACTCCGTAGCAAAGTGCGGGTTTTCTGCTAGTCTATATATATAAAACAGTTCCGTAACTGACTGACTGACTGACAACGCACAGACCAAACCGCTGGACCTAAAGGGCTGAAATTTTGCATGGCGATTCTTCATATAGTGTAGGGGTGCACAAAGAAAGATTTTTGAAAAATTCTTCTTATATTTTTTAAATTAAATTTTTAAGCTCTTTTAGTAACTTTTTTAAATTTTGCATTTAAAATAATAATTTAAGGGTTATAAAATTTAAATCATGAGAAAGATCATAAAAATTCCTTTAAAATGAAATCTTTTTCGAATCTTTACCTCCATTTTCTGCTTTTTAGGGAATTTTAAAAGATTAATTTTTAGAATTTAATTTATTAAATGCTGATCACGTGATTTCTTTTCTTTTTGTGCTACTTTAAATTAATTTATTGTCACATGCATAACAACGAAATCACCAAAAAAAAAAATATTTTCTTGCTAATGAAGCAGACGATTGGAAATTATCCAAAAAAATATTAAAATACAGTAAAAGATATGTTCCTCAAACTGTACTATATTGTTTAGTATGTTCTATTAGATTTAATTTGAATTTTTTCTTCTACATTATTTTGTCTATAAAAATACCCATTACGATTTTTATAAATATATTCTTTCTTTTTTTTTACATCAGTTGCATACATTGATCGTTGTATTTATTATAAATATATTTATACATATTTTTGGCATTAATTGCATACATCGACCGTTGCATTTAATTTGAATGTACTCCATAGCGAAGTACGGGTTTTCAGCTAGTTTGTGATAAAATATCTCTTATATTAGAAGTTAGAAGTTAAAATACTTATATTAAAAGTTACAAAGATATTGATGAAATTTAAAAAATTCTTCATACAAACATAGCTGATGGGGACGATGAGGACATATCAATTAATACTGCATAGATTAAAAAATGGTACAGTGGTGACATTGATACTGTAGGATCTTGAAGCGAAACGTGTTCAGCTGGCGTGGTATCCGAGTGTCGTAAAATATCAGGCCAGGAGTAACGAAAAACTTAACTTTTATTGACACAAAAAGTAACAAGAGAAGTGTTGGTTAGAGCAGTTTACAATCTCACCAGGCTGGTGCAAAATATTTTTATAGCGGTAAACTCAGTCTTTACGGGGAGCAGAAATCAGCACAGCCGCTCTGGCCCAGATGTCACAGGGGCTCTCTGAAAAAAACCGAGTCTCACATATATACCCAGTTTTGAAACCTCCGCCGGCGGCGACCAGTCTTTAGAAGATTTTTTGGATTTCAGAGGGCAAAAACGAAGAAATCCGTGCCCGTAGGCGGTCTTGGATTCGGTGACATTTTTATGAGAACATATCGCTTCTATAACGTCAGGATACTCTAATTTACGATCCCAGTGGACATCTTTATGAGGGAGGAAAACGATTTTCCCCGCTTTTGTCGGTGAGGATGAAAACTGGGGCTTAACCCGCAGAATTTTAGAATTTTGTGCAAATGCGTGGGAAAGTATTTAAGTCCTGCAGCTGGGGAAGGCTTCTTCGCAGATCGTGAGAACCTCACGATACATGCGTGATGTCACAATACTGAAGAATTGACTGAGGAAATGTTGCAATTTAAATAATTTGCAAAAGCCAAAACTTAACATTGCCATCTGGTATGTTGCAATTTATAAAGAGCACAAAAAGATTATCAACATTTCCAAATATTGAAATATTATTGTGAATATATTTAACTTTGTCTATATCAAATGGATTTGGTGAAAGGTCATTCTCAGTATTAAAATGTGTAAAAAATTGTTTACAAAACTCACTGAGTCCATCAAAATTAAATTCTTTAGCTGTTTTATACATTGAACAAAATGCTTTGGATAATATTAATTATGATGAAATAATTAATAATTTTGCTGAATTAAAGACTAGAAAACAGAATTTTTATATAAAGTTTATTCATATTTATATACTTACTGTTGTTAGACATTTAATAAAATAAATTTCAATTTTTTTGAATTTATAAACAAACTGTTCAAACTTTTCTAGATAAACTAAAATTTATTGTTGTATATTAAATATTTTTTATTAATAAAAAATTAAGATTTATTTGAGTTTTTTCCATTATTTACTTTTGTTTTATTTATTGTTTTATATTTTTGTGTGCTCTATTTCAAGTGGGAGATGGAGGGGGCCCAGTAAGAAGAAAATGTCTAGGGCCCCAAAGTGGGTTAATCTGGCCCTGCATATATTTATAAGAAATTTTGCTTCACAGGTTATAGCATCAACAGGGAATAGAAAAACCTTAATATTTCACTGTAATTAACAATAGAAAAGGCTATTTGCCAGCCTTGGCTTACTGTGTATGCATTCTCTTACCATATTGTTAAGGAAAAATAGCTGAATTTGCTTTAGAAATCTGGATGGAGCTTTTTTTAATTGCTAATTATAGTAAAACTTTAAATATCTTCTATTCATAGAGTAATATATATATTACATATTTTTTTTTAATTATCTATGAAGTTCTAACATTAAATTCTTTTTAAAAAATAACTTTTTGAGATATAAATAAAAAGTGTAGTTTGTAAGAAATCAAATAAATAGTATCTATGGAGCAGCTAAAATATATTTATAAAAACATTAATGTAGCATAAATAAAAATAGACAAGCTTACCAATTTTTCAAGCATATCCTGAAAATCTTTGCTGATTTCATCAGTATTTAATGCAATAAAATCCCTGTCTAAATTTTCAATTCCTCCAAAAAGGTCTGATATATCTTGTATACATGCATTTATTCTGAAATTAATCAAAAGATATATTTCAAATTCCTAAAACACACAAACACATAAATATATGTGTGTGTATACTAGGTATAAATGGTATAAACTCACTCTGTATCCTAAAACATATCTTAAATAAATATTTCTGCGTGATAAAAATCTTAACTTTAAAACTCTTAAATTTAAACTTTAACTCCTTTTTATCGTGGCTAAAGAATAGATGCATATAAATAAGGGGTCAAAAGTTAATTCATTACAGCACACGAGCAATACTCCTCCATTTAAAATCTAGCAGGGTTTTGCTGTACAGTTTTGTATTCTAGCACTCACTCTGACAGTCAAATTGGTTCAAAACTTAACAAAGTTGTTAGGCATTATTATTGCTCAAATTTTAGAATATTAAAATAGAAATTACAACCAATAAAAAGCATACATTGAAATGTTAGATGGATTAAGAACTAATAGAACAGTTTGAAAGATATCCGTTTTCTTTATGATCTGTACTTCAATTAGAATAACATTAATAACAAAGAACAACTCAGTTACACTTAGAAATCCCTTTTTCTGTAAGTTGAATATTTAATAATTCATAAAAGTATTACTAAGGAATAGGTGTATGGAAATATGGTAGAAAAGTATCACAATCAAGGCGTTAAACAGAGTGAGATTTGGTAACTTGGCAAATTTTGACAACTCAACACATTAAAATTTTAATGGCCACGAAACTTAAACACTGAAATCAAGTTTAACAACTATAAATCTCTTATTTATTTTTTTAAACAGCTAGAACTTTCTCAGGGTATATGAACAGGTTATAACTTGACATTTAATTCTATTTTGCTTACCTGTCATCAAGATCATGAAGTTTTTTTGACACACATCCTGATTTTGCCATTTTATTTGTTACCTTAAATAGTAAAAGTTGTTTTATCAAGCATTTTTCAGGTAGTATAATTTTTTATATGAGGACATCAAAAGAAAATTCTTAAATAATTAATCATATTGATTTAAAAAATGGCCTAATTTACCAGATATCTCGATATTATTCAAATTGAATTCTACAATATTTTTTTAAAATAATGTCAAAAAATAAATTCAGCATGTATGTGATACAGTAATATTTTCTTAGCACTTTGTGTACACATTGCATGCTATCTTGTTGCTTAGCAACCGCGAGTGATTAAGGTGTCGATGCCAATCAACATGATAATATCATTAAGTGTAAAAACCTTTCAGATTACTTTTAAGGAGGCAAATACAGCCCCAAGCAGTTTCTGTCATTTATGAAAACAGTAAGAAATTTTCATTTTTTTAAAGCATTTAACAACTATGAAATAGAACTGTAATTGGAAATATGTTTTCCGCTAAGGACATCTACACATTGGTCATTGACGAGCGGCTGCCGTGCGTAACGGCTCTCTGAAATTTGCACAAATGCGCATGCTCAGGAACTTTGACTTTATTATCGTGCAGAAAACGGAGAGTGCCAAGTTATCGCTGGTTTGTCATATTTGGCAATTCTTCGCGTTTTTTCCCTCAAACATAAAGTTATAGGGTAACTATATTCTGTGGTTTATCGCTTCATTTCCCCAAACTTTTACATCAAATATTTCTTTATGTTATCTCGCGATCCTACTTGGTTACCAAGCTAGAAGTGTAGCATAGTCCTTGCCAGTTGGTTAGTATCGTTAGAAAATGTCCGTGAACGATATAAGACTTAGTTTCTTAGTTTGTTTAAAATGTAAATAGAAGAATGGACGTAACATGATGCAAATTTTAACGTAACGATAAAGAGATAGTTCAATTGAAAGATGGACAATATTTTTGCTAATTTTCTGATTAAAATTTTGTCGTTATAGATTTAAATATGTATAACCCTTTGAAGATACCAAAATATTTATCATAAAACCTAAGTATTTATCATAAAAATTAATAAAAAATTATAGTTATAGTTTTTTCAAAATGTAATGTACATAGTTATAAAAATTGTACTTTATATATATTTGTCAATTATAAAATGAGACACTTATTTCATCTGACGATTATAGGAGGATTAATAAGTTATAGGAATAATAAGGATTAGTAAGTTATTTAAATTAGTCATATCAAGACGGAAAATATGAAAATTATTACCAACTCTGTTATATGATATTCATTCATTAATTTCATTAATAGAACTCAACATATTACAGGCTAGAAATAGGCAAAAACTATTGAAACTTTATAAGAGAAAGTCAGTGTGAAAATGGTGTTTCAAGAGATATTATTTTTTTTTTTAACTGAAAACTAATTTGGAAGATAAATAATATGATTTTTAAAGATAAAAAATATAATTTTTCTGATGAAGAAAAAAAAGTCTTTATCCTTTACTTTTAAGTCATTTTTCATTTTTATGGCCAAATCATTGCAATAAAAGAAAAAAAATTATGCTGCTTTCTTTTCCTGCATCACCAATAAGTAATGAATATAGACATTCCCGATGAGAATATCTAAAAATAGGCAGTCTAGCTATCTCAATAATAAGATATTAAAAATACTTTCTCCCAAGTCTGTTGTAGCATAAACATTCAAGTCAAATAAAGATAAAAATTACAATTTACAAAGTAGATATAAATTTTTATAAAACTGTTGATAGCCCAAAACAACACTGAGTAAATACTGTTTTACTTTTATCATAGCAGCATTCAACAAGTATTCATCTGGCTTTTATGTTAGGAGATACTTTTTATCGATTTAAATGAAGTACAAAACAAACCTTTAACCAATGGAATGATTGATATAAACACTTTTATAGGGGCCAATCTCGTATCTTAAAATTTTTATTACCTTGTTTACTTAACTTTTCACTTTTTTAAAATTTCAACTATCTTAAAATTTTTTTTAATATTTTATTTAACTTGTTGACTCTCAATCAATTCTTTCAGTCATTATTTTTAATTGCCTTTTTACACTTTTTCTTAACTTTAATTTTTTATTATTGAGCACATGTATCTTGATATATATACCTTTACGACTTAAAATGTTTAGGTGTGATAAGGATTATTAAGAAAAAAACGTGTAGAAGTAAAAGAAAAATGTTCGTGATATGAAAATGAATCATGATTTGCAATCTAGCTTCCTTTGACAAAAACAAATTTTGAGAACTGTTGTTGTTTCTAAGGTCCCTGGGACTGACGATTCCAGTCTCATGTACATATGAAGACAAAGCATGAAACAGAAACATAAAAACAAAACAATTTTTATTTACAAATGATTACAAAATCAGGTTGATAATATCACAAAACAAAAAATTACAGATTTTAGAGAAAATTATAATTTTATTTCTCAAGATGAAATTCAATATGCTCATTGGGTTTTGAAATCCTGCACAATTTATACTGCAATGGCTTACTTTAATTTCAAAGAAATTTGCAAACCTGTGCCAATAGTAGTAGTTTCAGATTATTTACAACACGAAAAATACGTTGTTGCTATATTTAATGATGCCATGATTAAAAATAAAAAATTAAAAGCTGACTATACAAAGCTATTAATTTCTAAACTAATATAGCAATCTGATGGAACAGGCCAGTATTTTAAATGAAAATATTCTATTTGTATAGCAATGATATGGAGTGGCATTTTTATGCCAATAGATGGAATGAGAGTCATCTTGAAAAGGCGAGTAAAAGAAGCCACACTTTCTAGAAAAATAGATCCTCATTCTGAAAGAGTTATCTGCCCAGATGTAACCATGCTTTATATTGCAGCAAGCTCTGTAGATACTGAAAATAAAACCCGAATAAATTATGCACCCCATCAGGAAAGGAAATTTTTTCAATTTCTGAAACAAGACTACATTTCTTAAAAAAATTAAATCTTATGAACTCAAAGTAGCAAATATTTCTTTAAATCAAAATTTTTGTTAATAAAATTAACCCGATTATTGGAAATGTTGACGTAGAGGAGGTAATTGAGGATAATTCTGAAAACTTTTAATGCAGAGTTTAATGGTGGCAATAGGGTATTAGTACCATTTAAAGGAAAAATTAGTATTAAATATTTTGCTGGGCAAATTATAAACAAAGAAACATCATCTTGTTCAATGAAAGCAAAACGTTTTGCAATGTAAAGGAAGTTTTTTCTATGGCCAATAAAAGATGACTCTACAGAGATCGATATTGATACAAATATAAAAAAAATTACCAGAACTTAATTTTGATCATCACTTTCACTTAAGTTTTACAAGTTTTGATTTTTCAAAATATGTAATGTGTTAATTTCTTATTTTTTGCATATATAGTTTTAATGTAGTATGAGTCACAATTCATTTGATGTGTAAGTCACACATAATAATGTAAATTAAATTTTTTAAGCACTTTTGATACTTTTAGTTTTTACCATTTTTAATTTCAGACCCTCTGTTATAAGACTGTATTAACAGAAATTTGAGGAAACATGAGGAAAAATTATTAGTTCAAATTGATATCAAAATAATTGAGTCACAATGTGAAAATTTAATTTGTAATACATTAAAATAAAACAGAAAACAAATATTAAAAGTTGCTAAAAACAATAGATGTGTTTAATAAACAAAGAGCATAGATATTGTTCTGAAATGCCAAATATTTTTTAGATGACATTTATTATGTTAGTAAAATTATTAAACATAGGGTAAGTTACGCATGGAAATAACCCTAGACAAAATTAAAAAATTTCTGATTGAATAAAATTAAAGTTTAAAATATGTATGGTCATCACCAGAGTTTAAAACGGTTGCCTCTCCACTTGATGATATCAGAGACTGCAAACAGGATCTTTTTCAGCATCTGATGACTTACTCAGCGTTACATTTTTATAATCATTTTTCTTCTTCGTGCTATAAAAACGTGCTTGTGGAATAATTCTTTTATTCAGAGGTTCAGATCTGGCTTCCTCAGTTTCCTCAAATCTACAAGTTTTCTCACCCGATTTTTAAAAAAATTTAATGCAGTTATCAAAATTTTTTTCTAAATATCGCCTCTCATCATCATTTAAATCCTCACCTAACATTAATTTCCCATCAATAATTTCTTTTACAGTTGTCCACTTTTCTTTTAACAATTTATTTTTAGACGAAGATGTGGCAGCACAATCAGATGATGCTATAAGCATCATTTCCTCTACCTCAACCTCAGATTCCCCCCCCCCCTTATTGGCTCCAAGCAATTTTATCCTTGCACATGCATGGATATGCTTACAAATATTATATTTTATAAGGTTATCCAAACATGTGCAAGTAAATTCATTGATGCAAATATTGCATTCTGCACACATTAGCTTGCAATTAGACATGCACGCTTTATTTTCATGCATTACTATATAGTAGTCATCTCTTTGAGATGACTTTACGGCCCACATATCCCCATCAATTTTATTTATGTGATCATCCGAAATATTGCTGCTTTTGAGGTGACTTTCAAGAATTTTTTTAGTTTTACCGGTGGGTACATTTTTAACAAGTATGTTTAGTCTTTCTAAGACTTTATCCTTGCAAAATTTTAATAAAGTATTAACAGTTTTATCTAAACGTTTAACTTTTTTACCATCTAGGTAATGGTATTTTATTGTTTTATGCATTGATTCTAAATACATATTTGTATTGATCCCAAGATAGTGCCTGTAGCAAAATGCCCACAACTGTGGTCTACTAAAATAAATTTTTTTATAGTATTCACCAAATTCTTTAGCATCAACATCATCTGAAAGCTGCTGAACAAAACTTTCTTGCATGGTGTGAAAATCTTCTTTACTCGCCTCCTCCATTAAAATGTGCATAGTTTTATATACCAATATTCTTTCTCCTTCCCTGTGATTTTCCCTAAATTTCTACGTCAGCTATTATCCACATTTTTATATAGATAATTCACATATCTCCAACTTTGGAGGTATAATTTTATAATTTTCAATATGTTCCTGGTCATTTTAACGTGTCGGAACGCTTTAAAAATATCGCTCACTCCTTTCAACAACGTCATATCTCAAAAAACGTGATTTTCCAGGAGAGAGGTTTGAAAGTTGAAAAGTACATTGAAATGTATTGAAAATAAATATTCTGCTCTCTAGCGGCTAAATATTTAGCGGTGAGATATGACGATTTGCAGGAATATAGTATTTTTTCAGAGCATTCTGAAAACAGGCATAACTAAAATTCGCCGCTTTTTGAGATATGACGTTGTTGAAAGGAGTAAACGAATATCACTCTTAAATCTGTCCTAAGACTTAAACAATATAATAAAATGAATATACCTTCGTAAGTTGAAAAAGTCTCTTCTGCTACTTCCAAGGCAACTCCATGAACATCAGTTATATGTGTTTGCAATTGTTCTCTGTAGAAAAACAATGATTTACAGGAGGGTTCCGGGCATGCAATATTTTTTTGGTCGATGTCAAATGGCTCAGCATTATGAAATTGACGAATATGCCTATACATGTTCTTACTCTGCTTGAACTGCTTGTCGCAAAAACAGCATTTTGATCCTGAGGAACTATCCGTATTCATCATGAAAAAATGCTAATGCAACGGAAATATGAAAGTAGTAACACTAAATAATGCTAACAAAAAAAATGTTGTTGGGCTTATGCAGTGCCTACCATTGTCACTAGATAATGGCATGGTAGTTTTAGATTGAAGCAACCTCTAATTACATTTAGCTAAAGGGACCAGTTTTTCGAAAGAGCAATTTCCGAAATTTTTCCCAATTACAGCGGTTATTTTTTTCCCATTTGTCAAACGTAAACGATTTCCATTTTCTTCCAGAAAACCATCAATGTAAGACCCCCATATCCTGCACCAGATGCGGTTTTTAAGAAATTTTCGCTCTTACAATTTCCGTTTGTCCGTTTTAAGTTCCGAACAATTTTTATAGCCGGAAAAATACTTCCAATAATGAAGCTATTTTATTTTCACAGCAACATTAAACAAGTATTTATCTGGCTGATAAGGGTGCTGAAATGGAATTCTAAGCATAATGAATGGTATAAAATAATAATAAACTATGCAACAGTCAAGTTTTTACAAAAAAAATTATATAATGTGTAGTTCTAAAAACACTGAATATAGAAAACAAAGTAGACAATTTCACATTGTTCATGAATCAGGGTGTCTACTACTTTTGAGAAAGTCAATTTCATGACTTTTCATGACCTTAAAAATAAAATTTCATGACCATTGAAGTACATACTAATGTTTCAATGAAATTAGTCTCCCCCCCCTTCCATTTTCTGAGAAATGGAAGGGGAAAAGAGTTAGAAGAGGAAGTTTGACAAGATACCTGAACCACTACCACTTTTTTTGAAAAATTTTCATATTCAACGGCTCATATCTCGAAAATGATAACACTTAGGTACAAACATGGATATACCATTTGGAAGGGAATTTTCCGAAAACATAAAAAAGGGACCTTTGGACCCCCACCCCACCTACCCCGTGGCTGTCTGGCCAGATAAACATGAAGAGCGGGGGTGCAGCCCAGTATTTTTTTGATGGAATGCATGAAAAATTTTATATCTATATATCTACCCGGGCAATAATGCTAGTTATCTATATACTAATTTTCCAACTCACTATCACAAATCCTTGACATTAGGAAATTTCTAAATTTGCTATCCCTAGACTCAATAATATGTAGAAAACATTCACTAATATGCAGAATACACTCAATAATATGCAGAATACACTCAAAAATTTATCAGTTTTAACTAGATATAATTTCACAAAAAATACTTCATAGAATTAACTTTAAATTCCAAACCGAAAATTAATACACTAATACATACACCTTGTATTCTATAAAATTCCACAATTATAACTGCATAAATATCCTTAGCAATATGCTAATTTTTAAATCATAATAAAATACACTTGGCAAAATACTAAACTCCAAGTTAATACCGGTTCACAAAATACCCTTAGCACTAAGCTAAACTTTTAAAAGAATAAAAAAAATACACTTAATTCAGATCAATATAACAAACAATATATCTTGTGTATTTTCCATACACGCATACCCTAATAATTTGACACTTTCAGTTTCTCTCAAATCATTACATGCAGTATAATTCTTTTCCAAAACTGAGTTTTTCCCTTAAACAAAGCAAAACCCTGGTATGATGATTCAAATAAAAATTCTTTATTCGAATACACAAGCCAGCATAACTATTACATAGTTTAATACCCAGTTAAATATTTATGTCCACTTCAATTAAGTATTTCGACCATATCAAATTAAACAATTCTAAACAAAATTTTTCAAAACCCTAAACCTTTTGTACCCCTAGAACTTTTAATATAATTTACGTTCGCATTAACCTTGAAACTTCATAACCTACCTAGACAATAATTCCTACAGAATCTCTCTGGACTTACCTTAAAAGATCTCACCTCCTGATTGTAGCCTTTCCTCTGCTCCAATCTGGTGCAAGTGATGTATATTTGTCCACTAGGCTTCCCGGGCGTTTCCTTGGTCATCCATGGAATGTCAACATTTTTCCCAGACCTCATTCACACCCACAGCGCATTCTGTTGAAATCGTAAAGGAGTGGCAGGTCCGGTGTCTTTTAATTAGACCAACGGGCATTACACTTACTGACCCTACAGACAGCCACTCTGTCCTAATAGATAAAATTAGCAACACAAGTCTTATGAAACGAAACCTAGACAACAATCAACAGTACAAATCACTACACAGTATACACAAAAATTAAACTTATCTAAAAAAATTTACCAGAACATTCATTTTTCAAAGAATTCAGACTAATATCATGAAATTAACCCTTGAATGATTAAAACAGTCAAAGTATAATCATAATTAACTAAGTATATCAACTAAGTATATAACTAAATACATCAAAGAAATGCTAGTATACACAAAATTGATGACTGTGCAGGTACAGGGGTGACTTGTGATCTTATCTCCCTATACATTTGTCTGAAGAGCAAAATATGTATATAATAGAACGAAAAAATATCTTACAACTCTGAATTGAAGGATATTAGAAAGCATATCAACCTGCATAAAATAAAAAAAAGCACCAACATTCAGCATACCAAGGCAATTTCTCTCCAGAACCTCATGCATGTCTTGTCCCTTTGCATTCATTCTGTTTCATGCAATATAAAGTACAAAATATACTGATTAATCTCCCATTTTCTGTTTGTAGAAAATAATAATAAAACATTAATTAATAATAGTTATAAAAGTATAATTTCAAAGGCTGAAGCTTGTTTGCTAATAATACATTTTTTCCTCTACCTATACCACTTATTTCACAAATATATAGCCTGCAAACGTGACAGGTTGAAACAAGACCAATGTCATTCGATTGCATTACAGCTAAACTCTTCATCAAGTGAACCATCAAACAGAATTCATATGAAATGATTGAATGTTTCATGCTTATATTAAAATCATATCTATATGTCATTTTCTTACAAAAACATTATTTAGGAATAAAAACAAACGCAACAATTTTATCCAATCTTTTTGAAAAAAAAAGGTAAATAAAGCTTCACATTTTTTCTCTGTTACAAATTAATAAATTAACCAGCATTTACACACCACATGTTATTACAGATATTTGAATGTATATTTATATGCATGCAAACATTTAATTACTGATTACTTATGGCAGTAATCAGAAAAATCTGTCAAGGACTATACAAAACTAACAATAAACGGAAATTTTCTACTTACATGTAATCTTGAGAAAAAGCAAATCTATATGAAAAGTTAAAAAGGGTTCAATACATTAAATTAAACATAAGGGGTTTGAGGGTAAATACATAAAATGCATTATTAAAAACAAAACTTTCTAAATTTTAAATGTATTAGATACATAAATAGACGTTACAGAAATCTACATCTTAAAAACATTGAAACAGAATAAAAATGGCGCTTACAGAGAAAAATGTAAACAACATAGATGGCGCTAACAGTGCACTGTTGTTTCTCGCGCTTAGAGTGCCATCTATGTTGTTTACATTTAAATAAAATCACTACAGTAAAGCTTACTGTACAGAAATACATTAAGCCTCCAATTAAACCCTGATAATTAAAAACTAACACTATACAAATAAGTTACAAAGCTTATAAAAGATATAAATAGAATTAAACTTACAGTATTAATTGAAGAAATAGAATTGATGTGCTTTTCAAAATAGCCAAACAAACTGATTCCCGAAAGGAAAGAAAAAGTAATAACTGTAGTGTTAAACCGTGAGTTAATTAAATATAAAATCTGCTCTGATATTCAGCAAAAATTTACAATTAAACCATCACCCAATATATGTAATAAAATCAGGTGCTCTATATCTATAATTGTATGTGCTCAATAACATACGTAGTAGACGAAATTAAAATACAAGCTGAGTTTTCTCAATTAATAATGTGATGCAAACTCAATTTAGGCACAATTTTCAACCACAGTAAAAACAATGGTTTCATGTTTATATTAATGGATCTCTTGTTTCATAGAGATGACTATGCAGGTACAGGGGTGACCTGTGAGCTATTTCCCTTTACATTTCTGTGTGAAGAAACTCCGCACATTTTGAAGGAAAAATTAAAGCCATTTATGTAGCACTTAAAAGACTATTAATACTAAGGTCTTCTTTCAAAAATGCTGTAATATTATGACTCATACATGTCGTACATTAGAAACTATTAGCAAAAATTGTCAGAATAGCAGTATACAAGGTGAGCCTGATAAGATGAATCTCCCTCCTTTCGAAAATTAAAAACAACCTGACATGCTGACACATTCACATTGCGTTCTTCCCTGTCTTACATAAATTTTGCACCTTGTCTTAAAAATTCTTCTGCAGGTGTCCGTTCATACGGTAGCTCTAATGTAACAGTTAGAGCATTGCATCAGGGAGCAGAGAGTCAATATGAAATTTTGTTTCAAATTAACCAAAAAAAATCTGTTTAGAAAAGTCAAAGGTTAAGACAACTTTATCAACACACAGGGATTAATCCACAAAGAATTCATACCAGGACAAACAGTTAATGCTGATTTTTACTGTCATGTTTTCAAGTACCTCTTTGCACATATTCATTGTGTGCAGCCACAATTCGTTGCTGTGGGATTATGCAAGTGGTACCTTTTGCCTGATAATGCACAGTGTAATGTAAAATGATTAATCGCCAAGCATGAGATTAATGAGTTGTCCCACCCACCATACTGGCCTGATCTTTCAGACCAGACTTTTCCAATTTCCAAGAGTAAAATCGGCACTAAAAGGACACAGATTTGCAAACACTTCAGATAACCAAGCTGCTGTTACCAGGGGACTTAAAGTTATAGTGAAGGAGGACTATTCCAGAAGTTTCTAAGACTTGTAGGAACTTTATCAGATATGTATGACATCCGGCGGGGAGTACTTTGAAAGAAAATAAGGTTCTTTTTTGCAAATATATAATACCGTAATATTTCTGTGATCAGTCACACCTTGTATGTATGATAGAATGAATAATGTTTACATTTAATAAAATCACAAAAAAGTAAAGCTTAATGTACGGGAACACATTTTGCTTCCCATTAAACCTTGATAATAAAAAACTATGCATAACTAACAAAGCTTTATAAAAGATATAAATAGAGTTAAACGCAAACTATTAATTGAAGAAATAGACTTGATGTTCTTTTCAAAATAACCACAGAAACTGATTACCCCAAAGGATAGAAAAAGTAATACCTGTAGTGTTAAACCGTGAGTTAATTAAATACAAAACCTGTTCTGTTATTCAGCAAAAATTTACAATTAAACCATCACCCAACATATGTATTAAAATCATGCGTTCTATATCTATAATTGTATGTGCCTAATAACTCGTATGTACTAGACAAAATTAAAATACGAGCTGTGTTTTCTCAATTAAAAATGCGATGCAGACTCAATTTAGGCACAATTTTCAAACTCTAGGTAACATTAAAATGGGGATACTCTAGATTTGTGTGCACGGCCGCCATCTTGGATTTTTCCGCCAGGGTTTGGCCCATTTCTCATGGCGATAATTATTGCGTTCTGGTAAAAATAAACCAATGTCAAATTCTCTAATTTTAAGATCAAACAGTCATTTCTGATTTGATCTTTTAATTACAGTATAATAATTTTAGGTCAGATCTCAGCCTTGACCTGGAAATATTTTAAGCAGTGTTTTCAAAACACTGGACTTTGAATTTTTTTTAGCTTTTTTAATAAAAATCACCTGTTTAAATTATGAAACTTAGAAAAATTTTTGAAAAGTCCTTTAAACGTTGGACTTAGATTTATTTTTGGGATTTTAATAAAAACAACTTTTTTAAATTATGAAACTTGGAAATTTTTTTGAAAAAATCATTCTCAAATATTGGAAATTTTGGGTTTTTCTTTTAGCTTTTTTAATAAAACCCAATAAAATCAGGACAAGGATTATTTGACCATTTATCCTGCTGTGTTGGAAATAAGGAAAAAAAAAACCCTTTTCCTAAACCAATAGCTTAACCTTAACTTAGGTTCCTGGGGAGAGAGAAGTTGAACTTCAGTTATTTAAATTTATTTGTAATCCACTACAACTTGGAATTATAAAAATTTTAAAATAGATTGTATTTAAAATGTATACTGTATTTTACATTTTACGAAAAAATGATGGTAGATAATTTTTACTTCAAATAAATGAAATGGTGTATCATAACAGTATACTAATTGACAAATCCATTATCAGTTTTTCGTTAACTTAATAAATTTAAGTTGCTTTTAATTTTGTTTATCGATTGTCAATTAGTATACTGTTATGATACACCATTTCATTTATTTGAAGTAAAAATTATCTGCCATCATTTTTTCGTAAAATGTAAAATACAGTATACATTTTAAATACAATCTATTTAAAAAAATTTTTATAATTCCAAGTTGTAGTGGATTACAAATAAATTTAAATAACTGAAGTTCAACTTCTCTCTCCCCAGGAACCTAAGTTAAGAAGTTAGTTAAGGTTAAGCTATTGGTTTAGGAAAAGGGTTTTTTTTTCCTTATTTCCAAGACAGCAGGATAAATGGTCAAATAATCCTTGTCCCGATTTTATTGTATGCACAAAATATTTGGTTAAGGTCAAATCTGAAGTAAAATTTCATTACCACAATGCCCTGACAAAAAAAATAAATAAATAAATAAAGGAGAACCTGGTTACTCACCATAAATTTATGGGTTCATAATTTTTTTACATTTTTCAAAGCTGAATTTTAGATAATTTTTAAATTGCAAGATATTTAGGTGGTACGAAAATGCTGTATTTTTTTCTAATTAGCAATATATTAGCATAATATTTTGGTGATTCATTGCTATTTGTCAAAGAGTTAGGGTAAATTGAATACATGGCATTGAAATTTTATCTGTAAGTAAAATCCATTTGACCAAATTTTTTATATGAATCATAATTTGAAAAGGTAGTTTTTAATTAAAAATGCAAAAAAAAAAAAATCTAAGTCCAACGATTAAATGATTTTTCAAAAATATTTCTAAGTTTCATAATTTAAAAAAGTGGGTTTTATTAAAAAAGCTAAAAGAAAAACCCAAAATTTCCAATATTTGAGAATGATTTGTTCAAAAAAATTTCCAAGTTTCATAATTTAAAAAAGGGGTTTTTATTAAAAACCCAAAATCTAAGTCCAACATTTAAAGGATTTTTCAAAATTTTTTCTAAGTTTCATAATTTAAACAGGTGGTTTTTATTAAAAAAGCTAAAAAAAATTCAAAGTCCAGCGTTTTGAAAACACCGCTTAAAACATATTGGCGAGAATTTTTCCACTCCTCAAAACACTGTAAAATCGCCAAGTTGGCGCAAAAAAAAATCCAAGATGGCGGCCGTGCACACAAATCTAGAGTAGTCCCATTAAAATACATAATTTTATTACGTTCTAGTGGAATATGCAAAACAGTAACCTAATATCTCAAAATCCACAGTAAAAACAATGAATAGCAATGACATTCTTACTTTACACAGCCGTCTGTTACTATTATATTGTTTATAAAACAATACGAGTCCCTACAATTCCTTTCTCTCTATCAATCATGAGTTTAACGAATTTAAAATATTCGATTTTAATAAACGCTCAACGTAATAATTCATCAAACTGAAAACAATCCCAGGCCTGCAGTACAAAGTGACGCAAAAAACTCTTTATATGAATACACACAACACATAATGGCGATATATTGGCAAAATAAAATAGCCACGCCAACACGGTTGCCAGAACAACTATGTTTGCCAATACTCTGCCAAGAATACAAGGGTTGCTACAGTGTAAGGGCTCTCGTAACGGCTCTTTGGGGAAAATTTCAGAGAGCCGTTACGCACGGAAGCCACTCGTGGACATTGGACTAGTTGGGAAAGAACATGTTCTTTATTTCAAGATGGCGGATGTTGTCCTAAAACTGTAGTGTTTACGTTAATTTGAACGTTGGGCTGCCCCTCATGCCATCTACAAAATTAATCAGAAGTGCAAATGGAATCTTCTCTTTACTGTACAAGAGAGCAGGAATTTTGAACGGTGTAGGTTTCCAATTGAGTACCTTTAAAAACTTAACAAATAAAAAAATGAATACAAAACCTCCTAATATATTAATTTATACCGGTGACAATTGCGCAAAGAAATTTAAAAGTATAGAAGCTAACTTATTAAGATGTTTGAAAGCCGATAATTATATTGTGTACCATCTTCTTCCTTCCGAAATTGAACAGCCATGGATGGAACATTCTTTGTTATTAGTTGTATCGAGTGATACCATCGACAATTCAACTGCTGCAGCGTTTGAATTATACTTTAAAGATTTTGGCAGTATCTTATATGTATGCTCCAAATTCAACAGTTCTTTGCTGGGTAACGGATGTGATGAAGTATTACTTGAGGAATGTTTAGTTGAGACTAGCTACAATGATTCTGGTGATACATTTATTTTTCGAGGAAAGTATTCATATTCTTCGGATGGCACTGTTTTATGTTTAGATAAGAAGAATAAACCTCTGGTATGGAAAGTAATAAATGCAAAAAATGTTTTAATTCTATCTGAGATTTATCTAGAGAGGGATCCTAATTTTTCACATCTTTCACCTAGCTACAATCCAGAAAAGCGGCTTTCAATACTTAAAAATTTACTTAACAAAGAATTTGGATTATTAGTCAAAATTGATGATTTTTCTCCTCAATTAACACCTGGTTACTTTTTCAATGATATGAAACATGAAATGGTTAGAATTATGAACAACTTAAAAATTGACAACATTTCTTCAACAAAATGTCTTTTCCATCAATGTAATTTCAATGATTTGGAAGGACAAGTCAAATTACCTATTTATCTCTATCATAAAGATTCTTCTGGTCCACTTAATTTTGATATAAATTTGTATTTTTCTAACTTACATGCTGATGTATATGGTCATTCAGTAGTTTATTTTCCTGTTATCACTACTACTATGGAAGCAGCTGAACAGCTTTCAGATTATGAGGGCATTGTTATTGTTGCAAATCGCCAAATTAGTGGCAAAGGTAGAGGCACCAATAAATGGATCAGTCCTCTGGGTTGTGCAATGTTTACACTTCATTTTACTGTTCCTTTATCTTCACATTTAGGTAAGAAATTGACTTTGTTACAACACATTGCATCATTAGCTGTTGTTCATGGTATTAAAAGCCAAAAAAAATATAAAGAATTAGACCTTAAAATTAAATGGCCAAATGATATATATCACAATAAAATTAAAATTGGTGGTTTAATTGTCACATCAGTATTACAGAAAAATTTATCTCATATAAATATTGGTTGGGGCATTAATGTATCCAATAGTAGTCCAACATTATGTTTAAATGATATTATAGATAACTATAATTCTGAAAATTCTTGTTCTTTACCCCATTTACATATAGAGGAAGTAATAGCATTTACTTTATCACAAATGGAATTTTTTGTTAAAGATTTTATAGATAATGGATCAGAGAAGTTCTATGCTTATTACTATTCATACTGGATGCATAGTAATAAAAAAGTAACTTTAACAAGCTTTAATCAGCAAGGTACTGTTATAGGTTTAGATGAATTTGGTTTTCTTAAAGTTGAAACAGATGATGGCAAAGTATTAATCTTCCAACCTGATGGTAATCGCTTTGATATAATGAAAAACTTGATCCATTCCAAATAGTGCAAACTTTTGATATTTGACCTTTACCCATCATGAACAGCTTAGCCACTTTATAGAAAAAAAAAGGGTATATGGTATTTATAGATATATTTTTTTCCTCTCCTATTTTAAAGATTCTTGTATGTAGGGTTTTTTTCTGTTTAGTATGTTTATATGTATGAGTAGGAGTTATTTTCCTATTGTTATCCTATTATTGGTAATCTTAATCAAGAAAGGAACAATGTTGTTGTACAAGAAAGATAATTATTCAATTTTTGCCAGAATTTTGCAATTCATGCTTATCTTTTAAATATCCTTTTAAAATTTCATTTTAATAAAGTTTTGCTATTCATCCATGTGATTTAATTTGTTCATTTATAAGATAAACTAATTTAAGTCATAACGCATTAATATATGATTTGTAAATATACAGGGTTTGTACTGTCCTTAAAAAGTTAAGAACACCTTAATTTCAGCTTTAGTTTTAAAGCTCTACAAAAAAAAAATTCTAAAGGATTTTTTTACTGCATTAAAGATCTTAACTTTTTGTTGTTGTTGTTTACTCTCCTTAAAAAATACTTATTTTAAAGTTGAAATACAAGAATTTTTAATTTTTTACTGCCTGTGATTAGGTTAGAGAGAATGCAAATCATACTTTTTTTGTGTGTACCAGTCATTTTTATATTGTTTTTATTCAGGACAAAACACTTCTTTGAACCCTAGCATTTCTCTTCTCCTGAACTCTAATTATAAAATACTACTGGTTTGCTTTGATGACTTTTTGTAAGATTGCTTATTGATAGAAATTTGTCAAGTTAAATGCAAGAAAAACCAAAGAGATACCACCTATAAAAGCAATTTCAGAATACGATTATTCATATATATTATTAAAATTATAAAATTGATATTTGAAAGGAAATTGTCACAAGATTGGGATTCTAATACATAAATATTTCTAACTGTCTAAAACTTAAGAAATAAAATATATTATAAATTTTTAATAATTCCTGAAAACTCCTTATTTTTGTTCCCTGAAAGCGAGTACAAACCCTGAATATAGATCAAACTATTAATAAGTTCAGTAACATAATTCATAAAGTTTTATGTCATCAGACTGACTCTTTGAGTATTTTCTTTGAACTGTGTTTTTAATATTGACTCATAATTTTTAAAAAAATGAAACATATATACAGCTGCATAAATGGATTGCTTTAATCCATACCAGAAAAGCTGTAAACTTTCAGGCTAAAAATATTCAGTCACTTATTACAAAAAGTGAAAGTAAATACCATATTTGTTTTTATGGGTTGTTTTCCCCCCCCCCCTCTCTCTCTCTCCAAATCTTATACAGAAATAGTAATGCAGATTTCATGTTTAAAATAGAAATTTAAATTTCTTGAATAAAAGTTGAGATTATTGTAAAAGTTTAAGGTTGCCAAAAAGGTGAAAAAATTAAACTGATGGCTTCTTTCATTTTTAAAAAAAAAATTAATAGATTGAAATAACTGAAAGAATTTGGCCATTTAAAATAACCTTTCTCTGAATTTAATGTTCTTTATAGGTATCTTTCATCCCAAAGAATTACCAATAAAGTTTGAGTTTTATTGCAGTTGAGTTGTATTCAAGATTAATTTATATATTTGCTGAATTGCATATCATGTAAATATTGAATGCATATTTTACAGATTCTTATGAAATAGCTGTATTTGGAGCGAATAAATTTTCTTTATTTTTTTTCAAATGGTTTCAGTTTGATTAAATGAGATGAATGTGTGAAACCGATGTTTCTAAATAAAAGAAAATTGCATAAGAAATTTCCTTTGCACTTAATTGTTTGAAAAATTATAGCATGTTTGGCATTTTGTGTCAATCATTTCAAACATCTTAACAGTTCATGGAACTGTGTTAGACAAGCCTATTGAAAAACAGAGTTTGCATTTATGTAAGCTTATAAAATTTGAAACAACTTAAAAAGTTATAGTTATATAATTGTAGAACTCCTCAAATGTTTATACAGTGGACGCTCGTTAATTCGAACTAGGTTAATTCGAACTTTCGGTTAATTCGAACTAAATTTTTATCACTTCGGTTAATTCGAACTAAAAATTTGACAAAAAAAATTTTTCCCTCGTTTAATGGTGAAAATACACTCTGTATTTATTATTTTGTGTGTCAAAATTTCTTTTCTGTGTAAAGAGGCACATGCCTGCATTCCTAGACTATTGCATGTCCGCTAAACGTTAGTAGCTATTGTCCTTCTTATTAGTGCTAAACCGAAAAAGCAATTTTCCTTTATTTGGATCGATTTTCTTAGAATTTCAGAAAAACTAGTGTTTACTACAGATTTTAGGGAGCTGCGTCAGTTATAACTGCAGTGCAGACAAGTTAATGTGGTCTAGTTTTTCTTCCTGATTGTGTGGTGTGAACGTGTAAAAATTCAGGATGTCTACACGTGGAAAGTACAAAACCCTAACTTTGGAGACAAAGGTAGAAATTTTAAAGAAAGTAGAGAATGGTGAATGTAAAACAAAGTTAGCAGCTGACTATGGAATTTAAAAAAATGCCTTGTCAACTAATTTGAAAAACAAGGAGTCAATTTTAGATTCATGGGAAAAATCAAAATTTGCTAGAGGAAGGAAACGCATGGGAAATGTGTCCCAAGTAGTTCTAGAAAAAGCTCTACTGCTATGGTTCCAGGATGTTAGATCTCGAAATTTTCCGATAAATGGACCCCTAGTGCTGACGAAGGCTGATGAATTGGCAAGTCGAATGAGTATTGAAGATTTTAAATGCAGTGATTGATGGCTTTCTCGATTTAAGCCAAGGCACAATATTTCTTATCAAACTCTATGTAGCCAAAGCTCTGATGTAAACGAAGACGTATGCACTAATTTCGGTAGGAAACTGCCAGGGCTTTTCTCTACTTACCTGCCGCAAGATATTTTTAATGCGGCCATAATGGAAAAAGCCATAATGGACTCTATTAAAACTCTGAAAGCATTTATTCAGATGGAACCTTCCTCTGAAAATGAATTGAAATGTTTACTTCAAATCGAGAAGCTGGCTGAACAATGTAGGCATCATAAACAGAACCAAACATCCATTTTACAGTTTTTCCCCAAAGAGTAATTCATATTTTTAATAAAAGTTTACTTTATATTGCATATGTTCTGCTTCATTTTATGATAAAGGTAAGTCTGTATTGCTTTTTAATATGTTTAACTTTAGATAACATAGTATAATATATTTTCTGGGGTTATATATACTAGGAGAGTTTCTTCTTCAATGATACACATTTAAAGTTATATATTTTCTCTTAACATCGGATAATTCGAACTTTTTTCTGAGAACCTTTGAGTTCGAATTAACGAGCGTCCACTGTAATTAGAAATTTACTGCTAGAGTAAGTCCAGTTCCTATAGTTTACTGAAAGGTGTTTTTCATTTTTAATACCTTAATGAAGGTTTGTGGCTTTTTTTTTCCCCCATCTTAAACTTGTTGACTTTACCTTTTAACGTTCACTACTAGATCAGAATAGGGAATGGTGTGTAGGAGAGCTCAAAGTTAGGAATGACAGATTTTTCCATCTATTTTTTATAGTTTGGAGGACTAATGTAAAGTTTTTTTATATTTAAAGGATAGTCATAGAATTGAAACAACTGAATGGAGTTAAATGTTAAAATTATTTTTCTAGATTAAAGGGAGTCCAGCTTCGTAAAGAAATAGGTTGACCAAGGCATGCCCAATTGCATGTAACTTACAGTCAGCTGTTAAAAAAATTTAGATTAAGTGCCAAACTAGCAAATTTTGAATTCCAAATTCAGTATTATATCTTGATCACCATTTGGTCAGAGGTGAAGCAAGCTAAAAAGGCCTTGGGCCTTCTTGCTGCCAAAGACCTTAATTCCAGTGATGACTATGATTAATTTGAATAAGAGTGCTCATAAAAATGGTTAGTAGATGTTTTAAGATAAAATTACTTTACAATGGATTATTATGCTTAATTAAGAGAAGTTAACTTTAAATGAACAATTAACTAGGAGTAGTTAATTAAAAGTTAGAAAACAGAGAAAATATTTTAATTTAATTTTAACATTTTTTTTAAATTCGATATTATTTGTATTTTTTATAATTTTTTTTCTTGATTTTTATTTATTAATTTATTTGCTTTTAATTAATATATTTTGTATTTTTGTTTTTATTTTATTTGTTTGATATATTTTATATATTTTATTAAATAAAAAGATATACACACACAGAAAAGAAGAAAGAAAAGAAAAGGTGCCTTTAGGAGACGATCAAGAAAACTGTTGTCTTAACGAGTGATAAACCAACAGAAAAATGAGAGTGAGATTGGAGTATTAGTCCGGCGCTGGTTCAAGTTGAGCAGCGTGGGAAAGCACTGTCCTGATAGTCATGATCGGAGAATACAACAATTATATCGCTGGGAATCTTGTCTATATTATTATGAAAGTTGACCGAGAGCAGTTGAGCAACCCTTCGGAGTGTTCGGATATCGAAATCCCTACTAATGACTGCATTAGAGAGGTATCTGAAAGTCTTTCTAATATTCCCCAATGTTTATTTTGGAAGCGTTCAATGTTGATGTTAGATTTCGCAGCTTGGATCCAGACAGGTGCAGCATAGAGAGCTGTTAGAAGAATTACTGACTTGTAGAGTAGCACTTTATTCCTGTTGTTAAGGAGGGAGCGTAACGATTTGATTTTACCGATCATCTTGTTTTTGACATTTTGAATGTGGGGTTTAAAAGTGAGCTGCCGGTCGAGGCCTACACCCAGGTACTTCACAGAGTTCTCCCAGTCAATAACCGAGTTGGAAATGTAAAGACCGGGCAGGGGCGTAGCTACCGTGGAGCAGTTGGAGCGAACTGCTCCAGGCGCACGAATCACGAGGGCCGCAAAATTTGAAAGAGTGAAATAAAAATTTGTCAAAACTTTTGTATAAATAATTTCAATTTGTCAGATTAAAATTGAAAAAATTATCTAAATTAATTTGTCAGATTAATTTTTTCTATAAAATATACAAAATATAAATGAAATGTATTTAAGTAAATAAAACTAGGCAAGGCCGCGCCTTGAATTTTTGCCCAGTGTTAGACACTAGATCAGGGGTGGCGAACCTTTATGGATCAACGTGCCATTTTTTTCTAAAGAAATGTTTAATGAGGCCATAGACGTGCCGTCAAATAATTTTGACTTAGTGATTATTGGGAAAATAATAAAACTAAATACTAACAACTCAAAACTCTTTATTCACTAACAAAAAAAATACAGTTATATGTGTAATTCAAATTAAAGTAACATTAGTGTGACTTCTGTTGTTGCAGATTAGATGACAAATAACTTATATTAGGGTAGTAAGATGTTATTTTTAGCAGAATGCATGCTGAACTGGAATCATCTTCCAAACGGTTTCTAAGCGAGTTTTTAATGTTATTCATCTCTGAAAATAATGACTCGCAGGCATAAGTAGATGAAAATATTTTCAAAATAGCATGAGCCAGCTTCTTCAAACAGTTAAATGTATCTGGAATCGAATTCCATGTTGCCAAAATTTTGTTACTGGCATTTTTACTTATATTGCTTGTTAGTCTTTATGTTTCAATCAATTCAAACTTTTTCCTTGTTTCAATAAATTTTTGAATCCATATTGAACTAGACTGGAAATCAATCAGCTGCATTTCAAATTCTTCAATTTCCAACCAATCGAATTGGGACAAGTTCAGTTTATCAAATGAAATCACATCAGGGTACATAATAAACTTGAGCGTTTCCGATAATTCTTTGAACTGAGAAAATCTCGCTGAAAATTCCTTGATTGAAGAATCAATTACGGAACTTAATTCACCAATAACTTTTTCTTCGTCTGCTTTCTCATGTACATCTAAATCTTTGATATTTTTTTTCAAGTTTGGGAAATATTTGTAGTTTTTTGTAATAAAATCGTTCCTGAAAACATACAGTTTAGCGTCAAAAGCACGAATGAGATCCATCATGACGATAATTGGTTTTTTTTTTTTTTTTTTTTTTGCCTTGAAGCTTTATGTTCAATTCATTGAAATGTTGGCATATGTCTGTAAAAAACATCAATTTTGAAAGCCACATAACATCCATCAATTTAAATGCAAACCGTTTTGATCGGTGGCGTGCCCAAAATATTGTGTTGCGTGCCATCAATGGCACGCGTGCCATTGATTCGCCACCCCTGCACTAGATATTCTCTAACGTTACCAGTTGAGTGTCTTATCAGGAAAAGGGAGATGGCTGGAGCATCTTCACCCCCTATGGCGAGAGTCATTTGTTGTGAGTATGTTGTTTAGAATGATTATCGCAATGGGCACTCGGTACCATTTCGCCGTTTGAAGAATGAATACCCATCATAACATTTAAGCCCGTAAAGTGGATAAGATTATTTTCATTGCAACCCAAAAAAACAAAACAAAATGGTGATAAATGTCAAGAAACATAACGCAAAACTGAGTCAACAATAAAAATGGAGGCAAGAACTATTTATTAAATTATCTTATATGCAGTATACTATCCAAATTTACATTGCCTCTTAGGTCTCTCATTGTATTTCACATTTTCGATAGTTGCCAATTTAAACACGTTCCGTATGAACCTAATTCCAAAACAAATTAGCAGTGAGTAACTTTACCCACATAAAAATATAAATATATAAATATGTACCTTAGTATCACACAGTTACAAATAGGCTGGCTGGCGCTTAAATTACAATCTTAGAAGGAGCTCCACGAATAAAAAAATCTTAAAAAAAAACTTACCACAGCGCTGCAGGTTAAACTAAAAAAATATGAAACAGGAAAGCAAAGGCAAGATAGTAAAGCCCCTGGAATAGAAAGAGGGGATATAAAATGAGGACTGTTCCCATGTTAAAGTTGGCCATCTCTTCCTTCAAAAAGTTTCAAGAGTTCCAACGGAGCGGAGATAGGCGTCGGGTAGGTAGAAGACAGGGTCAACCCCCTGTGATGAGCGCCGAAAAACAGAATAACTTTTTTCCTTCAGAATCGAAACGACGAACCGCCGTGCCTTCTCTCCTCAAAAAACCCGCGGCCCGGGAGCCCCTGGCTCGGGTTAAATAGTGCTACCTGGCGCCGTTGTTTCAAAACGCCAAACCACCTCAGACGCACCGAAATCACTTCATATCACACTGTTGGTTCGTGTATTAATTTTTTCTTGCATCAATTTCGTTACTTCAGCACGCTTTAATTTCAAACATAATTGGCGCTACCACTTGCGCCGCTGACGCACTGTATTCATGCGCGCCGGTGAAATCAGTAAAGGCGCCGCAAAAATTCCTTTTGCCTGCGAAAAACATCGCTGGCCCCGTCCGTCGCGCCCCTCGAAAACTGCAAGGCCAGGAGGTATCAGGTTACGGCACGGGAACAGATAAGGAAGCTTTTCTAAAGACAGATATTTTTACCAGGGCCAGAAAAAAAAGAGTCAGAGAGAATATAATTACTTTTTACACTTTTACATTTTACTCTTTAAACCAGCCAACCATATTTCCTTTTCCCTACGCCACCAGCTTACAATAATTAATTTACATTCCTTGGCATTAACAATTATACTTGGCATTTACACAAATTAATTAACTACACACACATCATTATGGCTAAAACCTAACAGAGCAATTAGCATAACAATATCCCCCTTGAACGAAAAAAAAAATAAACGCAGGGAAATTTTTTTTTCAACCCGCACGAGTCAAACAAAAACATAAGGAAAATACCCGAGAGCGAACAGCATCCCCGGAACTGGACGCCGAGCGCTGACAACACACCTGCCCCCGCTGCGGAGTGTGAGTCCCCTGGCAAACTACTCTAGCGAACAGCCGTGCGTCTACGACTGCCAACCCCTGAGAGTGCGAAAAATCTCGCAACCTAAAACTCAAATTAACTGGCAAAGCAAAATGAAGACTACACGGAGAGAAAGTGTTATGCTAATTGTTACATGCCAAAAAAAATTACAACAATAGATTTGCGTCACAAAAACTAGCACTGTTATAAACTAAAATCTACAAAAAAATTACGCTTGGTACACCTGCACTTTTATCTCGCGATCAGAGACACAATTTCAATTCAAACAGAAGGTAAACAGCAATATCAGCTACAAAAAGAATTACACACACAATATACTTAAAGTTGCAAGCAAGTGTTCTCAAAACAACAAAATGACCACCCTGGCAAAAAAAAAAAAACTCGCACCAGCCTCTCTGTAGCCGGGAACCTCTGTGCCAAGTCGACTTTGTACTACTTTGCCTAACACAGGCAACTACATTGAACATAGACTTGGTTCACACACAAAAAAAATACAGTATACTTTGCTCGTATAATACGCAAGAAAACGCAACACAAAAACATATGTTACCACAAGGTGTAAACGAAGATCGTCCGTAGACGCTTAACAAAAACAAAAAAATACCCCTCCAACATCTTTCTCTCTTGGGAATAGCGTGGAGTGTAGGAGACAAAATCGGGGGTCACTTTACATGCTGGGATAACATTGGCAAGCATGCATTTGCCGTACAATAGGTTGACAACTAAAGAGTTGTGCAGCACTTCCCATAACAGGGGATAGGTCGAGACATCTTCTCTGAAGAGTTACAATACCACATATAATAAAGTCCACCAGACCTCAGGCTTGAACAGGCCAACATTGCCGCACTACAGTTGCCACGGGTGATATTTCATGAAGGCCTGTTACACCCGAAAACAGTTTTTTTTTCTTTCGTTGGTTGTGGAAGCCATAATGCAATATTCGACCACAAACCAAAAACAAATATAAATACACTATTAAACATAATACAAAAAAATTAACTTGGCCGACTACCAAGTGCTAACACCTTGACCTGTGGTAACATACAAAAATTACACTATTACACTAAAAAAAACTGGAGAATAGAACTTACATGTACATGCGGTCGTTATATTATTATGCTTGAAAACACCGCAAGAACTTAGTCTGAAGAAGGGTTCTGCCTAGCTTGCGACCTGGTAACCATCCTAGAAGGGGGGAAGTTATCCCACCTTGAACTCCCCACTGGCGTTTGCTGCGTTGAACCCTGCTGGCGCTGTGCGTCATCAGAAGCAACCCTGGGTGCGTCCCTTGGCACATTATCCTGACCCCTGCTCGCTCTGACCGCTCGACTCTGCCCCATTCTAGCAGAATTCACATAAACTCGCGTCTTACGCTTAGGCAACCTAGGAGCAGCACTTAAAATTATTTCGTCACTACCCTGGGGCTGGGTCTCCTTACCGTCAGCTGGCACATCAATCTCCTCTGGCTCCGGCCACGCAGGAAAAATCTTTCTATCTGGGACTCTAGATAACCTATCTACATGAACAAGCTCCTCGTGGGAAGGATCTGCGACTAACTGTATTTTAAAGTTAACATTTGAGGTCTGCGCAACTACTCGAAAAGGGCCTTTATTACATTTTGAAAACTTTTTGCACAAGCCTGGCTTAATTGCTGGGGAAAAAAGCATAACCAAATCACCAATTTTAATTTTCTTATCTATAGCGAATTTCTTTCTGTAATTTTCCTGTGATTTGGCTGAGGTTTCCAAATGGGATTTTACAAGTTTAAAGGTACTTTGAAGGGCGGGAACTAAATTTTGACAAAAGGAGGGAGCATCATTATAGTTAATTTTACTTTCCCCTGCTAGAATATTATAAGGGAGACGCAGATCTCGACCATAAGTTACGAAAGATGGGGTCTCTTTGGTGGATAAATGTACCGCAGAACGAATAGATAACAGGGCAAATTTTAATTTTACATCCCAGTCTGTGTGGCTGCTATTTACTAAATGTGCTAAGGCTGAGGAGATTGTGGCATGCTGTCGCTCCACCTTCGCGTTCCCGGCTGGATGGTACGCAGAAGTAGCAATGTGACGTATCTGGAATTGATTATATACGTTTGAGATGGCCTCTCCAATTAAATTTCGACCCCTATCCGTGATTAGCGTCTTGGGGCACCCGTGACGAGAAATAAAGTCAACGAGCGTCTCCGCTATTGCGTCGGATGTTAAGTTAGCAACCGGGTAAGCCTCGGGCCACTTGGAAACGCGCATACGTAAGCCACTATATATTTATTCCCCTGCTCCGTCTGTGGATAAGGCCCTGAAATATCTAAATGCACAGTTTGCATGGGAGCGTCCGGAATCTTTGCTCTTTGCAACTCAGCTAACCCCCCTGGTTTATGTGCCCGCTTCTCAAGGCACTGCATACAAGAGCTCACAAGATTTTTAACATGGGCACCTAACCCTGGGCAAAAAAAATACTGTTTTAAACGCTGGTAAGTTTTATAGTGACCCATATGACAGGCAATTAACGACTCGTGGGCTAAAGAAAAAACTTTGTTTAAAAGACTAATGGGGAGAACAACCTTTTCTTGGGAATCCCTCCTGGATTTTCCCCTTAAATCAATACAACTTAACACTTTATCATTATTTACATAAAATTTTATATACTCAGGCTTAATATTTACATTCTTTTCTAATAAATTTACAATTTTCTTACAAAAAGGGTCCTTCTTCTGGGCTGCCCTAAGTTCAATTAAAAATTCTCCTCCATGACTTCAAAGGAAACCTCCTCTTTAGAAATAGTATAGCACTGTTCGCTGTCTATAGGATCCTGGATAACGTTTACCTCCTCCTGGATTTCAAAATTAACATAACGGGAAAGAAAATCTGCCGTGGAGTTACATTTACCTTTAATGAATCGCGTTTCAAAGTTAAAATCTGCTAAGGAACATAACCAACGGGCGATACGGGATGTGGGGTCTTTAAGTTTAAGGGCATGGGTTAGAGCAGCATGGTCAGTAAACAAAATAAATTTAGTGTTGAACAGATAGCATTTAAAGTAATTAACTGCCCACACTACCGCTAGCAGCTCTCTCTCAGTTGCGGAATAACGCGTTTCACGTCTTTTAACTTTCTGCTTGCAAAGGCTACAGGGCGTGGAAAATTATCATCGTCCAACTGCGCCAAAACTGCACCGGAGGCATAGCCTGATGAATCGGTATAAACAATGAAGGGCTTACTTAAATCAGGGAGTTTTAAAGTTGGGATCGCTGCAAGACCGGCACTTAAATCATCAAACTCGGCTTGCGCTTCCCTAGACCACAAAAATTTACCTTTATCTTTAGTTAGATTGGTTAAGTGGAGGGCCCGTTTAGAGAAGTCGGGCAAAAATTTTCTATAAAAATTGAGGGTACCTAAAAAACTTCGGACTTGCTTACGAGAAGAGGGAATTTTAAAATTTTTAATTACTTTAACGTTCTTATCCATGGGAGAAATCTGCCCATTTTTAACTTTAAATCCCAGGAAAGTAATTTCAGTTTTAAAAAAGGAACACTTGCTAGGCTTTAATTTTAAATTATGCTGCCTTAAACGGTCAAAAACCAACTGCAACTTACTGAAATGAGACGGAATATCCTTAGAAGCAATAGCAATGTCGTCAATATAAATCTGAATGGAGAGGTCACTCAGGTCTCCTAACACTACATTCATCAATCTTTGGAACGCGTTGGGACTCGTCGCAAGTCCAAAAGGACTACGGGTAAAATTAAAAAGACCTTTATGGGTCGAGATTGCTAACTTGTACTGATCCTCCTCTTTAATTACTTGCTGGAAGAAACCTGAGGTCAGATCAAGCGTAGAAAAATACTTGGCACCTGCCAAAGAGTCTATTGTTTCATTTATATTTGGAATTGGAAAAGAGTCTTTGATTAGCTTCTTATTTAATTTTCTAAAGTCAACAGCAAGACGATACCCACCATCAGCTTTTTTATTAACATAGCGGGGGCCGAAAAGTCAGAGTTAGATGGCACTAAATTCCACTTTCTAACAAAATATTCAATTGCTCATTCATCTCATTTCGGAGATGATATGGCACTCTATACGGTTTAGATTTAACAGGCTCATCATCAGTTAAATTAATATCATGCGGAACAGTAGTACAACCGGGAAGCTCTAAAACAGAAGCAGCGAAGATGTCAGAATTTTGATTTAAAAAATTTTGCACTTTGAGTTTTAATTGAGGAGATAAATGATTAAGTTCAAAAGTAGTATCCCAAGTTAAGTCGGCATGATCTAGAGTAGCAATCTCACCTTGGTCTACATAGTTTACCGAAGAAAAATCATTAAGCTTAAAAAGAGGCTCCACAAAACCTAACTCGGAACCTTTATTTACATGGACGTGGTTCGTACCAAAATTTGCTAGGCGTACAAAAAGGGATTTTTCCGCATTTTTGCAAATGGCATTAGCAACCAAAACGTCCGAAATATGCGCACTCGGCGTGATTAAAATTAAGTCAGAATTAGAAGGAAGCGGCGATTTAACGCATGCCGGAACAACAACCTGCTCCCCTGGGTTTAATATAACCTTACATTTCGAAAAAACCTTGATTTTTGGTGACATCTCTATTTTTGCATTAACAGCGTTAACCTCCGTTACCTCTCTATCAACGGCGAAACTAAAGGGAATAAAGGTGAAATCCGGGCACACAATCATACTCTCCTTAAAATCAATATTTATGTTATATTTAGCAAGGAAAGGAATCCCCAAAATGAGGTCAAAATGACTGGATATGGAACCGTGAATAATATTAAAATTTTCGCAACATCGAAAATTTGCAAATTCAAAATACAACTCACATTGCGACTCAATCTGTAATGAATTACCCGAAACGGTTCTAAGGGGAATGCTGCACTCCGACCCACTCAAAATTTTAAAATGCTGAACTTGCTTCTTGCCAATTAAATTTACAGAGCTACCCGAATCTAAAAGAGCAATCAAAATCTTATCTTGGGCAACAATCTCTACGATTGGCCAATTTAAAGCCTTTGCGCCCGCTGTGTTTGAATAATTCTCGGCATACCGCCAGTTTGAAGGCCCCATAATACCACTAGGCTGGCTTCCTAACGAGGGCTGTAATAGTTTAAATTGCCCTGTACATTTCTAGTATTACCTTGGCCTCTGAAATTATTATTTTGCCTCGAATTTTCCTGAAACTGGACGCGCCTCTGCTGTCCGTTAAAGTTTCTCTGAGTAGAAAAATTTTGATTGTACTCGTTCTGCCTCCCTCGGAAGTGCGGACTAGGAGACCTGCCGAATCCTCCCCGCTCCCTACTCGGTGACGGGGAAAAGTTTCTCCTCGCTAATTGACCCCACTCAGAGTTGTGTGACTGAGTAAAAACGCGCCGCCCCCCGCTGGGAGACTGGTGAAAATTCTGCGGCGGCCGCTGATTTCTCCGCTCGCGAAACGCGGAACCCCTCCTAGAACTAAGCTCTCGCTGTGGGCACTGGTTTCTGGCGTGACCTAACTGATGACAGAAGAAACAACGTATGGGAGGTGAAGGCTGCGGCGAAAGAGTTAAGCTTTCCAACTTTGACGAAAGAAGGCTGACCGATTCTTGTAGTTTTACTACTATATTTTCTAAACTTGCCTGCCTGTCGTAACTAGGGGTGTCTCTATCTTGAGCCATAGCGTACACGGTAGCTGGGGGCTCGGGCTGGATCGAATTTTCAACCTCTTTTATCGCTTTCTCCTCCCGACATGCAATGTCAATAAGGTCGCTCAGTTTCTCTGGATTCCTCGCTATTACTGCCCTACGAATAGGGGCCAACATGTTTTTTAGAAGCATAGCCATAAGCCACTGGTCTTCCATGTCACGACGTGCCGAATCCGGCAAATTATGTGTCCTTACCACAACTCTCACCTTTGATCTCGCTACCGCAATAAATTCGTTTACAGGAGTATGGTTATCCTGTTTCAGAGCCCAAATTCAGCCAACAGGGCTGCCGGGTCTTTTTCAGATTGGAACCTATCTCCTAACGTTTTAAACAGGTCCTCAACCGAATTTATTTCTTCCCTAAAATTGGAAAACACAGTTTGAGCCTGATCCGCAAGACGCTGCTGTGCAGCAAAAATTGATCCTCTGGAGACCACTGTAAAAATTTTGCGATCTCCTGAAACTTATTTTGGAATCTCGTAAAATTTAGGTGTGGGTCAGCACCCGTAAAAGTTGGAATAAGATCTAGGTGATTGAGCAACAAATCGCGCCTCTGGAAAGTCATAGCGCGCGCTACCCGTTGAGTCTCCTCATCCTCCACATCGTGTCTCTCAGAGTCGGCCTGACTTGCCGTTTCAGAACAAACTGAGTTAGGCATACTAAATTCGTGAATTTCCCTTCAAACCTAAATTTATCAAACAAAATACTCAACTTTTCTCTCAGTAAAACACTATAGGTAATTCATCCCCCAAAATTTTCACATACAAACTGACACTATACTTTTTACACCATTATACACTAGAATACCCCAACATGAATACATTAAATCCCCCAAAATATACATGGATATCATCAATATTGACATTACACACAGTTATAACTCAATCATTATCTTTAACACATTATCACCATTTGGAATTTTTTCTCACTTAAATTATAATACTAATAACAAAATTACGCTGCTACTAGCACTTAACATTGCAACCCAGAAAAGGTCACCGCACCATTGTTGTGAGTATGTTGTTTAGAATGATTATCGCAATGGGCACTCGGTACCATTTCGCCGTTTGAAGAATGAATACCCATCATAACATTTAAGCCCGTAAAGTGGATAAGATTATTTTCATTGCAACCCAAAAAAACAAAACAAAATGGTGATAAATGTCAAGAAACATAACGCAAAACTGAGTCAACAATAAAAATGGAGGCAAGAACTATTTATTAAATTATCTTATATGCAGTATACTATCCAAATTTACATTGCCTCTTAGGTCCTCTCATTGTATTTCACATTTTCGATAGTTGCCAATTTAAACACGTTCCGTATGAACCTAATTCCAAAACAAATTAGCAGTGAGTAACTTTACCCACATAAAAATATAAATATATAAATATGTACCTTAGTATCACACAGTTACAAATAGGCTGGCTGGCGCTTAAATTACAATCTTAGAAGGAGCTCCACGAATAAAAAAATCTTAAAAAAAAACTTACTACAGCGCTGCAGGTTAAACTAAAAAAATATGAAACAGGAAAGCAAGGCAAGATAGTAAAGCCCCTGGAATAGAAAGAGGGGATATAAAATGAGGACTGTTCCCATGTTAAAGTTGGCCATCTCTTCCTTCAAAAAGTTTCAAGAGTTCCAACGGAGCGGAGATAGGCGTCGGGTAGGTAGAAGACAGGGTCAACCCCCTGTGATGAGCGCCGAAAAACAGAATAACTTTTTTCCTTCAGAATCGAAACGACGAACCGCCGTGCCTTCTCTCCTCAAAAAACCCGCGGCCCGGAGCCCCTGGCTCGGGTTAAATAGTGCTACCTGGCGCCGTTGTTTCAAAACGCCAAACCACCTCAGACGCACCGAAATCACTTCATATCACACTGTTGGTTCGTGTATTAATTTTTCTTGCATCAATTTCGTTACTTCAGCACGCTTTAATTTCAAACATAATTGGCGCTACCACTTGCGCCGCTGACGCACTGTATTCATGCGCGCCGGTGAAATCAGTAAAGGCGCCGCAAAAATTCCTTTTGCCTGCGAAAAACATCGCTGGCCCCGTCCGTCGCGCCCCTCGAAAACTGCAAGGCCAGGAGGTATCAGGTTACGGCACGGGAACAGATAAGGAAGCTTTTCTAAAGACAGATATTTTTACCAGGGCCAGAAAAAAAAGAGTCAGAGAGAATATAATTACTTTTTACACTTTTACATTTTACTCTTTAAACCAGCCAACCATATTTCCTTTTCCCTACGCCACCAGCTTACAATAATTAATTTACATTCCTTGGCATTAACAATTATACTTGGCATTTACACAAATTAATTAACTACACACACATCATTATGGCTAAAACCTAACAGAGCAATTAGCATAACACATTACAATCCTTCAAATGTTATTCTAAACGAGCGGGGGTAGAATTCTTTTGTATTGCTGATTCGCTTTTTTGTACATGCGACTTAACGGTCAACTTACTGACTCCTCCCACTACAAGCGTCAAAAACATGCAGGGGTCCAAACAAAGATTTTTTTTACATAGCAGCCTTAACATCGGTGCAGAATAGAGGCAAATATTCGGGGATTTTTCGAAAGCAAGCTTAGTATTTAGCGCTTCATATTCCCATTGTTTACTTTGTGCAATGTAAGAATTTCAAGATGATTCTTGAATGAATGTGTTATTTTTAAAATTTATTGAGACTGTGGATTGTAATTCATTGTTTTGTTAATGTGACTTCGTACAATTTATGACTATTATTTTACTAAATTACTTATCTACAGCGTGTTGTTGGATTCACCGACGTATAATTTTAAAAGTAAGTGATTTGTTTATGAAGTATGTTAATTGATGTTGCAACATAAATAATAGGTACTACCTAACAGTTACGTATTATAGCTGAAATTTGGCAAACATTTTCAGCAGCAGCATGTTATAAAAATACAAATGTGTATTTTTATAACATGCATGAGGTAATTTTTAAAAAATCGGCACAGGAAGAAGGAAATTTCCATTATAAATAATTTTAGATCTAATTAAAAATTGCGTGCTAAGAACTATACAAAAAATATTCAAAATGAGTGTTAAAACAAACTCATATCATTAGAACCATAAGTCTTAGGATGCTTAAATTTTGCATGAAGGTTGCTATTATGCCCTAGGTGCTCGTTAAGAAATCTTTTTAATAAATTAGAATTTTAAGGGGGCTAAATGGGGGCCTAATCCTCCTCCCCAAAACACACACACACGCACACTGTATCTCCATTCCGCACACTGTAACCATTTGACCTAGAAAGCTGAATTGTTGTATGATAGTTTCTCTTAGACCCTAGGTGCGCACAAAGAAATATTTTTTTAAATACAAAATTTAAGGGGTTAAAATGAGCTTAATCCCCCCAAAAACAACAACAAAAACCTACCTCTGGTACATGTTTTCTAGAAAATTAAAATTTTGTATGGTGTTGCTCTTAGGCCCTAGATGCTCCCTAAGAAATATATTAAAAAAAAATCTTTAAGGGGTGTAGCTTATTTTACCTGTGACTTTAGAGTTGTATTCAATACTCCAGGTAGCGTGTGTCACAGGATACGTGAAATAAAATTAACAGCCAGACTAGCGATTAATTAAATTAAAATACACTTTTTATTAAGTGCGCTTGGTTAGATAGGGTGATTAACAGCGAATTGACAGTATCACCAATGTACAGCTAGTCAGACAATTTTATGAACAGCTAGAAAAAATTTACGTTTTTTCAGTTCTCTTAGACGTTGGGAAACGAATCAAACCAACTTAGCAAAAACATTAAAAAGAGTTGGTCCAACACGATTGTCTTCCCGTGTTCAGGCCCTTGATGCCCCACATTCGCGTTATTTTGATGTAATTGAAATATTGACATAAACTGTTAGACAAAAAAAAAACCACAGTGCACCAAGAGTTATCCGAATTAGACGAAAGTCGCTAGATGTGATGCACATGTACAGAAAAACAAATGATTACAATTTGAGAAAAACTGGGTGATTCATTCAACAGAAAGAGCTTCACAAAGTGAAAAAGTCAATAACGCGTTGGTCCACCTCTGGCCCTTATGCAAGCTATTCGGCTTGGATTGATTGATAGAGGTGGCGGATGTCCTCCTGTGGGATATCGTGCCAAATTCTGTCCAATTGGCACGTCAGATCGTGAAAATCCCGAGCTGGTTGGAGGTCCCTGCCCATAATAGCCCAAACGTGCTCAATGGGGTGGGAGGGGGGGAATCCGGCGACCTTGCTGGTCAAGGTAGCGATGGGCAAGCACGAAGACAAGCAGTAGAAACTCGCCGTGTGCGGGCGGGCATTATCTTGCTCAAATGTAAGACCATGATGGCGTGATATAAAGAGCAACACAACGGGGCGTAGAATATCGTCGATGTACCACTGTGCTTTAAGGGTGCCGCGGATGACAACCAAAGGGGTCCTGCTCAGGCCCCCGAATGTTGCCCCCCCCCCCCCAAAAAAAAAGAAATATTTATTTTAAAAGAAAAAATTCCCAATTCAAATTATTTTTATTTTACCTTTTTAAATAGCAATTTTTTATAATATCCTTTCAAATTTGATTGATAGGTTCATCGTATGTATAGTTATATGTATATAGTTCATCATATGTATAGTGTATATAAGGGATTAATAAGTTTTTTTGGTTGCATTGTATTGGTGTTTTAATGAAGTTAATATGTATTGCTTTTTGTTATTTGATAATGTTCTATGCTCCTACTCTCCAAATAGCCAAATCTTGGTAAAATGGTACTTTCACAATGATTCATGATTATTTTTTTTGTGTGTCAATTTTGGAAATTTTACGCCCACATCAGTGTTAGGGGGCCCCCATCCCGAGTTGTGCCTATAGTCAAGAATTTTCTAAATCGGACCCTGGTCCTGCTATGAAATACAATGGCACCCCAGACCATCACTCTTGGTTGTCGGCTCGTATGGCGGAAGACAGAAAGGTTGATATCCAACCGCTGTCCGGGGCGTCTCCAGACACGTATTGGCTGGTCATCGGGGCTCAGTTTGAAGCGGGACTCATCACTGAAGACAATTCTACTCCAGTCAGTAAAATTCCAGGTCGATTGTGCGCGACACCACAGCAGACGGGCTTGTCGGTGTATTGAGGTCAATGGTAGTCGGCGCAAGGGACGCCGTGAGCTCAGCCCCCTTTCTCTGAATCGCCTATGAATGGTACTTGCGGTCACTGAAGCACCAGTTGCACGTACGATCGATGATAATGATGAATCTGGGGCTGTGAGTGCCGCTCTGACGATTGCTTGGTCTTCACGTTCTGTCGTTTCTCTAGGCCGACCGCTTCTTTCTTGACGCTGTGCTCGGCCATGGTTCACCCATTCCTGCCAACATCATTTAATAGTGGCATCGCTCCTATCCAAATGTCGAGCGATTCGCCGATTAGACCATCCGGCTTCTTTAAGCCGAACTACATGTCCTCTCTCAAATGCTGACATCTGCGCATATTGTTCGCGCACCTGTATGCGAGGCATAGTTACTGTCTACCTGAGTACACGGAATGAAAGTCGCAAAGAATTTACGACCTGGAATCGAAATTTCTCCTCTTTAATGTCCTACCGTTGCGCAGTTAAGATGTGTTGCAGCGTCACATGTTCATTCATTGGCCACCAAACTTTAAAATTTTGCATTTTCTGTCGAAACCTGTATGCATAGCAATTTGTGTCCAATTTGCATTACCCCTTCTTGGTGTGTCGATTTTTTTTTGGAGGGGGGGGGGTTCTAAGGGTGGTATTTATCATTGAATGGAAAAAGTTATGACGAGCAACGTGTAGCTAAAAATTTGATATATTATTTTGAACAATTTTCAACAATTATTTTGATGATTGTACAAAGTAAAATACTCGAACCTATTAATACAGTCTTGCAAATGCTGCAAGGTACTCATGAAAATATAGAGAAATCCGTTGAGATGTTTTCATCACTCCTAATCTAATTCCAGAACTTAAGGGATAATTGGGAGTTTGGTAAAAACGATGCCCTTGAGTTATCAGCTCTATGGAATGCTGAACCTTGTTTTCCTCCAAAAAGATTGCGTCGTGTGAAAAAATTGTTTGATGAATTACAAGTAGTAGATGAACGCATTGAAAACAGTGAATAATGTGTTTCAAGTTGAGGTGTTTTATAGAGTAATGGATTTAATAATTAATCAATTAACTATTAGATTGAAATCCGTTCGACAATTATGAACACTTTTTAAATGTCTATCACCTGCATATCTCGTCGCCTCACCTGATAAAAGTATCGTGGAAGGATCGGAATTGTTACAATCGGCATATCTTTCCGATGTTTCGCCTAGTTTGAGACCTCAACTGTTTCAATTTAAAATATGCTTTTATATTTAACCCTCCGTCAGGCGCAATGCAAATCCTAACACGATCGGGCGCAATTCATCTGACAGATTAATGTATGCAATTAATGCAATTTTTGAGTGTAGGTAAAGAAAAACGTATCAAACTGAACTTTTCACTTATATTTGCGTATAATTATGCTTTCAGATAATATTTTAATATTTCTTTTCAGTTTTCATTTACAAATTTGAACAAATCATCAAATAGTTCCAAAAAAATTTTTTCTCAAAAACATAACTCAAAATTTACTTTAATTTCATAAAACAAATCCACATAATCATAAAAATCAAAAAATAAAAATAATGAGAAGTTTTGAAAAGAAAAGATACAACCTTTGTGCTCGAGGAATAAACAGGAAAACCAACGTAAATAAAGCACAAATAGCAATAAGATGCAATTATTTTGCACACGGCCGTTTCGAAGCTACAAAGGAGCTTCTTCATCAGTGCAACGAACTTAGTGGCAGCTCAAAAAAGCCGAAGACTAAGCCAATTGCATCTTATTGCTATTTGTGCTTTATTTACGTTGGTTTTCCTGTTTATTAATGAAAAGTTATCCATGAGCCAGATTGAAGCACTGTAAAAGCTGAATCATAACATTTTTCACATATCATCTTGGCATGCTCCAAACAAAATACTTTAACATTACATTTCAGACATTTATATTTTGAATAGCGAACTTTTTTCATTTGACGACATTTGGAACACCTCTTCGTCTGGCCGTCGTGGCATGCAGATGCAAGCACCTCCTGATGTTGTGAGGTTGGCTGGAACTCACGTAGTTTATTTTGTAGTTGAATAGGCATTTCCCTTGTTTGAATGTTCCTCCTTTGGAGTTGTTCCAAACACAACTCGTTGCATTGAGCTTTCAAAAAACCTCGCTTTCTGTTGGAGTTTGAATCGGGATTGTTATTGAAGACATATATCACTTCTGCATTAATTCCTGCTACATTTAGTAGTGCAAAGAAAACCACGATTGGCCATCTTCGTACATTTCTTGCTACATTATAGGTAGCGCACAATTTGTTAACTACATCGACTCCAGATTTGGTGGCGTTATACTCCAAAATCCTTTGTGGTTTTCATGTGAGTGCATCAACTTGGTCGTCATTGTGCATGCTTGAAATTACAACCACATTTTCCCCTTTTTTCGGCACAAATGACACAAGTGAGCAGATCTTTATAAAACCAAAATGATTACTATTTACAGCCCTAGATTTTGTGTTCACAAATTCAGGAGGGAGCTGACGTTTGTTTTTTCGCAAGGTTCCCAACAATGACAACTTTTACCTACATAAAATTCTTGACCAGCCGTTTCGTCTTCACCAGAGCTCTCACCGTCTTGGTCAGTATCAAAATCCTCTTCTATTTCTTCTACATTTTCTTTTATTATCAGTGTCGGCCTCGTCATCTCCACTGTCCTCATTAGCCACTATTTTGTCTTCATCCCACAAAATAGATGGATTTCAGCCAAGTCTGCAGGGTTCCACAGGTCAAACTTTCGAGGAGGAGGTTCTCTTGTTGTTGAAGCCATTGGGGGAGTAGATTGCTTTGATAAAGAAGCCATTCCTTTATGAAAAAAAAAACTAATCCTATTACACGATCGGGCGCAATAATCTGACATATTATTCTTTCATCTGACGGTAAATAATGGTCAATATCACTGAATTAGGGGCTAGAACTTGTTACACATGCTATTTTAGGTATAAAAAAAGAAATATAAACAAAAAAATGAAAATTCAAAAGTCAAAAATATTTACACGATAGGGCGCAATTCATCTGAGAGATTAATACATCCCTCACGACACTCAGCGAAGTACTGGAGAAAAACCGAAGAAGATCTTCTGTAAGTGGGAGAGAGACAGGAAGCTACTAGGAGACTCACTGCACTCACCTCCGATCTCGCTGATTGGGGCAAAAAAACTTGTGACTTCATCTCACAGATTAGTTGCGCCCGACGGAAGGTTAATTAAAACCAATTGCTTCTATATGCGAAGTTGCTGAACTACTCTTAATTCCCACCGCAGCCTCAAGTAGCTTCTCTGACATTATTGCAGCATGCATGATTTTTTGAACTTTACCGGTGACGACAGCGAAATCAGAACGAAGTTTTTCAAAACTAAAATTAATGAAAACATATTTAAGAAGCAACATGTCACAACACCGTCTTAGCCCTTTGGCTACGATATCAATTGAAAGAACAATAGCTTGTAAACTTGATCTGGAGAAAATGATTAACCAACTTGCAAACGAGAAAGCGAGAAAACAATTTTGAAGGGTTTTTTATGTGTAAACTAAACATGCTCAAATACATTTTGTCAATAGAGTTTATAAAATATGTAATAATAATATTAGTGGGTACTCAGTACTTAAAGAATTATAATTTGTTTTATTATTATATTCATATTTATTAAATTGAATTTCTTATCGTTGAAATGTCTTGAATTTCAAATAAATTATTATTAAGTAAGGTTTTAAATCGAAATAAAGTAGATAGAAAACAAATTTCGCCAGAGGACAAACAAGTGGGCGCATCGATTTTACTTGCTCCAGGGCGCTGAATATGTAGCTACGCCACTGGACGGGGAGAGTGTTTATAACTTAATGAGAAATAGATGGCTTGGCATTTAGAGGAGTAAATTTTAATCTTTAACTTTATAAATCAATTTTCCACAGTGCCAATGTGATTTTGAAAACTGGCTATTAAATTTTGATGCTGAGCAGTGTCCAGGATGGCAGTATCAACCGCGTACAGGGTAAGAGAAGTATAATTATTGTGAGAAATGTCATATATATAAATTAAAGTTGAGATGAGAATGGAGCCTTGGGAGGACTCCAGCAATGATTGATTTGTGTGAGGAGAACGTGTTTTGTACGCAGATGCAGAAAGATCTTTTGCAAAGGTAATTGTGTATAAAATGTATGACTATCATGCATATTAAGCTGAATTAGTTTGTATATAAGGCCTGCTTGAGTAATCTTGTCGAAAGCCTTTGCAAAATGTAAAAGGAGTATTCCAGTTGGTCTCCGCTCTTGAAGTCCACAAGAGGCAAGCTGTACGACTTGGAACAGTGTGTTGTACTGTGGGGGTTACGAAAACCAAATTGTTTTGGAATAATAAATGTTATTGAGGCTGAGAAAGTCGTTAATTCCGTTGAGAATAACCTGCTCAGTTATTTTAGAAAGGAAGCTTAGTAAACTTATTGGGCGATAACTCTCAGGGAAAGTTAAATTTGAACTCAGCTTTTGAATGGGGCAGACTACAGCTGATTACCAGTCTTGGGAGAAGTATGAAAATAGAAAATATGATGGTGTTAGATAAATAAAGATGCAGTGAGATAAATAATAATAATATTAGGAGACAAATTTTTGATCACGCGGTAAGTGATTTTGTACAAGCCAAGAGATTTACCATTCGGAAGGTTTTTAATAATTTTTATAATTTCGGGAGGGGAAGAACTTTGAATAGTGACGGCAGGGGGGGGGGGGAGAATATGATGTTGATCGTACGGAGAACCATACGATCATGCTCCTCATCTTCTAAGTTATCGTTTGGAGAAAACTGTTTTGTAAGGATCGGCGAGAGCTTCAGCTTCCGTGTGATTGTCAAACACCACGCCTTTAATGACGCGGATAGGAGGAAATTTTTTATTGCTATTATTTCTAAGAATTTTTTGTAGTTTCCAAAGGAATTACCTGAGGGTTAGGTTAGTGATTATAGACTAACTTTCTTGTTGGAACCGGGAGATTCCCTTTCAAACACGTGCCGGGAGAAAATTATAATCCTGTCTGCTATCATTATTTAGAATAATTTACGTGCTGCGTTGCGTTTATTAATAAGCTTTCTAATGCGGGCTGGAAGATCAAGAATTTTGAATTTACTGATGCATGGGAGGATAATTTAGTTGCTTGACATAGTTGCTTTTCACACCCCGTTCGATATCAGATTGAGAACGAATGGATAGATAAAATAATTTAGAGCAGGTCAGGTGGTCCTGGAACTTAAATGAACAAAAGAGGGTCGGGATTTTGGAAGGAAAACGTTAAGATTAGGAGTTAGAAGAACAGACATACAGTCAGAGTCAAAAAGGTCCAAGACTTCAATTTCGTGAGAGAAAGGAATGTTTTTCAAAAGAGCAAGATCCATAGTAAAAAAGGTGCCGGAAAAAGAATAACGGGTAGGGGAAAATGGGTACACCAGAGGGAGTAATAAAGGATAAAAGATTCTTGCCAAAAGTATCGTTCCTTCTACAGTTCTAGGCCCTATGGTGTGCATTGAAGTCACCGGCGATAATGCAACGTGGTGAGAATTTTTGAAAGGTCGGGGCTGAGGAATCTGCTACGAAATTTAGTGTTTTCCAACGGGGAAACCATGATAGAAAAGGATTCCAGTTCCTGGGTGACAAGTTTCGTAGTTAGAAATGCCTCCCTGGGGGCGGGAGATAGAGAGGGAGACCCTATCTTTTCTGTATAATTTATAATTTCGGATATTGTAGCGAGAAGAATTTAATTTAGATTCTTGGATGAGCACAATATCTATGTCAGAATCTTCCATGAACCATTGACGTTCCAAAACAGAACCTTTAAGGTGATCTTAAGAAGGGGTGCGATTAACCGTGACCAGGATGGGTCGAAAGATAATCGTCGACCTTTTCAAAGATCGACATGCTTTTTGTAATGGGGTCCACAGGTTCCTTAAATATATTCATAATTTCTCTAAATAATTTTAAAATACGTATCTGGAATGGAGAATTCATTCATAAATTCCTTTATAGTTTTGACGAATTCCTCAAAGTCAGAGAGACAGTTGCTTTTGTTAGAATTTTTATTATTTTATTTTTGAGTTTAATTTTCTGAATTTGGAGGGTTAGATGAAGCGGAGTTCGTTTTTAAAATGGGTTTTTCGAGGTCTGTTTCTTTGTCTTGAGTTTCCTCTACACTTGGTGCAGGGAGGGGGGGATTTTTAGAAATTTCTTTGGCAGAGTTTAAATTGACAACTGCATAAACTGCAAGATCGATACTAAATGACTAGGCATATCTATATTGCATTGTTTTGGGCCCCAAAAGCTCCCTTGCGGTACACCACTAATGATTGCCGAAGATTGGGGATGTTAGTTTTGACACGAACTGTAAACAGTTGGTCGGGAAGGTAATTACTCGTATAATTGAGTTAGACGGAATTATAATTTTAATGAGTCTTAAAAGGAGACCCCCCTAAACCAGATCCTATCGAAGGCTTTAGAAATTTTCGTGTAGATGGCTCTGGAAGAATGGTGCCAGGTGGCGGCGCCAGTGGCGCACCCAGGGGGGGGCAAGGCCCCCCCCCCAAAGAAATAGAAATTGCATTATGAATTTTGATTTTGCATTATAAATATTTTTATCCGTTCATCTAGGCCCCTCCCATGCATTATAAACATTTTTACCAACTCATCCCCCCCCCCCCCCCCCTAAGAAAAAATCCTGGGTGCGCCACTGGGCGGCGCCATACTTCTAGAGTGCCTTCATATCGATGTTTTCGAAGTAATTAAAAGCGAAATTTTTTTTATTTCCAATGGTAAGAAATAAACAAAACAAAAATATAAAAAATATGCTAAGAAAACAAACAGCATCACGATAAAAAGTGAAACGAATAAGGAAACATAACTTCGTAATTGCTCAATTCTCTTGTCCCCCAATATTGGCTACAGAGATCCCGAGCCAACAGTGACTCACAAGTCTGGAGCGGGGAAATGTCCATAACTTGGGGATTATCCCAAATAGTACATAAAGGACTCTGTAGAATTTTTAAGAGGCTCAGATGTTTAGTTATGAAGTCATGGCCAGTTAAAAACCTGATCATGGCTACCTAATCCTTCCTTGGAAAATCTGGAATGAATGCACTATTAACAATCCATAACTCATTAGAATTTCTATCTATTAATTTTTGATAAAACAAGTCCTTCAATTTCTTTCGGATAAATACTCTTATAGAATTATATATGATCCGCCTACATGGTCTCTACCTAACTGCAGCACCTCTGTTTGCTAATCCATCCGCCAGTTCATGTCAAATGGATCAAAGCCAGCCTTTACTTTTCCATCAAAAGTATAAAAGTATAACTAATTCTTTGAAGGGAATAGAGAACTAGTATAAAAACCTCTGGTGCTTTCCATCACAAGTCGAATCCAATTATTTATTTCCAATTATATTTTCTTATATTTATTTCTTTATTCCTTTATATATCTTGCACAATTATTTCTGTTGCTGATATGGCAACACTGACAGTAGCATCTTGTCTGCTTACTGCTTACTGCTTACATCAGCCCCAGAAATTTTACATGGAATGTAGACATACGTTACTAAAGATTTTTTGAGAAACTTATTTTTATTAATTTCAAAGAAGATAATGGCTGTTACTCTATATAATTTATTTGAGGCAGCTCTTTTATGTATTAATGCAATTGCAGTTTTACACGAGGAAAGATTTCTTTCCAAAGGTACCGACAATAATTCTTTTTGGTTTGTGTAATTTAAAATGTTTTTAGTTTTGTAGACTATGTTTTTGTTGATCTTGTATCGCTGTTACGTAAAATAAGCTTTTTTTGATTTGAAAATATGGCAGGTGTTTTATTACTCTTTTCTACTTTAGAAAATAAAAATAAAAAGTCATTTTAGGTGTCTAGGTATTAGTAAAGAAATTTCAGATGTAAACATCGTTTGAAATATGATAGAATTAAGCTAATTTTATGATCTGATAGGATTCCTTAATTTTAGGTGTTTAATACTAAATAATGGCAAACTGATATTCTTGGCACTTTGTCATTTAAAATCTTAGAATTTAATGTAACAAAACGAGAAATAATTAAAATATAACTTGTAAAATATGCTTTAATTTTTTCATAGCAGTTTTTGCGTAACAAGCATTTTTTTTCTTCAAGATATCATGAATTCAAGTCAAATTTGTAAACAATTAAAACTTAATGTGGTTAAGTGAAACACCCTAACAGTCACTAAAGGTATTTTAGTTATATAGAAGAGAAATTTCTTGTGATGTATTGTATGTATTTTTAATTACTGTACTTTCTTAAAGGTACCGTTATGGTACAGATGTGTTAAACGCACCTCCCTGCCAAGTTTGGCGATTTTGTCTTTGGAAAATATGTTTTCTTACTCAAGTGTATAACACATGTTGATTTATAGAGTAATTATCTGCTGGATCATTTTCTTTAAGCTCTATATTAAAGTACTTTTATACTTAAAAGTTTAACAAACTGAAATTTCTGCTTTTAGTATTAATTTAGAATAGTTATGTTATGTGTATGTGTTTGCTTATTTTTCCACATGTATTAACCTTTTTGTAACTGAGAGACAATAATTTTGTCTAGGGAAAACATAGCATTTACAGGCAACTAATAGGGCCAAATATACATCTGTTAATTGCTGCAAAGAAATTTTTCCACTCTGTGTCTAGAAGAATGCTATTTGATGTATAATCTGAACTGTTAAAATATTGACTTTGATATTTATTTTCTGAGCTTGAATTTTTTTCTTTCAAATCTTTTCTTGTATTTATTCAACTTGTAAAATATGTTTGTCGTTGAAAACAAACTCATACTAAGATATTTGACAAAGGATGAAGTGTGAATTGTTGAAGCAAAATTTAAATGAAGAAAATTTTCCTGATTTTGATGTTAGTATATATGAAAATGGCAATTTTATTTCTATACTAGACATAGGCTTCAATGATGGATTTTTTCTCCAGAACATTTTTTTAATTCAAGACTTTTCCTAAGGCCTACAGGGAAAGTCTGTTGAAAAGAAACTCAAAGAAATTAATTGGTTTTCCTCAACTCATAGCGAATCCATAGTAAGAAATTTTTCTGGAAGAACTGGAATTTGTCTTGTCAGAAAATCAGTAATGGAAGAAATTGTGTGGATTTAGATTTTTGGAAAAAAATTTCAGGAGAAATATTCCATAATTTTATACAGCAAATATATGTGCTGAACATCAAGATGTAATTATGCAGATTTCTTAATATACATTCAATGAAACAAACCTAACAAATAAGTTCAAAATGAAGACATTCACTGTTGTCTCTTTTATTGATAGAATAACCGATAATTAGGAGAATAATGCTTAATGGCAGACACTTAGTAATATTAAGATATTAGCTTTTCATAAGTAATAGTTCTTCCCAAGACATGATTTATATTAAGGTTGATAGTTTAAAATATAAAGGATTTTTTATGGTCCAAAAGAAATTTATACAGGAGCATATGATGCCCTTGAAGTAGTTATCGGTGAAGTTATAATTTTTAAAGTTAGGTTTATATGTTGACTTTCTGATGGAATGGGGGCAATTTTGAAAAAATAACACTTTGTCTCATTTATATGTTTTATCTTGGGTATAATACTAACAACCCCCATAATATCTAGGAAATCCTATATACTTGCCTATGCTGAGGCATTGTAGCAGTACTGAATATACAGAGGCTGTTCGCACATTTTTTAGACGATTTTGGTAAGCGGCAATAAAAAAACGTTTGCTGCAAAAGAAATAATTGCAATTGTACTATGTTTTTAAAAGTCAAAATTATCGTCTGCGGCTTGTAAGTTTTGTTTTTATTCAAAATGGCGTTTTTAACAAAGCAGTGGTTCGAAGGCTACATTTATGCTATTTCCGAAGAGAAATATGCATACTCCGTAATCCAAAAATGATGTGAGAGTCATGGTTTTGTGATATCTAAAGCGTTGATAGGTAATATCGTGAACAAGAAAGAAAAAAAACGTCAAATTGGAGCCTCAAGTGGGACAAAAATTGCAAACAAGTATCTAAGGAAAAAACGGACATCTTCGACTATTGCAAAGGTATGTTGTTTAATGTTAAAAGAAAATCCCCCTAGTCAAAGGACAGTTTCAAAATCATTAAAATGCTCAGTGTCCACTGTAAACAAAATGATAAACGTTGATTTAAATCTTAAGAAAGCGAAAAGAATGCTTCGAAGAGCATGACGATGCAGTTGAACATCTCGCCTGGCCCCCTCAGTCTCCGGACTTGAATATTATTGAACATTTATGGCAATATTTGAGTTCAAACTTCGTTCCCGATTTCCACCTCCATCCGGACTTTCGGAATTAGAGACCGTTCTGCAGGAGGAATGGCTTAATATTCCTTTAAATATTGTCCATGACCTTTATGCATCTATCCCACGTCGCATTAAATCTGTACTTCTGTCAAAGGGTGGTCCAACCCCCTATTAATAAAGATTTTCCATTATTTCACAGATGTTCGTATTATTTTGTCCACCATCTGTATATAATGTACACAGTGCGTCAAATAAGTTTTAAGACTCGTCCCAGAGCGCAGGTTGTAAAGGCGCTGTGAGTGTAAATCCGTATGCGTCATAACGTCCATCGTCTGCTGGCACTCTGCTAACAAGTTGTGCGCATTTCGTTAAGTAGTTGAAAGAAGGCGAGCGTTTATTGCAGAAGTGAATTTTTTTCATGTTGATTTTTTAAGATGGAGCAAAGAACTGTAATCAAATTTAACGCAAAACTTGGTAAAAGTGCTTCGGAAACATACCAACTCATGAAACAAGTTTACGGTGACTGTTGTTTAAGTATATCAAATGTTTTTGTGTGGCACAAACGTTTTATGGACGGAAGAGATACGGTAGAAGATGGTCAGCGTAGTGGAAGACCAATTTCATCTAGAACTCCTGAAGCTATTGAGAAAGTACGAAATTCCGTAACAAACGATCGCTGTGCATCACTGAGAATGCTGGAAGACTCTTTAAACATCAACAAAGATACAATTCGAACCATCCTGCATGAAGATTTGGGCAAAACAAAAGTGTGTGCTAAATTTGTTCCACACACTTTTACCCCTGAACAAAAAGCAATGAGAAGTGCACATTGCAGAGACATTATTTCAGCCGCTGAAAACGATCCAAACTTCTTGAAGTCCGTTGTTACAGGTGATGAAACCTGGTGTTTCCAATATGATCCTGAAACAAAGCGAAATGTGCGGAATGGAAGTCACCAAATTCACTGCAATTCAAAAAAACAAGAAAAGTTCCATCCAAAATCAAAACAATGCTCATTACATTCTTCGATAGTAAAGGTATTATCCACAAATAATTTGTTCCAACTGGACAAAAAATTACAGGTCAACACTACTTAGCTGTTTTAAAGCGTTTGATGGCCAGAATTCGTCGCATTCGTCCAGACTATAGGACTGAAAGCAGTTGGTGTTTGTTACACGACAATGCACCCAGTCACACCTCCCTTATTGTTCGTCGATTTTTGTCAAAAAATAATGTCTGTGTGTTGAACCATCCACCGTATTCACCTGATTTAGCAACCTGTGACTACTCCTTATTCCCAAAGCTTAAAATGAAGTTAAAAAGGTGTTATTTTAAGGATATTTTGACCATACAAGAAGCTTCGACGCGTGCTTTGCAGGCCATTCCACAAAGTGATTTACAACAGGCTTTCGATTCATCAATAAATCACTGTAAAAAGTGCATTGAAGCCGGAGGGTCCTATTTTGAATAAAAAACCAAAACAGGTATTAATTTCTTGTTTCCATTTCTTTTTACAGACCCAGTCTTAAAACTTATTTGACGCACTGTGTATATACTTTTTATCTATAAATATGTATCAAGTTGAAACTGAAACCCAAAATTATCATTCATGTGACCAAAAAAAAATTAGGAGTTACTTCATAATGGTTTAAATATTTATCTATTTTATAATTTATTTAAATAATTATTTTGTAATAATATATTAATAAGTTTAATAGGATCTTGTTTAAAAAACTTAGTGGTTATTTTTAGTTAACTTCAGTTTTAAGAACATAATTTAGTTTGTTTCTTGTTTAAGTGAGTTTTGTGCTCTTCATTAGACATGCTATGGTGCATGGTGTGTAATTAACATGTAATAATATATGTTGTTGTTCTTAATGCCCCCTGGCCAGAAGTCCATATAGGCTTTGCAGGCTGAGTTGTGCAGCTCTGGTTTTATAATAGCGAGGAATATAAGGGTTGGAGTCCAACTTGGATAGGTGCCATCACAATTTTGGCTGAGTACCCCCAGGGGGCGACATCTGGGGGGGGGGGGAATTGCACCTTCCCTACTTAATAACCTTATAAAAGGACCTTCCAGTCTACAGATTTTATGAGCCCATATCCAGCCCAGATATGAAGATTTAATGGCAGTTGTCAGGATTTGATCTGCGTACCCTCAGTACTGAAAGCCAATGCGCTACCACTAAGCTACCTTAGGTCTTGTAATAATATATTATAAAAGTATGAATGAGGTTATATGCCTAGACAGATATAGAAGTGAATTTAAAATGAAAATAACAAATCCTTCATATACATTGTACTCTTGATTATCCATGCAGAAAACATCTAAAATCTTTATCCAAAATAATACCTACTTAATTTATTTAAAATGGATTTGTGCCAATTTCTTCATACATTTAAAAAAATAATTATTTTAAAAATAAGTTTTCTGTTCATGGCGAAGATTTTAATTGTATAAAGCAGGGGTGGCCAACTTTTGTGTACATAAGATCTACTTTTTATTTTGAAAATAAGTCGCGATCGACTTGTTGTCATAGGCGTAGTCTAAGTGGGGAGGGGGAGGTGTGAAATACATACTATGTTTATACACTGTGTTTCATTACGAGGTGCACTCTCATGAACTATGGGTATATAAGCAAAATATATGTTCAAACATATGTATCTATCTACGTGAAAAACAACATACATAACGGGCCAAAAAAGTCACGTCCAGGGGAATTAAAACAACATGAGTAATTAATGACAATATTAGTTCAAATTAGCTACAGATAAAGACAGATTTAGAATTTATTATATTAATATTAATGGGAAGACTGAGTTTGCATGTCCCTAACCAAGGAATCATAATTAGACATATATCAATGGCAATTTTCTTATGCTTGGAAAGCATGGGTGCCATATATGCGTTCGGTCTCAGGCTGAATTACAGTCCCGGTCAAGTATAGTGTAAACAGAACCCTTACTGCTACCCTAACTAGGGTCCTAAATTAGTACTCTATTTATCACAGTCTAATCGGTTTCAAAGTTAAGACATCGCAAGCGATAGACCAAAATTGGCTTTGCGAGAGAGGGCCGAGATGAACGGATAAAAATATTTATAATGCATGGAGGGGGGGGCTGGCTGAGATGAACAGATAAGAATATTTATAATGCAATTTCTATTTCTTTGGAAAATTTGTATAGTAATATAAAAAAACATCAAAGATTCAGTTAAACAAAATTACAGATTGCATACAAAAATGAAATTAATAAAATAGAAAAGCAAGTGTAGTATTATATTTTAAAAATACAATAAAACTGAATAGAAATCCGATTATCTATGCTACTCCTCCCCTCCATTAACCTGGATAATTGGGAGCACACAGTAAAAGCTTTTTCTTTTTAATGAGTAATACTATTTTTTTCTTTCAGTCGGATGGGGTAGAGATCAAAGTCGAGCATTTGGTGAAGAACCTGGTGTAAAAGGACAATTGATGAATCTCATTCACTCTGTGAGAACAGTTATGCGAAGTGAGTAATCATTTTGATAAAATATATAAGTGAACAGAACTTCAAGACATTTATTTCAGCATTTGGTACAGATGTGCCAGGTGAATCCCCAGCCAAGTTTGGTAATTTTTTGTCTGGCATGGTAACTATGCAATTAATGTGCCAAAATATGAGAACCTTTATATTTTGCAGCCACGGAATGGTATTGGATTCTTGTGCATGCATTGTTGCTATTTTGTAATCTAACAAATTTATTGGATAACTGAGGTGAAGCTAAAGGTTTATTTGAAATTAACTGTTAATTTAAGCGATTAAGTTAATTGTTGTTAGTCTTCTATCATGTTGGTTGTGTTTCTGTGTTTGAGTTTTTGATAACATGGTGGTTGATTTTAAATGTGGTGCTTGATGTTAAATGTTGTGTTGCATCTTCTAGAGTGTAGTTTGTGGCAAATTGATTGACATGATTAAATTGAGGTTGTTGTTTAAGATAGATTTTATGGGAAACAGGTGTGTAATAGATTTTTGTATAGAGAATTGCTGTTTATGCCTACGACTTCATACAGCCAGCGGAAGATTTGTTTTACTGACCGCTACAGCCAGTATATTCATGTTAAAGCTGGCAGTTGGGGATTTCAGTGATGTTTTTGGAAAGGCATGCAACAAAGCATGGGCGAACGAAGGCGAATATCCGAGCGAAACAAAGATCCCATGTGTACCTATGAGTTTCATACAGCCAGTAGTAGCTTTGTTTTCCAACTTATTTGTTCTTTCTTGTTCTCCATTGATGTTTTTGTTTACACTTTGCACCTAACAGGTCTGCGAAAACGGAATTTTCTCGCCAAAATTTTTTGCCGCCAACTTCTAGCTAAGGGGGTACGTCTGGCACAGCTGTTCCAAAGATGATTTATAAAGATGGTGTATGGAAGAAAAATAAGGTTGTTTAAGAAATTAAAAGTATAGTTTCCTAACAAATTGTAAATTCCCCATTTGGAAAAGTTGATAAAAGGTAACTGCAAGGTAAGTCCCCCCCCCCCCCACCCCCCAAGAGCATAATTATATCTCTAGATGGTCATAAAAAATGGGTGCCATGTTTATATAACCTTTATCAATTTATTATGTTGATATTTTGATATATATAGTTTAACTGACACAAATGATCGTATGTAAGTTTCATTAGTGGTTGGTTTAGTTTTAATTTAATGATATAGAACTATAGAATTTGACTTGTGCAGTGCTGCAGATCTCAAATTCTGATCTTGCAAAGGGGAATCAGTTTATTATTATTTAAATAAGATGTGCAAGTTTTTTTCCCCATGTAGTTTGCTTTAAAGTTCCTGCATCTTTTTGTCAGTTCTAAGTACTAATTATTTTATCAGGTAAATTCACACACATGCTAATTGTATGAACATAAATTTAAAGAACTGTATATAGGTTGAAAATTTGATCCTGTATGTGTAAAAGTAATATATTTAAAATATTTTTGTTGATTTGATAGCATGTTTTCTCTAAGCACAGATTGTTTTTCTGCTCTTATTCAAATATTTTTCCCAACTGTAAATGTGTGAAAATTATATTAAAAGTACTTCACTGGTGAAAAACTGTACTTTGAGATAAAGTAAAATATTAAATAGTACCTGACCTATTAAGTAAAGTTCATAATCTAAATGTAAAATCCTAACATAATTATGTCTTCTTTTCTTTCTTATAGTTCCTTTGATCTTTATGAATGCCCTTATTATCGTATTCAAGCTTGTTTTGGGATGATTTATACCAAGAAAATATAAATGTATATATTTTTTCAATAAAGTAAATGATTTTTGTGTTATAACTTTATCTCTATACATATTTTGTAAGGGAATAGGGGAAAATATATTAATTTATTTCTGTGAACTCAATGTTTCTCTTAATATTATTTGATAAGACTTTGAAAGTACATCTCTAGGAAGTTTCATCTAACTCAAGTAATTCATAGGTCATAAATCAATTTTTAGAAAAATTGCTATTAATCAATCGATTATTGATTAATTTCAGAGCATTGTGATTTTGTATTTGAGTGGAAAGTATGTTTAGATCTCAATCTGAACCATCATATATGAAACCTTTGAGATCTTCAATATAGTAAAAGAACTAAGAATTATATAAGGCTAGGTTTGTAATCTATTTTTTTAATGAGAGTTGAAATTTTAGAAATTGTTCACTTTATTTTTGGTAAATATGAAAGTTCTGATGAACATTAAAGATAAGGCCAATGTCCCATAATTAAAATGTGCTGAAAAATTTTCTGGACACAATATTTGATAAGACCCCCCCCCCCCCCCCCAAAAAAAAAAAAATAAAAAAATAAATAGGCATTTTTTCTTTACATCAGTTTTAGAATTAATTGGTACTATACACAGTGGAATCTCTATTGTTTTCCTGTATGTGTCGTTTATTTCATCCAGTCCTGATATTTCTTTGTATGTTCCTGAATTTATTGTTTAATGCAATAGGTCCATTTAACCCTTACGTCTGCTCATCGGTATGGAAGACCGCTGTAGTACCTGTTGTGAAGGGTGGTGGGGTGATCAGATTGTAAGAGGCTTGTAACATCATCAGCCGGGTCCTTACCTTCAAGTACAATACATACGAGATTATTGCCCACTGGTAGCGTGCCGTTAAGTTTAATCTTTGTAAAATATTGTCAGTGTTTTGGATCGACGAGCCTCAAACTGTTTTAATTGTTTGCCGGTCTGTATAACCAAATAAGTCTTGAACCGTACTAATTGTTTGTCAGTCTGCATGCATTCTATTTCCAAGGTCTTTGTTTCATTCTTGTAACTAACATGGCTGGAAGATTTCCTCCTGTTTCACAACGAACCTGACATCTTGTATATCTCACACTATCACAGATTGAGGAATTGGATTTTGAGATTGATTCGGACGATTCTTACATTCCAAACAATAGTACTATTCTTTCTCAAGGCTCTGATAATGAGAAAAATTGTGATGATGAAGAACAGTCAGATTTAGAGGATGAAGTTCTTTTACAAGTTTGAGAAGATTGTCAGTATTTCTGAACAGCAGCAACAAATCACAGCACTTCGCTTTGAACAGCCTTCATCAACTAGTCATGGGAACGTTGATATTACATCAGATAAAAAGTAATAGAGGGGATGTTCCACAGAAACAAAGGGGTCACAAACCACAAAAACTCGTAATAACAAGTAATGATAATTCTGATGATTCAGGGAGTGAGGACTGATCAACATCTTGTGAAAGTACTCAATATTGAGGGTTTTTTTTTTTTTTTTTTTTAAATATATAAAGTTCCAAGCCCTTGCATCCTATAGCACAGTCAGCACCTTGTAATGTGATAAGAGTGAGAGTAAACAAGTTAGTGGGTCCAGTGCTGGCCTTGGGGCACGATCCTTCTCCACAGCAGGTTTGGCATTTACTATTTACTGACAAAATGATTGAAAAAATATCAATCCTACCAATAGCAAAATAACAAAAATGCAGTCAAACATCAAAAATCCTTCAGATCATTATTACAAGGACACTTCATTAGAAGAAATAAATGCACTCATTGGAAAAATGGTTCTGCTTAATTTTTAAATCATCTCAAGAATCAAGGACCTCATTATTCTCAACTACAACCACTGGGTGACTATTTTTTTTGTAGTATAATGACATTGAAACGATGTTCCATACTAACGAGGACCTTGCTTTTTGATGATTCGGTTAGCAGAAAAAATAGATTGGAAACCGAATGAGCTGCATGTATCTCACAAATTTTCAATTAATTCATTTTGAATAGCCAAAAGGTTTATAGTCCCCGGGCTCATGTGACTATTAATGAGACACTTGTACCTTTCAGGGGCAAAGTGGGCTTTCTTGTATACAATCCTATGAAGCCAGCCAAATATGTCAAAAATAATTGGTCTTGCCAATGCACACAATGACTGCTTATATAATGCTTACATCTACAATGGGAGAGAAAGTGACTGTGCCTCCCTTGCCCATAGAGAAAAAATAACTTAATTCCTACCCAGGCTGTCCATCTTGATACATTTACAACACACTTTTCTGTTTCTGTAACCAGGGCCAGATTTTCCTATAGGATAACTAGGCTTCAGCCTACAGCCTCAAGATCAAGAGGGGACTACATTCAAATTGTTAGCAAAATTAAAATTACACTATTCTAAAAACTGTGAACACTAAAACACTGAATAAAGTTTCATTTTTGGTTTAGTTTAAGGCTTAAAATTCCTAATAATTCATACTTAAACTTTAAATGCGAATTATGAAATAAATTTATCTGAATTGAATTTGGTTTAATCTTCAATGTATTGAATATATATAGGTAAGTACCAATAACATGTTTCATTTAATATATTGATATATATCACAGTAATGGTGTATTTTATTATCTCTCATGTAATTTACAAATTTAAAAATGAGAGGTGAAAGGGCCTCATAAGTGGAATAGCCAAGGGCCTCTTTTCATCTAAATCCGGTCCTGTCTGTAACACAAACAGAAATGTCACTTGTGACAACTGGCTTGTGTCATCGGCATTGTCTAGGAAACTGTTGAACCAAAAATTGACATAGTGGGAACAATGAAAGGTAATAAGCCACAAATTCACGAAGAGTTCAAGCCTAATGGAGAAAAACCCATTTTATCGAGTCTCTTTGGATTTTCAGAAAATTATACACTTCTCTTATGTGTGCCCCCCCCCCCCCAAAAAAATAGCGGTTTACCTTTTGTCATCTATGCACCACTCTGCATTCACTGATGCTATCAGAGAAAGGATAGATTTCCAACAAAAATTAGCACAGATTAAAATATTTTCTTTACATGCAGAAAATTAAACCACAGATCTAAGTGAAAGAGCTGAAATTTTTAGAGGTTACGATAAATGTTTTAGAAGTTTCCCATAGTTTTCAGAATCGTGGGAAACCCAAGATTTTTAAATGAAGCATAATGCTTCATTTAAAAGTTTCCCCCCCCCCCCAAAAAAAAAACACCCATGTTTTGGGCAAACAGGAAGGGGTAGGAATATATAATTTATTACATGGCCTGCTAAAATAACAAACCTAACTAATATAAAATATCCAAAGAAAATAAAGGTAATTCAACTCATTAACGATCACTATTTGATAGAATGAAAATCATTTCAATTGAAATTTTGTGGCAAAGTACAGAACACCCCCAAAAGACCACCCATTTAAAGTAGCCAAACACAAAAGGGTTAGAGGATACATGAAACTATGCTGTGGTTTTAGAGTATAGCTAATTACCATTCCTTCATGACTATATCCCTCATCCCTATTTTGTTTCTATCTCATTCATATAAAATTATAGATGTATGTATTTTTCATTTTTACTACATTTGTGTCATTTCATAAGTAAAATTTAATCCACAGATTTAAAAAACATTTATTTGAACTGCATAATTAACAAAAAGTTTACACATACAAGCACTCATTGTGTGACTCACAAAAATTAACAACAAAGATAAAGGAAAAAAGTTAAAATTTCTTTACAGCAGCATCAATGTCGTCTATGTTCTCTTTGAGAGCATTCCACTGTTCCATATTTAAACAGATGCCTGGAAGATAAAAAATAACTATATTTCCAAGTACTTCTAAAATCTACATTTCCAACTAATGAGTTATTATATAAATACCGGGTGTGTCACAATTCCCTCCAGAGTTTGGAAGGCTTTGAAAAAGAAAAAGAAAAAAATAAAAATAAACATTACCAATACAGCAACAAAGTTGACTTTACTTGAGAAAGAAACATTACAAGTTTTGTTTCACAAATGTTCAATATGTGAACCTTTTGTGATGCGGCAGATATCAAGTCTAAAGTCAAATTCTTGTTTCACCCGCTTTTACCCCGGATCTGTAATTCCGCACTCTCTTGACGAATTGACTTTCTCGGGCTTCCCACAAACTCATCTCGTCACCTTTTCCGCCAAAAAGCCTGGACGACCAGTTCGTTTTCCATCACACAAGCAACCACTTTTCTGAAATTTATGAAACCACGCATGAATTGTTTTATCCATTGGTGGTTGAAATCTGTATTTTGTACGAAATTGTCTTTGAACTGTCACAACAGATTCACTTTTCTCAAATTCTACCGTGGAGTAAGCTTACTGTGAACCTGTAAACACCATTGTCTTATGTGCAAAATTTTCAAAAGTCTGTGTTTTCATTATTTGCTACTGCTATCAGACCTAGTGCCGCCATCTACTAACACATTTGTGAAACAAAACTTGTAATTTTTTTTCTCCAGTAAAGTCAACTTTATTGCTGTATTGGTAATTTTTTTTTTTTTATAAGCCTTCCAAACCCCGGGGAATTGTGACACACTAGGTATATTTGATAATTTTAAAAACTTTGATATAAAATAAAGAACCTCCAATTTCTAATGAGCTTTAATGATGAAAGTTTTTCATTAGGAAAAGGGAAAATTAACCTGTCCATTTTATTATTCATAAAAAATAATTTCAGGAATATAAGCTACACATGCATATAAACTGTCCCAAAGGGAAAAAAATCCTTATAATATGCTGTGAGAGGAAATGTAACATATTTAGACTTTAATATACAATTCTGCCTTATTGTGGCCTTATTCTGACATTAGAAATGCCACCAGAATAGGTTTCATCCAGAAAAACTGTTGCTCTTAACAGGTGATCATGCAACTTACCACTTTTGCTGTCTTTATACCTAAAGTGGTATTACAAGGCATTTTGCAGACAAAGTATTTAATAACTTTGTTATAATCAATGTTCAAGTGACAAGAAAAAGTAGTGCAAGACAAAGAGTACAATTCTTGATAAAAAATAAGAATTTAACAACTCTCTAATTTTAACTTTTTTTAAGCCTGTCTCTAAACTAGGCCCTCATTATAACCCAAAGTGTCTAACACAAAAATATCTGATTTAAGAAGCTTAATAGTTTCTTTTTACCTTATTTAGCCCAAAAGTTATCACACCTAACAATAATGGATATAGAAAAAGGGTTCAAAAATTTTGACTAGATACTTTCTTTAAAATTCAGATTCAATATAGTATGATTTAAAAGAAGGTGGGATACATGCTCCAACATCTTACTTTTGTTTACAATAGCATGGTTCTATTTTCTCTCTGGAAATATTACTATATCCATTCTGAATTGTTAATGTGAATTTTTTCCACTATGTTTCCCGCCTCCCCACCATGTTACATAAACCACCAAGTTATTTTCCACCATGTTATAAAATAAATAAATAAATAAATAAATAAACAATTGATGGTTAGCAACTCATCATTTACTGAACTACCAGAGTCATTCATTTCTTATAAGCATTATAAACTAAATGAATTGATAAAATACAGACTAATAAATAAAAGGATGGTTTGGATTGGACAACTACGGTCAACTTTTTGCTACACGAGGACTAATTAGAACGGGACCTAAGTTTAAAGCTGATTCTGAACAGCTACAAACATCCATGTCAACAGTGGGACTCGAAACCACAGGATCTGAACTGAATGCCAGCACCCTAGCCATTCGGTCATCACCTAGCAACAAATACAACGAAGGAAGAATATGAGCTGAAGTACAGTGTACAGACAAACCTTGGCAGATCCCAAAACAGCACACTTACAGGCAAAACTTTTACTGAATTAGACAATTCTGAAACAAGTATCCAGGTGGCTCTTGGTAAGATACAAGGCACCCAATACACAAACTCTTAAGTCATGGAGAGAAACCACCGAAAGTTTTGGAAGGATTCTCCTGAATACATATCTATATATAGTGCAACTTCTCTAAATGGCCATATTTTGTTCACAACTGATTAAAGACTTCATATAGCCAATGTTATGGAAGAAACCTCTTTTCAACAGCAGCCCCCCCCCCTGTTTTTGGACCATAATAAGCCACCATAAAGAAGTTTCACTGTATAAATGAATTCTGATAATGGCAACTATTTACACCACTGCATTCTTTGAGATTTTGATAGATCCTATCCTAAATAAAATGCTTCCCAATATTCAGAAAAAATGTCGAGCAACAGGATATCTTTCACTACTAGTTCATTTTTAAGCTAAATCAAGCCCCATTACAAAGGGTCATATTTAGTGAAGAGGTTTTAAAGGCCAAAGAAACACAAAGATAGCTATCACAAAACAACAATAAAAAAATTAAGATGACAATGTTTTGAACATTAATGAGACATTTATGAGTTGCTTTCTCATCAGCTGATGAAGAGATAAGATTTTTCTGAATTACACTAGTTAACTCAAAACTGAGGAAATTATAAGCATAATAATAATAATAATAATAAAGATGGCTTGTTTCTGATTTAAAAAGTCTAGGAGCTGAGATAATATAAATGGATTTTTTCTTCTTTTGTCTGAGAGAGAGAGAGAGAGAGAGAGAGAGAAAAAAAAAAGAGACATCCATTCTAGACTTGAATAAAAAAAAAAATACATAACAGTATTAATTCAAATACTTTAAAATTAATTTATGAATGTTTTAAACCATATATTTTGTACATTTATTTTTTAAAGGTCTGATAATATTTTGAAAATGTTAAAGTAAGCTGAAAATAGAAGTGAAAAGAAATAGTAATGAACTGTCACAAACCACATTTAAAAACAGTATTGTTTATATTTTAAAGTAATTACATTAATTATATGCTACAACAAATATAAATTATATTTTAATTGATAGCAATTAAAATTATATAACTAGTCATTTGTGAATAATAAAAGTATTAACTTTTAACATTCTTTTTTTGAATCACTATTTTAACAATTCAAGAAACAGCTCATGATTGATCATGATTTAAACTGTGATACCTCTTACCTATCTTATGAATGTGATAAATGTTAATGGTTTATAAGCACCCTGACTGAATGAAAAAAATAAGTCTATTTAAAAGACTTAGAGAAATGTTGAAAACATCTTCCAAGTAATATGGTCGTGTAATTTATTCATCAAATACGGTGGAGTAGGTACTTGCAGAATTTCCACCATAAATAAAATCAAAATTTGGTCTTGTAACTTTCATAAACTGCAGCTTTTCCAATCCAGTCTCCAGTTCTTGGACATTTGTCCAAATTACCATTTAAAGCAGCACAAACAAATTCCACACGACAACTATGCATAAGATATATTAAATTACAAGTTGATCTAAAATAAAGGAATGCAGTCTACATATCTGAAAACTTTGGGCAAGAAAAACTGCTGAAGGCTGTTGTTACTATATCACACAGAAACTGTATAACCCATGTGAAATTTTCATACAGTTTGTTTTTTATCAGCCTGTTTAATCTACTAGATAAGAACAACAAAATAAATACTGTAAAAGGACAGTTCTTGAAATCAAATTTCAATGATAGAACTAGTTTTATTTGTATCAGCATATTTTATGACAATATTATAAAAATATAAAACTTAAGAGGTTTGATAAAGTAATAGTACCTTCTTTGAGTAACTTTCAAATCTAAGAAGGCTAAATAGAGAAATTAAAAATGGAGAATAGCTTTAAGAGTAATATTTAAAATACCATACAGCATTAGATGTGATTGTCTATATGAACAAACCATTAATGTGGTAGTCATTAATAGGAAAAAAGAAAAACAAAACATACTGATAAATTAAGGAAAACAAAGAAAACTGGTGAAGAATCGTATGTAATCTGCTTCTAAAACTAGGAGTCATTTTAAAAAATTTCTATTGACCATTTTAAGAAGCTATTGTTTAGTGCCTAGTCATCCTCCACAAGTCTCATGTGGGTAATTAAGTACTTGCATATTAAATAAATTCATTTTAAATGAATCTTTGTGCCACTTAATAAGTGCTGTCTGTAACAGCATTAACTTTTAGGATTTCTTACAAAAAATTATTAAAAACACCATTATAAATGCTACATGAACAATTTCAATAAAATATTAAACACTTAAATAATTTGAATTTTACCTTTTTTACCAGGTCTCATTTCTCCATCAGCATCATAATACTCTCTAATATCCACCATTACTTTTCCACGGAATTCTCTAACGCTAACAAATCGCATCTTTGAAAGCTATTTGCGAGGGGAAAAAAAAAATCCAGCATAATTTAAGCAAAACATACATACAATTGGGCACACAGCAGGAACACTGCTTTATACCTTCAAAATTTGAACTACATGCTTTATCAGCAAGTAGAAAAGAATTTTGAAGGTTATTTCTCTTTTCTTTCCATTTTCACTAGCTACAGTGCTTTAATTTTTTAAGTGTACCTGGACATTTTAACAGAATAATAGGCCATGTTTTTTAGTAACCTATAAACTATCTCTAACATCCTGGTAATTTTAAAAAACTTTGGAGGTTAAATAAGAGAATAAATATTTGGAGGTTAAAGCTTTAAAGGACTCTCCACAATCTTTCTCTAAAATTATATTTTCTGACTTTCCTATGCAAAAAATCATATAGGGTGATACAGGATAAGTGAGAATGCAAAATCATATAGTTCCACTAAGTCTTTAACAAGTAGTTGTATGAAAATTAGCATACATACTTTTGGTTATGTTCTACATGTATAGTTTTAATTTATTTTTAAATTTATTCATAACTTTTTTTTGCTGTTAATATTTAAGTTTTTGTGTTTTGTGCTGGACTCCACACTTTGGGCAAGTAAGAACACGGGTCTCAATAAATCATAGTTGGTTATAACAAAATAAGTAGGGCAAGGGAAAGAATAGATATTTCATGCTGAACAAAAAGCTTTAATAAATAAATTTAAAAAAAAAAATCATTCTTTCGTTGTAGAGGTATTTGTTGTTCAAGTTACCAGTATCAGCAAGTCCGAATATTAACAAAATAAGTATATTTGTATTATTTGTTTTAGAGTAACAAATTATGTTATAAGTTCAAAAAAAGTTCTTCCTTTTGCCCAGGCCCTACTGAATATTGTAAGACCAAAAAGACAGAAAAAATTAGTTCACCGCACCTTCCAGGCCTCGGCTCTTCAAGGAATTACGTCATCATATGGTACAAAAGGCAACTCAGAAATAGTGACAACAAAATTATAAATTCAATATATTCACACACAGTTTGTAATATCCACTCCACTCACATTCCCTAACAGTTAGTCTAAACAAGTTAGTTTATTACAATTCACTTCTTGAAACCTACAACAAAAAAACTAGTTTCAGGTGCATAATTTACTATTTTTGGAATGTTAAGGAATTGAAAACATCAGCTGTTAAAGAAACATGGCAAAAGGTAGTTGGTTACAAAGTTTCTCCAGCTAAAAAACATGTTGGGATGAAAAAATTATTGATATGGCTGTTATAACACAAAGGTTTTTTCAGTATGTGGGGCAAGTGAGAACAACAGTTCTCACTTGCCCCACACATCACTTGAGAACTGCTGTTCTCACTTGCCTAGACACATAATTTTTATGGGGCAAGTGAAAACCCTGAAATACTGGAAAAAAAAATGTTTATATATTTCATCTGTATTCTTTGTTTGTTAATGAGTTTGTGGATATCTTCAAAATAACTCATGTTGTGATTAATTATTTACTTTTTTCTTGTGGTTAATTATTTTTATTTTTTTCCCCTCCTAACTCGAACTTGGGTACCTTAGTTAAAATGCAAGGGTTTAGTACATATAAAAATTTTCCATTTAAAAATTTTTTTTCTGTAAATAAAAACTAAACATCAGTAGAGCAAGAATCTTCCTACAAAATACTGATTTTTTAGGGTTTTAAGCCCACATTCTCAATTATCCCACTTCCTCATTCATATATATATATATATATATATATATATATATATATATATATATATATGGGCCCAGAACTGCAGGGGGAAAATCATGTATTAAAGTCGAGGATAAAATATAATAACGAGGGTCATTCTAAAAGTAAAGAATGTTTTGATCTGACGAGCCGCTTAATTTTATAATATTTTATTAAGTGTGTTACACCAACAAATAAATATCTCATTATTTTAAAATTTAGAGAAAGAATGAAATATTTCATCAACAAAGGCAGTTGGCTGATATTTCTTAACGTGCCTTTTATACAATATAAAAAGGAATAAAGGCTAATAAAACAGGAAATTTCAAGTAATATGTGTTAATTATAAATATAGATTCCAAAAATGAATTCTAAATAAACAAATTTTAAAAATTACAACTTTAATAACTATGTAGTATATATATACATATTAAACAGTCAAAACAGCAGAACTAGATTTTGAATAAAATGTCCCTTGTGATGTTAAAGCTAAATAAAATTTAGATACCCTATTAGATAATTAAGTCCAATGGGAATATTATTTTCTTTTAATTAAAGAAATATCAGTCAAATAAAATGTTTAATGACAGAAAATTTATTTAAGCCAATAACACAATACTATTATACGCACTGTATATTAGCATAATATATTGAAATAATATAAAAGTGGTATTGTAACTTTACAAATTATCTCTGCACTTAGCTGTTATTCTTTAAATTATTATTTAGTAAAGTATGTTTTCACTGTTAATTTATAAGGTTATATTATCTATATATATAAAACAGTCCCGTAACTGACATATAACGCACAGACCAAACCGCTGGACCTAAAGGGCTAAAATTTTGCATGGCGATTCTTCTTATAGTGTAGAGGTGCACTAAGATTTTTGAAAATTCTTAGATTTTTAAAAATTAAATTTTTAAGCTGTTTTAGTAACTTCTTTTAAGTTTGCATTTAAAATAATAATTTGGGGGTCATAAAATTTATATCACGAGAAAGATCGTAAAAATTCCTTTAAAATGAGATCTTTTTCGAATCTTACCTCCATTTTCTGATTTTTGGTGAATTTTTAAAGATTAATTTTTAGAATTTAATTTATTAAATGCTGATCACGTGATTTCCTTTTCTGGTACAATAACTAAATTTATCGTCACATGCATAACAACTAAATAGACAAAAAAATGCTTTTTTCTTTTCTTGCTAATGCGGCAGACAATTGGACATTATCCAAAAAAAAAAAAAAAAAACATACAGTAACAGATATGTTCCTCAAACTGTACTATATTCTTTAATATTTCCTATCACATTTAATTTGAATATTTTCTTCTATATTATTTTGTCTACAAATATATTACGATTTTTTTATGAACATATTTTTTTTTTTATATCAATTGTATACATTGATCATATTTATTATATATATATATATATATATATATATATATATGTTTACAGAAGTATAACTCGAAATCAAACTAATGAACAATGGCAATCTTACTATGGCGCTACGCTGCTCAACCGTAAGCTGCTATATATTAAATAAAAACATTATTAAACCTGACAACACCAGCACAATTCATCAACCTGAAAGATGAAGAATATAAATGACCGTATGTATTATAAGTTCGTATGTTTATAATGTATGTATATATATATATATATATATATATATATATATATATATATATATATATATATATATATATATATATACATACACACACAGTGATTTCCGCTTATTAGAATCACGTTTATTAATATTTTTGATTCCTATAAGCGGTTGATTCTTATAGCCGAAATTTAGGTTTTTAGACAGGCACACACACCTATATATACATACTAGCTGAAAACCCACACTTCGCTACGGAGTATATTCAAATTAAATACAACGGTCAATGTACAGTGGCTCCCAAAAGTGTTCGTACACTTATGAATTTCAATGAAATAGGGGTCTATCCATCAATTAAAATGAAAATTTCAGAATGGGTATTTAATAATAAGATCTATAATCTATTCTTAACAAAACTACATGAAATATTTTGAAAACATAGTAAAACTTTATTTTTAAGAAACCGGTAATCAAAAAGTAACAAAAAATTTATCTCTCAAAAGTCATCGTACACTGAAATATTTTTGGATAAATTCATAATTAAAATTATCGTCTGGCGCTTTATTTTAATTTTTGAATTGTGGTGGCATTTAAAATATCGTTTGGCTTTAATTTTTACTTGCCTACTCCGTAATATTCTATTTATTATTTAAAAATGGCTCGTAGTCGTAAAGAAACAACAAACAGCATTCGAAAATTGATTATTTTTCATCATAGTAGTGGTAAATCAGTTCGGAATATTGCTAAATTACTTAATTTATCCCATTCTACTGTGCAGTATGTGAAAAAACGTTTTAAAGAAGAAAATTGGATTAAAAACAAGGTAAGAAAAGGCCGTCCGGCAAAGTTAAAACGTAATCAGCGATTTATAATTAGAAAAGTTGTGAAAAATTCACATTTGAGTGCTGTAAAAGTTTCTGAAGAATTGAATGAAACATTTTCTGCTTCATTTTCACCTGAAATTTTTTGACGACTTCTCAGAACAGCTGGATTACATGGGCGTTCTGCCCATAGAAAATTTTGAGAGTGAGAAAAACAGAAAGTTTAGGCTTCTTTTCGCACTATCAATGATAAATAAACCCCGAACCTATTGGAATAATGTCTTATTTGCCGATGAACATTTTTGGTGCTGATGGGCGTATAATTGTATGGAGAAGAAAAAAATGAGGGACTTAATCCGAAGAACTTAGTAGGAACAGTTAAGCATGCCGGTGGAGGTATCCTTGTGTGGGGGTGCATGTCAGCATCAGGACTAGGAAATTTGGTATTTATTGATGGCATAATGAATCATGCTGTTTTTATAAATATTTTAAGAGACAATTTTAAATTATCAGCCCAAAATTTGGGTATTGGAAACAACTTTGTTTTTTTTTAATCAAGATAACGATCCTAAGCACACGGCTCTCAACGTTTACCTCTGGTGTCTGTATAATTGTCCGCAAGTTTCGAAAACACCACCTCAATCACCAGATTTAAACCCAATAGAACATATTTGGAGAGAACTGGAGGTTAGAGTACGAAAACACGACATTCACACGAAAAGCGAACTAAAAACAATTATGATGGAAGAATGGATGAACATTGATGCAAAAATTACAAAAGAACTAAAGCAATCTATTCCCAGACGTTTAAAAGCTGTTGTGGATGCTAAAGGATATCCTACTAAATATTTATTTAACGAAAAATTAGAATATTTACTAATATGTAGAGATTTTTTACAAGTGTACGATGACTTTTGTGAGATAAAAGTTTTTGTTACTTTTGGATTATTGGTTTCTTAAAAATAAAGTTTTACTATGTTTTCACAATATTTCATGTAGTTTTGTTAAGAATAGATTATAGATCTTATTATTAAATACCCATTCTGAAATATTCATTTTCATCAATGGATAGACCCCTATTTCATTGGAAATCGTAAGTGTACGAACACTTTTGGGAGCCACTGTATATAACTAATGCCAAAAAAAATTTATATATTTACAATAAACTAGTAGGTAACCCGCCATTTTGACGTCATAATGGAAAAAGTAATGAAAGTTAAAAAATATCCTGAATTATCTAAAATATTGCATTTAATCCACACCTTGTAAAAGCAATCCCTTTCATTATTTTTTTATTTATTTAGTTTTTCATGCGATTTGAGTAGTAGACTGCCATCCAACCCGTCATTTTGACGTCATAATACTAAAAATGACGTCATAATGAAAAATTTATATGAAAGTTAAAAAAATTTTTTACAGTTCACTACGCGATTCATTCACATTCAAGTTTGTTGTTTACTTTCAGAATTCATCGCAAAAGTAAACAGATTTTTAAAAACTGTTAAATATACAGCTAAAAGCATCCAATTTTTTTAAGTTCTGAATGTTTTATAGAAAAATAGGCTGAACAAACGTGATTTGATGGAGAAGATATTTGTTTTTAGGTAAGAAAAAATTCTGATCCAAATCTGAAATTGAAATTAAGCCTATCCGGCGGTTTGTTTACTGAGGGCTTCAATTGAAAGATGAGTACAGCCCGGAAGTGTCATACAGAGACAACGGCTATTATATATAGGATATGACGATTAATGTATAAGATTGATGTAAAAAAAAAAATATATATATATATATATTTGTAAAATAAATCGGAATGGATATTTTTATAGACAAAATAATGTAGAAGAAAATATTCAAATTAAATCTAATAGAATACTAAAGAATATAATACAGTTAATATAGTACAGTTTGAGGAATATGTCTTTTACTGTATTTTAATGACCGATCGTCTGCCGCATTAGCAAGGAATTTTTTTTGTCTATTTAGTTGTTATGCACGTGACAATAAATTTATTTAAAGTACCAGAAAAAGAAATCACATGATCAGCATTTAATAAATTAAATTCTAAAAATTAATCTTTAAAAATTCACCAAAAATCAGAAAATAGAGGTAAGAATTCGAAAAAGATATCATTTTAAAGGAATTTTTATGATCTTTCTTGTGATATAAATTTCATAAGCCTCAAATTATTATTTTAAATGCAAACTTAAAAAATGTTACTAAAAAACATTCGCGAATGCATCTAAAATATTATACATGTGTAAAAATTAGTTTTAAAATTACTATTCCAATTTATTATAAAAGATACAGCTGATAAATAAATAGATATATATATTCTGTGTTTGCTGTGCAAAGGGGTGTTAAGTCCAAAATGGGCTAAAATGAGTTATCAAACAAGGCATGTTTGAAAAATCAAATGCTACTACAGGGTACAGAAAGCTAAGTCCAATTCTACTCCTAATTATTTTTATTCATCAGGGAAAATTTGGGATATGTGACACAAAACACAAACATGTTAGTGGTAAAAGGGGTTATGTACCAATCAGACTTAATACTCTTTATTAAAAATAAATAAATAAAATTGGAAAAATTTATTTAAAGAAATTTTTAAAAACTGATTTTACAAAAGCCATTTTTTTGTTGATCTTTCATTCCTGTTTTTCTCAAAACTGATTTTGGACATGGCACTCTTTACACTGCAAACACAGATATATATGTTTCTGCTAGAGGTGCCAGAACATGTCCTCTCTTTACCTTAAGTTACTTTTTGCCCAGTCATTTATATATATATATATATATATATATATATATATATATATATATATATATATATATATATATATATACACACACACAGACAGTGGAATCTCGATCGATCGTTTTTCCATATGTGTCGTTCATTTTATCCAGTCCCAAAGATCATATTGCTTTGGTATGTTTCTGCATCTATCGTTCATTTCAATCGGTCCCTTGAAAAACTATAGATCAAGATTCCACTGTGTGTGTGTATATATATATATATATATATACCACAGCATTCTCTTTTGTCAATAAAAAAATATAACAATTATTACCTACGGAAACTCAATTTTCAAGGGACTGACCAAAGTTAAGCTTTGCTTTCTGAGCCGTGGTTTGGTTATTAACACGAGTTTATAAGACTAAATCAATATTATCAGTAACTTAAAATGTAAGTAGTTTTATAATGGAACTAGCTGCAAACGTGTACTTCGCTATGGAGTACATTCAAATTAAATACAATGGTCAATGTATGCAATTAATGCCAAAAATAATAAATATATATATTCATAATAAATACGACGATCAATGTATACAATTGATGTAATATATATATATATATATATAAAAAAATTGTAAGGATTTTTTTTTTTTTTTTTTTTTTGGGGGGGGGGGGGGGGGGGGGGGAATAATATCCAATCGTCTGCTGCATTAGAAAGAAAAAAATTTTTTCGTCTATTTAGTTGTTATGCACATGACAATAAATTTATTTAAAGTACCAGAAAAAGAAATCACGTGATCAGCATTTGAGGCGTTGAAAGGCAAAGTGGTGTAAGTCACTTTTTCAACTTTTTTCATTTGGGGGCAAATATGTAATCTCCATGTTTAATTTATGGAGGAATTGTAAATAGTTATTGTTTGTAATATTGTAATAATTGTTATGAATTATAATTTGTTCAATTTATGGTGGAATTTTTTGTAGTTTTTGCAGTTAAACTCTTTTGACTTACACCACTTTGCCTTTCAGCGCCACATTTAATAAATTAAATTCTAAAAATGAATCTTTAAAAATTCACAAAAAATCAGAAAATGGAGGTAAAGATTCGAAAAAGATTTCATTTTAAAGGAATTTTTATGATCTTTCTCGTGATATAAATTTTATAACCCTCAAATTATTATTTTAAATGCAAACTTAAATTTTTAAGCTGTTTTTGTAACTTTTTTTAATTTTAAAAAATCTAAGAATTTTTCAAAAATCTTTTTTAGTGCACCCCTACACCATAAGAAGAATCGCCATGCAAAATTTCAGCCTTTAGGTCTAGTGGTTTGGTCTGTGCATTATATGTCAGTGAGTCAGTCAGTTACGGAACTGTTTTATATATATATAGATAAAAGGTAATAACAAATTGCTATTAGAATATATTATCTAAAAAACATATGAGACAGAGCTGTAATTGAGGAAACCTTCTTGTGATTTTTAAAAAATTATATAATAATTACTATTAACTATTAGAATTATGAATATAAAGCTATTGTTTTATTATTTAAAAATATTTTATTTTATTTGAAAACTTGTATTTTATTTAAACAAGAACATTCTTTTTCACAAATATTTTTATGTATGTAATAATTATAAATTATTATTGATGGGAGTGAAAAAATATATTTACATATTTCCATATACTGTCCCTTTTTTAATTTTTGAAAAAGTTCTCTTTATATACTTTCAACTTCTGACAGCCTTAGTTTCTGTGCCAGGTACTCAGGTGACGTATTTATTTACAATTCAGAAAATCATCAAGATCCCTTTAAGTACTGGTAATGATGTACTCAATCACAGTTTTGAAACCTTCACTGTTCTCCTGACAACTTTCATTACAAGGCTAATTTTAATTGGGCTGCCAGAGGGCTTATGGTCGATGTGGTCGCTGCCCCGACATAGGGGGTAGTTTTGAAACCTTAACTCCTTTTCCCACTGCTGATTGACATTCAAATAACCAAATTAGAATATACACCAAAATACTAATGGAGAGGTAAACTATGGCCACAATGTTGAGTATTTTGTGTTTTTAAAATATTGACTTTGGGTTATATTCTTGTCTTCATTTTTTGTATATTTAACCAGGAGAGTCAGTGGAACAAATACTTCATGGAAAGAAAACAAAGAAAATTATCTCTTTGAATCATGCTTGCAGTTTAAATACTTGTTCTTTCAATTGAAACTTTATTCATTGTCTTCCTATGCTTTTAAGTTCCTATTTCCTGTTTGAATAAAGCTGTAGCATCATTAAATAGGATGGGCAGAAAAGTAAATATTTTATGACTTATCACCAAAAGTTTCATAAACTGTACAGTGGAAAGTTATTGAACTTGTTTTCAATAATTCAGATACTCCATATATACTAAGAATCATACTTCTGAAATGTAAATATTGAAAATGAAATTTAATATTGTAAATAAAATATTGAACATGAATTTTTTTCACGATCATTTCCAATCACTGAAATACTTTAAGCATTTTCTGAATACCAAATCATAGAGATATCTTGTTTAACACTGCTATATTATTCTATAGAACTATTAATACAGCTAATGATACAAATTTAGTAACCTGCAAGAAATGAATCCAAGACATTATTGAAAAATATAATCCTAAAAGATTAAGAGTAATTTCATGACTATAATTTGCAGCAGCATGTAAAGTTGGTGTAACTGGGCCATCCCCCTCCCAGATTTTTCCTTTACATATCAGGAGGGAATTCCCCGCTGTTGTGGCAACACTGATTAGCAGAAGTCAACAAAACAACAGCCATTTGGACTCCAGCTTGGTTGAAGAAAGTTTTATGGCTGCTAATGTATTTTGCATTTATCATCACAAAACATCTTTCTACAAGAATGAATTCATTAATTTTTGATAAGTCTATTTTTATCTCTTCAAAATTGAATGTAAGAATTTTTAGCTCAGTTAATGTCAAAATAACCTTCTGTGTAGTGTTTTAACCTACCCTTCATGTTAAAGGTCTGTGGAGGGTTATGACCCAGTTGCCCCATCAGATTTAGTGATTTGGGGCAACTGGACCATACCTTCAGGGGAACTGGGTCCAGGTATGGCCGAGTTACTCCACACTGATCCACTTATGCTTATATTAACTACTACTAACCTAACCTAAATAACTGAACTAGTTATGTTATGTTAGTAAGTTGCAATAAAGTCAATCAAGACCCTTATAGATAGAATGTTATTGGAGAAATTTATACTTTTAAAGCTTGTGAGAGTTCAAACAGTTGTTTTTTATTCTTCTTACAACTCACCCAAGATTTGTGTCATATTTACATAGAAAAAAAAAGACAGGAATAAAAGAGGTTCACAAGAAAGAAGAAAAAAAAAAACTTTTTAAAATGCCATTGTGAAAGAAAACTTAAAAGACAAACAAGAAAGTAAAAAGAGAGAGAGAGAGAAACAGCAAATTGAAGATACAATGCAAGGGAAAAAATCTAGAAAAAAAGAAAAGAAGATTGGATTTAGGCTGATGACTTCAGTAGATCTAGAAAACCTCAACTTCTGGCTTCTGCAAGTTTAAAGGGGTGAAACCTGTAGTGAGTTCAGACTCTGATGATAATGGCTCCACAGGTATGAGCATTGCAGACTGTCAATTAGGCGAAGTTTTGACTGGTATCACTGTTATCAAAGGACTATGTTATTGTATCATATAATGGTACAAAATATCCTGGACAAGTTGAAGATTTAAATAGAGACCAAGGGAAATAAAACACATGAAAAGTGCTAGTTTAACTTACTGGCGATGGCAAGAAGAGGAAGATATTCTGAAGTACGAAGATATAAAATTGATTAGACCCCCTCCCATTCCTATCTACAAACGTGGCATTTTCAGTGTTCCAGGGTTAAAAGGTTGTTCATTTCAGTATGAGTAAGTAACTATTATGAGTTAAGTGCAAGTCACTCAATTGTGTTCTCTTTCACTTAAGCTTACTACTGGTTAATTATTACAAAAAACATTTTTTGAAAGTGACACATTAATTCGCCCATTAACTGATTAACTAGCTCAGGGCTTGTTAAACTCAAAATAATATTGCATTTTTCAATAGAAAATGCCATTACAGCTACTAACTAAGCTAGAAAGTATGTTTGTACTTTTGAAAATGTGTTTATAATCAATTACATTGTGTTTTTTTAATCACTGTTATTTTTTTCCGGTGTTCGCAACAATCTATCTTGCAACATTGGTAATTGCTTAGAAAAAATATTTTTAAATGGGGGTACAATTTTTTTTTTGGTACAATTTTTTTTTTCTTTTAGATATACAAGCATTGGACCTATTTACCCAGTCACAGATTCTGTTGTTTATTATGAGAAATAGACCTGTGTGGTCCACTTACCCCAATTATCAGGGGAACTGGGCCCACCTGTATTTAAAAATATATACAAGATATATACAAGATTATATATATATATACATATATATATATATACATATACATATATATATATACATATATATATATACATATACATATATATATATACACATATATATATACACATATATATATACACATATATATATACATATATATATATATATATATATATACATATACACATATACATATACACATATACATATATATATATATATATATATATATATATATATAATAAAAAACAATATCATGGCTTAAACAGACTCAAAATACTTGTAACACAGATTATGAAAATTATACATATTAGTATAATTTTAATGTGTTAAAAGTACAGCAGGGTTCACAACCTTTTTTACTAGGAGGGCATATTTCAGAAATGCGAGAGTTAGGCGGGCACCAATGGATTAAGAAGTGAATGTGTGTGTCTGGGGAGGGGGGGGGGGGGGGGGATAACATGAAAATATCAATGCCAAATAAATTTCAAATATATAAATTCAAGTTTTAATTTAAACAAAACATTCTCAAAATTAATCATTAATGTGATATTAGACATTGCAAAACTGCAGCCAACTCATTGTAATGTGACACAAAAGTTGGAATTACCAGTTCTCAGGCACTGGTCCAAACAAGTGTCACTGAAGCTTGATCGGTACTTTGATGTCAAGTATTTCAAATTGGAAAACAAAGATTCACAAGCATATGTCAATGTTGAAAGAGAGTTGAATTTTAAAACAGGAAAAAGAAGCTGACTCACAGCGAGGGGAGAGTGATGCTGTTGACAGAGCAAACTGCTTAGTTTTTTTATTTTTACAGTTTTACGATTTTTAATTTTTTTTCTAATATTATTCATTACAACTATGAGCGTTTGTTCAAATATCTAAAAATTAGATATTTCAATGGCAGGCACTTTAAAATTGTTTTGTGGGCACCGTGTTGCCAACCCCTGAAGTATAGTATATAAAAAAGTTGAAAATCTATGGCCCAGTTACCCCAACTTACCTGAAGTGTAATAAAAAATTTCAAAGAAATTTTTTTTCCCCTCCTATAATCCAGAGGATCAAGTGCCTGTTAATTTACATTCTTTCAATGCACCCTATACCACTTAGTTAAAGTGGTACATGATGATGGGCAAATTTCAAATGTTTGAATTGTTGCATTAAGTATAAAAAATTTTCAGAATGCCAAAGAAATTTATCACGCCCAAAGTTTCAACTCAAAACAAAGTTGAGAGGCAATATAAACAATTCTAAAGCAGATTTCAGACTCCACAGTTATACATTTACTAACAATTTTATGTTGTTATACAGAGTTCAAATGCCAAACAGTTAATATTTGAATCCTGTGTTAGAGTTTGCAACTAGACTAAAACGTTGAAAAAAAGAAAGATTTTCCTGTAAAAATTTTTGGTAACTAACAAAAACTTATTTGAGAGTAAAAGAAGAAAAATTTCTGCTTTTCCTGTGACAAATAAACATACATCTAGATTATAAAATTTTTAAAGAGGGGCAATTTTAAAAAATCAACACAAACAAAATTTTAATAATAAACTGCATTACGTCCTTGTAACTATTTTGTAAGTTTATTGTAGGATTTGGCAACTTATAAGTTGCTTACAACCCAGGTTTTAGCAATAACTTTTGCCAAATAGCACACTTTAGCTTCAGCACATGATCTTAAGTATCAATGAACTCTCTTGAAAGCCACATGTGAAATGACATTCAAATCACATGGTTAAGGGAAGGGCTGACCTTGACATGGGCAAAATTTTATCCTAATCCCACCAACATTTTTACAGGCAATGGTTAAATTATCAGATGCCATTTGAGTACCAGCCCATGAGATTGACAGATGATAACAAGAATATGTCATGTAATAACCCCAGTCCCATCATTCTATGATAATGTACATTTTTTTTTTAAACTTGCAGTTGTGTTAGCAAATTAATTTTATTACACTATATGTTAATAAAAATATTTAAGGAGCATATTTTCAGAACTATGAAGTTTACCCTGCGGTCTAGGTGAAAAATAAGCTATAGACAATACATCACAAACTATAATCTGTATCAAAAAATTCTATATATATATAATCCTCGGAATATAGGCAGGAAATTACGGTAAACAAAAGCAATGAAATATTTTAAAACAAATTATATATATATATATATATATATATATATATATATATATATATATATATATATAAATCAGGAAACAAAAAAACTATCTTAAATAAACCTTAGAAATTTTAAACCACTTTTTGCCATAATATAAAATACATCAAAGAGCAATGACAGACTTTAAGATTCATACCCCTTACCCACATCGTCAATCCTGGGAGAACAATGCAAAAATCATAACAGATTTACCTTAAACATGTTTGAGTCTTCATTAGAGCTACCAGATGCCTTAGCTTTCTTAGCAGGAGTACGCTTAAAAGAGAAAGATTTTGTCAAAAAATAAAAGGGTAATAATATTCATATGAATGTCTAAGCTATTAAAGGGGGGAAAATCCTAATTAAAAAATAATAATTACAAACACATAAACCAAACATCTAATTGCAATTTTTAAAGTAAAAATTTTTTTACACATACATCTTCAGGTCCAGAATCAGAATCACTATCTTCAAGCTTTGATTTGCGAGATTTCTTAGATGACATTTTAAATCTAAAATTAATGAACACATAAAATTAACATTAGATTAGAAATACAAATAACCTTATAACATAATTTTAAGTTATATATTTGGACCAAAAAAAAAAAAAAAAAAAAAAAAAAAAAAAAAAAAAAAAAACTAACGAACTATTAACATTTCCCATTACAAACTCACCAACATAAAATTAAATGAAAGGCATTAAATGCCTCAACTGATTCAATTAACAAAAGTTTTAATGCCACCTGTGTCTAGGAACAATACATTAAAAGACCTATAAATGTAATTTTTTATTTTCTATTTGAGAAGTTACATACTCATACACTATCAAGCCCCTACATCCCAAAGAATGATGCATGAAGCTGGAGCATTTGATTAACAATTTTAAGCAGACTGCATCAGATCTCTGGTTTGACAAGAACACGTAAAGGTAATAATTAACATATTTTAATTATGCATTAATATTTCTAAATTTTACATTTTATATAAAATACACCAAAAAGTTTTAATAACAGAAGAAAAAAACTGAAAATTTTAAACCAAAATTTTTAAAAGATTAAGAAGTTTATCAAATTAATATTTTTCTAGTTCATTTGATTTATTATTCAAAATTATCATCCAAATTGTTAAACAGTTGCAAGTTCTGAATATAACACTTATATAGTATGAGAATGTAAATGTCCAAATCACCAATTTGTATATATTTAATTATGACTGAATTAACAAAGGTATGAAATGACTTAAAAATGAGTTTTGGCTTTAATTACCAAAATTATTATTTTTTCAATCACTTCATAAAATCAACAAGCCTGGGGATTTGTCAGGGTTTAAATTTTTATGATATATAATATTAGCATAAATTATAATGTAAAAACAGGCAAAATTACATTTTAGAGCTATTTATAATTTTATAACAATCCTTCAAAATTTTTTCTAACTCTTGCATATATGTCCTCTATACATAAATTAATTCAAATCAATCTCATTTTCCTGTCATGTTTATATATATAACATAGAAACAAAGCACTAGACTTGATAAAAGTGAAAGCTATCATCAATTTTTATATTCAGTTTCTTTTCTTCCACAAAATTCACAGATTATCTGTCGCAAACAAACCATTAGAACAAAATATTTTGCAATATATAATAGTCCATTGCAGGTTTTAGCAGATTTTTAAAACTATTTATTTTTAAAAAGTTTAAAGCTTTAGAAGAGTTACTTTAAAAAAAGGAAGTGGGGAGAAGGTAAACTGAATTCTATCAAAAAGGTTTTTCACAAATCACAAAATGTTAAGTTCTACTGTCACTCTTTAAAATATTCAACAAACATTTAAAAAATAAATAAATAAAATGTAATTCCTATAGAGGGAGAGAAAATCAGGTAGCTGGTTATTACATAGATGGGGTAAAAGCTATTTTCTATTTTAAAAAAAAAAAAAAAAAGAAAAAAAAAAAGACAAGATGTGAAAAATACATTTCTGAAGCACAGTCCTAATTGTAAAAATATCTCAAGCACACATACAGCATTATAACTAGGTTTTGCCCTTGGCTTCCTCTACTGGAGATGTATATATTTCCCTTTAGGACCACCCATATGGGCATGCTCGATGCATTTTGTCATCTTGATGCACTCAAATTTTGAACCAAAATTTGTGATAGATGATGTTCTGTTCTGTGTGGGCTGGATGACTGCATTTTTTCAGTCACTAATAAAAATTTAGAGAAAATCTGCATTTAGAATTCCTTTCCTACTATCATACTCATTGGTTAGGCTTGGCAGAGGTCATAACCAGAAAAATCCTAAGTGCAAGGAATCCTGGAGATTTATAGTTTCTTTAAGTAGATATTAGTTTGCATAAAAAATGATATGGATCAAATACAAAACGGATAAATACTTTGAGGACCAGCTATTGCATAAAGATCTAACTATTATTCCTGATATAAATTGTAATGCAATATTCTAAATTTTTTAAGTTAATACATGCTTTGCCATAATATAGTAAACCAATCATTATATTTTAGGAAAACTTGAAAAATATATGTTTTGCCAAAATATTAACACAAAATGTTCATGTTTTTATGGAAACCTTGTTAAAAATTTATATTAAATTATTATTCAGATAAGAGTAAATACACTCTTACAAAAAGTTTTTAGTGCGAGATAAAAAGTTTGCATCCATTTACTATAAGAATATGCTTTAATAATGGGACTGAACATTAATTCATGAAAATTACCCATTTCATACATATTATCAGCAACTGTTACAGGAATTGCATTGACTTTAAAATCTTAGTGGCAACAGATGTCTGATTATATATTAAAAAATGGAAAGTAAACAATTATCATATAATCCCAAGAAAGAATTTAGAGCTGGAGACTCTCAATATTTAAATATAAGGAGTTCCTAGGATCCTTAAATTCAAACACAGTGGGATTCCTGATTAACAGCACCCATCTTGGACATTAAGAGTGTTCGATGACAGTAGAATTATGGTAAGAAAATATCGGTAGATCTGTCATTTCCTTGAAGAGCATTTTATTAACATACATAATCTAATATAATTAACTGAAATACATAACTCTTATAAAAATTTAAAGTGTAAAAACGAATTTTACTTTCTAGCAGTAATGGACAAAGAATACAATTATTCAACAAAAACAATTTTGAGTAAGATTTATTTTACAGAAATATAAAGTAGAATAGGATATTGAGAGGTTATGATACTGATATTTCAAACATTATTAATATAAACTTAAAAAGCCATTGTTACGATATGTTAATAACATTAAATATATAAGTTTCATTCGATTTTTCTATTTAAGGCAAATATTATATTGTGAAAGTAATTCAATAGCAATGAGTATCTTATGATGAATAGATTAAAATAAAAGAAAACTAAACCTCCACATAAGACTCATTCTTAATGCATACTACACAGTAAAAATAAGAACATTAACATAAAAACTTCATATGAAAGGCTTAAGCTTTATTCGAACATTATACAACCTATACGAGTAATCCATTTACATAAAAATGCTCAGATTTAATAACGAAATAATTATTATAGTATGAATTACATCAAATTTTGAACTTACGTTACTGACGAGAACAACTCAATCGATACTTTCAAAAATAATATAAATCAAGGCCGGTTATCTTACACAATACGAAGCGAAAGAAAAAGTGCGCTCTTTGAATCAGTTGCCGTGAACCGTTAGTGAATGATAATCCAAAGAGTAGTGATGTTGCCACAATTTGTCTGATTTTTATCGTTCGACTAATGGGAATTTTCTTTCACAGTAGGGGTAGTTTTGATTTTTAAAAAGCTCTTTAAAATCAGATGAAAGTTCCTCCTAACTGTCTTACCATCACGTTCGATGGCATATATAGAATCTCAGCAACTGATAGTTCCAGCAAAGCAGATATATGTTATACTACTTTAAACTACAAAAAACCTATGGTGATCAACTTGTCTGGAAGACCTTCCGCTCTACATGCAGAAAATTCTGTTCGCTTCTTTATTATGGGAGCACCAAATAGGTGAAATAACGTGAAGGGTGAGCAAAGGAGCATTTATGTCTTAGCCAGGATTTGAACCCAGGCCCGCACGGTGGTAACTTTCGACATTAACTATCAATATGCAATGCGAGTGATTTCTCAACCATTGGCCTCCCACCTCGTCCTTTTCTCAACAAATGTTCTTCTGTTTTAAGAACTCCTCACTCGATTCATAAGTCAGTTCACCCGCAAAAGAAATTATTATTGCTCGTACTGAATTGGTGCTATCAGGATTATTATCTAAGTTGGATGGCGGTTGAGGCAGTAGTGGGATTCAAATAAATTAACAACAGGTTCTATGTCCTAATCAGTGATGGGCTTTAGCCGGTTCTCACCGGTTCTGT